>CM018681.1:31813560-32413560 GCA_009363875.1 Mikania micrantha
TATATACTAACTTTAATTATTAGTGCAGAAGTGGTAGGTTGCGGGTTAACTTATGAAATCTAAAACCTTGTGCTTATAAAATGTTGACATATCATAACAAGGTTATATAAAGGGGAACATAAAATAAATAACAAAGTGTGTCAACCTAAACCTAGTGGGTTAAGGGTGATCAAGATCTCTAACCATTAAACAAGGCCGGATGACGACCGAGACTTACAAATGTTAGCCACTTTTATGGCTAACACATATACGCACACAAATTCATACGAATTATACTTATGAATTACAACAACATGAAATCAATACAGGATCGTGAAAACAACATCAAGAACAACAAAGAGTGCGTACATTCTTGTTTTAAGCTAAGTCAACCACTTCTACAACAAGGTGAGTTCATATGCCCCTTTTCTTTAATCCTAACTGATTTTAAACTCACGGGGCTGAGAAACATGCTTTACTTTTATGTATTTAAAAGTTTTGCTTTACATGTTGCTTATACTTTGATTTTAGATAATACTAAATTGGTTATTATCGCTTATCATTGTATGCATGCTTGTATGATCATGACATGACAGGGCTAATCCGATGAATATGATAATGTATCTTCTTAATTCATCAACACATTAGAATAACATAGTTGTAAGATTTTATCTTACAACACTTATTTATTCTTACATGAGCAAACATTGGGGAAATTCATACATAAACAAACATTGAGAACAATGAAAGAGAAACATGATGACACAACACGACACATGAATGACTAGAAGATAAAACATCTTCTTAATGTCATTCACCACTATAATAAACTAAGTGTGATAAGTCAAGTACTTATAACACTCAGTTTACAACCTAAAACATGTTATGTGATAACATGGAGCATTGATTATCCACCACCTGCGTCACTTAAGGGTAGTAAGACTAGTTCTTACTACGGCTTAAGGATTATATGGTGAACATATGGATTACATGGAATGATAATCATGATAACGTAACTTCATGATAACAACATCATTCACACAATGATTAACATAACGTGATAAGACAAGTTCTTATTGAATCTTGTTAATCACATTAAGAACATCCCACATTGAGAACAACAACAACATCGATGTACATCATCCATCGTTACCTGTGGACTAGTAGACTGAGGAATTTATTTTCTCTCATGTCATATTATTAGTAACAGTTTCGATGAAGGCAATGGGATCACAAAGTAGTAGAGGTAAATCGGATGCATTGAAATCTGATTACGTGAGGATTGCAATGGATTCCTTTTAGGCTCTATGCACTTCGCATTGAAAACAAATGACAAATATTTAACTAACACTTTTAATATTTAAAAGTGAATCAACAGTTAACCCCACAAGCAATAGAATAATACAAGGAGCAGATTAAGTAAATCTAATATCCTTAATACATATAATGGTTATCAATACTTCGGTTTGATAACTACAACTTCACTACTATATTATTCTATACATGATATCACAGGTGAACAACAATGAGATGAACATGTGGAATGGAGATGAAAATCAATAGTTGTATTGCAAGTAGTGTGGAGTTCTAGTAGTGATGTGGTAGGATGTTGGCTAGGGCTTGGTTCCCTTACATATGCCCTATATATAAGCATCACTACTAGGATGATATATAATTTGTAAATATAACTATTGAGAAGCCATTGGGTGAACGAGTGAAACAAATAACATACAAGTAACATGATTAACATTGTGATTGTGCATGTGAATGAATCAAGGTTTTCAATTAACATACTTATGAACTCACCAACCTAGTGTTGACTTTGTTTAAATGCATGTTTTCTCAGGTGATGAACAGGTGTAGCTATTTAGATGCACGGACTAAGCTAGTGGACTTTTAGAAGACCTAGCTTCATTTTGTGTTGCATGCTTTTGATGACAAAAACAATGAATCATCTTTTGTATATCTTACACAGATACAAGATATAGTTTCATTGATTCTTTTGATAGATTTACTTGGTTAAATTATGAACGATACATTGTAATTTAATCTTGTAATTCTATATCATTGATGTGTTAGCATTTCTCATTTATTTATCATGTGCTATATAAACAATCTGATCATTCGATTATCACTCATGATATCGCGCCCCGAGAACCATCCGCCCGGCGGGAAAGTCGATCTAGCCCGCCTGCTCGGGGTGTGACAAGTGGCAAGTGGGAATCCCAATTCCCACCGAAATCCAAAATACATGTTCGCAACATGTCCTCGAGGGTCTGTATAGTACGTTTGCTTTGACTGTCCGTTTGTGGATGGTAAGCTGTACTCAAGTTCAAGTTCGTCCCTAGTGACTTCTGCAACGACTGCCAAAATCTTGATGTGAATCTGCTATCTCGATATGATATGATAGACAATGGTACGCCGTGTCGCACCACTATCTCATTATGTATAATCTCGCTAGTTTATCCATAGTGAAGGTTTCACGTATTGGCAAAAAGCGAGTAGATTTGGTTAACCGATCGATGATAACCCAAATGGTATCATGACCACTAGAAGTGCGGGGTAGCATGGTAATGAAATCCATAGCTATTTGTTCCCACTTCCATAACAGAATCTCGGGTTGTTCCAATAAACCTGACGGCTTCTGGTGTTCTGCCTTAACCTTTGCACATGTCAGACATCGACCGACATACTCGGCTATATCTTTCTTCATTCCCGGCCACCAATAAAATCCCCGTAAATCTTGGTATATCTTATCGGCGCCCGGGTGTACCGAGTATCTGGTCTTGTGCGCTTCATTAAAAATAAGTTTCCTCAGTTCATCTACCACAGGAATCCACACGCGATCCTGATAGTAGATAACTCCATTTGGCTTCGTCTCAAACTGTTGTTCTGCTCCACAATCAAGTTCATTCTTCAGATTACCCCGTTTCACTGATTCCTGTTGAGTTTGTACAATCTTGTCACGTAGACTTGTCTACACATTCATTCCCATTGCGCTTACACGCAGTGGTTTGACCCGTTCCTTCCGGCTTAAAACATCTGCTACATTTTGGCCTTACCCGGATGGTACTTGATGACACAGTCGTAATCATTCAGAAGTTCAACCCAACGACGATGTCGCATGTTGAGTTCCTTCTGATCAAAGATGTGCTGTAGACTTTTGTGATCAGTGAAGATAGTACACTGGGTGCCATACAAGTAATGCCTCCAAATCTTAAGTGCGAAAACTACTTCTCCCAGTTCTAGATCATGTGTCGTGTAGTTCTTCTCGTGTATCTTCAACTGTCTTGAGGCATACGCAATAACTTTGTCTCGCTGCATTAACACACAACCGAGTCCCTGATGGAAAGCGTCACAATACACTACAAAGTCGTCTGTACCCTCTGGGAGAGATAAGATTGGAACATCACATAACTTCTGTTTCAATGTCTGGAAAGCATCTTCTTGTTTCTGCTCCCAAACAAACGGCTCACTTTTCTGAGTTAACTTGGTGAGAGGCAAGGCTATCTTAGAAAAGTTTGAAATAAACCTTCTATAATAACCCGCTATTCCTAGAAAATACCGTATCTCCATTGGTGTCGTCGGAGTATCCCAATTCTTAATAGCTTCGATCTTGGCAGGGTCCCCATGTATTCCTTTACTGTTGACTACATGGCCCAAAAACTGAACTTCCCTTAGCCAGAATTCACATTTAGAAAATTTGGCATAGAGTTGTTCTTTCTTCAACAGTTCCAAGATCTTCCTGAGGTGTTGCTCATGTTCTGCTTTGCTCTTGGAATAAATCAGTATGTCATCAATAAAGACAATGACAAACTGATCCAAATACGGCTTGCACACTCGGTTTATGAGGTCCATGAAAACCGCAGGTGCATTTGTCAATCCGAAGGGCATTACCATAAACTCATAATGCCCATAACGGGTTCGGAAAGCCATCTTAGGTATTTCTTCTTCTTGAACTCTGAGTTGATGATATCTGGATCGTAAATCGATCTTCGAGAAATACTGTGCTCCTTGTAGTTGGTCAAAAAGATCATCAATTCTCGGAAATGGATACCGATTCTTAATGGTTAATTTGTTCAGCTCCCTGTAATCTATGCACATTCGAAAGGATCCATCCTTCTTTTTTACGAACAAAACCAGAGCTCCCCACGGTGAGTAGCTCGGTCGGATAAAACCTTTATCCAATAATTCTTGCAACTGATTTGACAATTCCTGCATCTCTGAAGGTGCTAACCTGTAAGGAGATTTTGCAACAGGAGTTGCTCCAGGAACTAAGTCAATACAGAACTCTACTGGTCGTGCTGGTGGTAAAGTTGGTAGGTCGTCAGGAAATACTTCAGGGTATTCCTTTACAGCTGGCACATCTTGAATCTTGATCTTATCTTTCTCTTTTTCCACCACATGAGCCAGAAAAGCTACACACTGCTTCTATAAACACTTACACGCCTTTATGCAAGATATGATTTTGACACTCCGTTTTGCTTGATCCCCTCGAACTTCCAACACTCGATCGTTCGTCATTGGAATTCGAAGCAGCTTTTCGGAACATATGACTTCCACCCTATTGAGAGATAGCCAATCCATCCCTACAATGATGTAGAAACTACCCAACTCCATCGGTATCAAATCGATGGTGAATGTTTGGCCATTAAGTGTTAATGGGCAGTTTCTAAATATTGTTCTAACTGTGATTTGTTTCCCATTCGCTACTTCAATGATATAATGGGAGTCTAAAGATTCTTCAACCTGATTAAGTTGGCATGCAAAGTCTGCCGAAATAAAACTCTGATCCGCACCAGTGTCAAATAGAATAGATGCATAAAAGTCATGTAAAAGAAAAGTACCAGTGACCACATTCGGGTCCTAACGAGAAACTGGAGCTTCTAAATCAAAAGCTCTTCCGCGTGGTGCTTGAACTGCCGGTTGCATCCTCTTTGGGCAGTTCCTTGAAAAGTGACCAGTTTCTCCATAGTTATAGCATCCGCCATTGTTTTGATTTTGATTGTTGGGTGGAGGGAGAGCTAAAGCAGCATTGTTCACTGCTTGAGCAGGTGCCATTCTGCATTGTTGGACCCAATGGCCTTTTCTTCCACATCCCGTGCAGTGCTTGCAAGGAGTATTAGCAGCATGATGATACTGACATTTGGCACACAAAGGGTACGTGCCAGTGTATGGTCTCTTGTTGGGGTTCTGTGGTGCAGCTGCTACTTGATTGAGTGGGGCTGCCATTGTCTAGTACTTGATGACCTTTTGTTTCTTCTTGGGATGATGGTGGGATTTCTTTGATGATTATTCCTTTGTCTTTCTTGTGTCGGCTTCCTTTTTCAGAGTTCCGGATGCTACCATCACGTCAGTAAGTTTCCCTGACAGAATAATAGCTGACTCCAAAGTGACAGGGTTTGCTGCAATCACCAAACTTTGTATGCAAGCTGGTAATCCACATACGTACCTGTCAATCTGTTTTTCCAGAGTCGGTACCATGTCTGGCACCAATGCTACCAACTCGTGGTAGCGAGTAGTATAACCCATATGATCAACCCCTTTCATCACATGGTTGGATAGTTCAGTGTCAATCCATTGTAGCTCGTTTTTGGGACATAACTCATTTCTCAACAGTGTCTTAAAGTCTTCCCACGGCATTGCCATTGCCACTTCTCTTCCCCTAGCCTTGATCTGAGAATTCCACCAAGTTAACGCTTGCTTGTTGAATGAACCTGCAGAATAGCGAACCTTGTGGTGCTCGGGACAACTGCTAATATCCAGAGTAGTCTCTATCTTCTCAATCCATTGGATTAGTCCAATGGCTCCCTCAGTACCGTTGAAGCTAGGCGGTTTACATCCCACAAATGACTTGTAAGAGTAATTGGGTGTAGTGCCAGTGTTTCCACTAGCTTCTCCTGAGGAGTGACCAGAGTTGTTGCTGTTATTCTGGATCCGATTGATCGTGTCTGGGATCACTTCTTTCAACTGGTTAGTCAGCTGACTGCTCAGTAGGGTGGTCAATGCCATGATGGCAGGATCCAGATTCTTACTTGCTTCGGATCGGGAGGCGAGTGTGTGGAGGAGGAGATGGCAGTGGTGGTGGAGGCAATACAGGAGGTGGTCTTCTCGGTGGCATTTTGATCACCACCAAAAGAACATCAGTTAGTGACCTAAGTTCTTTACAAGAAGGGTCCCTAGGTTATAGTCTAGGCAAAACCGTTTAAATAAATGACCTATGTTTCTCTATAACCATGGCACTAATACCAATCTGTCACACACCGAGCCGGCGGGCCGGATCGAATGTCCCGTCGGGCGGAATGGTCCCGGGGTGCGATATCGGGATGATAATCGGAGTGATCAGATTGTTACATTGCACATGATATAAAATGAGAAAGCACTAAATGAAATAGAATTACAAAGTTAAATTACATCAGTATCGTTCATAATTTAACAATGTAAATATACCAATGACATCATAAATCTTCCATCTTGTATCTGCACAAGATGTATAAAATAATATGTATAATGATGTTCAAAATATGCTCATCCAAAATATTAAGTCCGCTATCTGGGCATCCTAGTCAAAAGCACGAACTTCTTAATTAACCTGTTCGTCGCCTGAGAAGTCATGCAAAAATAAAGTCAACACATAGTTGGTGAGTTCATATCGTTTTGTTTGAAAATGAATTTGTACAAAACATGTCCGAATGACAACCTCAACCTCATCAACAACCACCTATACTATCCAGTCAAATATGCTTATATATAGGGCATACGTAGGGGACAAGCCCCAGCCGACATCCCACCACATACCGAACCACATAGTACAAAGCAATTACCTTAATCACACACCTTGTGAATTTAACAACATATTAAGTGACTCAATCAATTAGGTGACTTACCTTTGGTCCAAAGCTCTAATTACAAAGCAAGCTCCTTTCCTTTCCTATGAACTTTATTTTCATCACCTATGCACACATTGCAATCATCTTAACATACACACATACATACAATCAAGTTCAACCCAATTGACCCGTTTGACTTTCTCAAAGTCAATTTATCACACAATTGACTCTTTCATACTACATCTAGAAAGTTTTAGCCAATTATCTCAATTAATCATATTCCATGCCTCCCTTAGGCATTTCAACAAATAATTGATGTTCATTACACTAGTTATGATCCTAATCACACAATGATTACCCATAATCACCCATTTTAGTCAAGATTCACCCAAGATCATAACTTTTATCAATTTTAACATCAATTTACTGCATATTAACATTTAACCCATGGATTATGATCCATATCTACCCAACAACACTTTCTACCATGAGTTATACCCAAAACCCATCATTCCCATCTAAACCCATGAACAAGTATTTTAGATACTTCTAAAACATTTATTTAGATGTGCATAACCCACTAGTATCATTTATTTAAGTTCAACATCACTCATACTCAATTTCCCATTTTTATAACATTTTGGAAAATCTCATTTTTGTGCAGCAACTTTCTGAGTTGCCGCTGTAATCAACATTTTTGACACATGTACAATATGTTTTACCTCTTCATGTTCAAAGATGGGTTCTAGTAGACTCTTAGAACTTTACAGGAATATAAAATACGCCTCAAACGGATAGACGGTTGATTTTACACACAATTTACAAAATCAGACCAGCAACTTCATTTTCACAATTCAGGTTGCTGAATTTTTCTATGTTGCTGTCCACCTTACGTTTGTTTTCAGCTTTTCATGTCAAAAGATGGATTGTATCCCTTTCAAAGAGCTTTCTAAGCATATAAGGCTCATTTTCTCTTGAATTTTCTATGATTTTATACAGATTTTATAATAACAGTGCAGCAACACAATTTCTACACAATTCTGCACATAGTTCCTTTTCTTTCAAGCATTTCATCAAGCACCTTATGTGCATAACTTACTAACTCGTTTTTCAATAAATTTCAGCCATCATAAAACTTCCCATGAACACCCATGTTCATAATCATTGATTTCTAATCAATTTAGATGTTTATTTACTTGATCACCCATCTACTTATGGTTTCTAACCCATTTAAACAACCAATTTCAAGATTTAAACTAAAACCTAACTTTGTTCATCTTAAGAACTTTCAACCAACATCATGAATGAGATTAGAATCACTTACAAGACGTTAGATATCACTTAGGGTTAAGATTAAAGGCTTAAATTTTGAAATTTGACCATGTAGTCAACAAGAATCATGGATCAAGAACTAGGGCTTGAACTTCTCTTCTTCTCCTCTTGCTCTTCACGTAAAACACACACATAAATGGAATTTCTAGACTCTGACTTAAGTCAAAGCCCTTACCCCTCTTTTAAATCAATTTTGCCTATTTGGCAAGTTTAGCCCCTCAGAATTTTAACTTATTAACCCACTTAACCAACTTAATCAAGTTAGTTACTAGTTAACTATAATACCCAAATGTTATTATATTATTATCACAACACAATTTTTAAACATAATAACATTTATTTATTTACATATACGTGACCGTTAAAACCGGTCGTTACAAATTCTCCTCCCCTTACAAAGGTTTCGTCCCCGAAACCGTTTATACATCAAACAGGGAAGGATAAAACTTTCTCATTTCATCTTCTGACTCCCACGTGGTGTCAGATCACCTTTTATTCTTCCATTGAACCTTCACCTGGTTCAATGACTTGTTTCTTAACTGTTTGACCTTTCTGTCTAACATAGCTATCGGCTTTTCCACATAGTTCAACTTTTCATCCATTTCTAAGTCTTCTAGTGGCACATAGGCCGATTCATCAGCCAAACATTTTCTCAAATATGAAACGTGGAATGTGTTATGAATTCCACTCAACTCGCCTGGTAGCTTAAGGCGATAAGCAACCTCGCCAATTTGAGCTATAATCTTGAATGGCCCAATGAAACGTGGGCTTAACTTCCTTCGCTTTCTGAGACGTATGACACCATTCCAAGGAAAGACTTTAACAACACAAAGTCTCTCACCTGGAACTCGATAGGCCTCCTACGCTTATCAGCATAAGTTTTCTGACGGTCTTGTGCCCCCTTCAAATGAACTTGAATCTGATCTATACGTTCATTTGTTACTTTAACTACATTTTTATTCGCCAGTTCTCGTTGCCCAACTTCTCCCCAACACGCAGGAGTACAACATTTCTTTCCATACAACATTTCATATGAAGGCATTCCAATACTGGAATGATAATTGTTATTGTATGAGAACTCGACTAAAGGTAGATAATCATCTCAACTACTTCCAACATCAATTATGCACGCTCGTAACATATCTTCTAACGTTTGAATGGTTCTTTCACTTTGGCCATCAGTCTGAGTATGATACATCCTGCTTATAAAAAAAAATTTGTACCTAATTCTTCCTGAAAATTTCTCCTGAAATGAGAAGTAAATCGAGTGTCTCGATCAAAAACAATTGTCACTGGCACACCATGCCTAGACACCACTTCTCTAGCATATATTTCAGCTATTTTCTCAAAAGAATAGGACTCACGAATAGGTAAGAAATAAGCACTCTTCGTCAACCTATCCACGATGACCCATACTGTATCATAACCCTTCCTAGTTTTAGGAAGTTTAGCAATCAGGTCCATCGTGATATACTCCATTTTGAAAACACACAACACTTTTCTAAGGGAAATTCTTATTAATATATAAATTCCCATTAGGGATTACACTCGTCCCTAACACATAATATACTCATAAGAATTGTTATACACCTTTGTGTTCTACCTTGGTTCTCACTAGAACTCAATCAATTTGAGATGACAATCACTCTTATTGTCTCTTAGTACTCATAGGTAATGCATCACACAAGGCATTACCTCCACACATAAGAGGATTATACAGCACATTTACCTTACTCAAATACTAATCCCTAGCAACACAACTAAGGACCGTATAGATTACGAAGTTTACACATCAAACTTTGCTAATAAGTTACTTTCACCAAATAATCCCCATTACCTTTAATGTGGATTTTTTCACTTATCCTTACCCTTGAATACATGTCCGCACCCTTGTGGATCATTTCAGAACTGAAGTAGATGTCTACACCCTTGTAGGTCATCCAAACTTATTATTTATAACACAAGTATTCATACCCTTTTGAGTCACTTCAAAGCCTACCTTAGTAATGGAAGTCCACACACTTGCGAATCATCCTAGGTTACATCTAGCTTATTCTCAACTTAAGTTATTCACCCATATGCTTACCTATGTAAGATCACAATATTAAGGGCCATTCCACCCAAACACAATGCCACATAGATCTCCTATGTGCAAACTATATCAAGTGTTTCAATAACACTCCACACACGTATGTGAATTACCTCTTTATAATTTTACATTTAGTATTTACCACTAACTTCACACTCATGTGAATTATTACAACAAATTTGTGTACTAGATTTTTAACACTCCATGTTTTTAAATTCAATGTACACATAATCACCTTTTCACCTCGTCTAAATCCGAGCCTATACACCTACACTTTCAAGTTGTATCAAAGAAAGCTTATATATAGGGTGTACGTAAGGTAGTATGCCTAGCCGCTAACCCACCACCCCTTCGATACACCTTGATCATGTCCATGTTAGTATCTCTAGTGTTAGACCAATTTACCCTTTCATTGCATTTATCCCGATGCAATACCCTATTTCTCAATTACTTATGTTTTATCGCATACATTTAACGTACTACACCATTTACCAAGATTCTCCGCACCTTGGAGATATCAATTTCATCCACCCCTAGATGAACCTCATCAATATATTTTAATCACACATTACACCTACCATTCTATTCCTAAGTTTTAAATGATATCCCTAACAACATTTTCATGCCATAAGTGTACTGTTAGACTAGCCAGGTCTAACACTACACTTGTTGTATAATCATGTTCTTAGATTCCTCACCTCAAACCTTGGTCAAGAAGTTCGGTTTAAACAGTACACATACAATAGAAGCCATGCACCAGGCTTATAGCACACACAATGCATATAATACACACATTGTATTTAAGACACACAAGTCATATAGTACTATTTTAGAACACCAGTCGTATAGCACTATTTGAGACACACAAGTCATTTGGCACACATACTGTACTTAGTCACACATCATATACAATACACACGTTGTACTTAAACACACTCACATAGAGTACACATACTCTACATTCATGCACATCCCATGCAGTACACACACTGTATTTGAAAATACAACACAAGTAGCACACACACTGTGCCTACATACACTTAATACATATTACATACATTGTACATTTACACAACAAGGATAACATGATTTCACATCCTTACACTAACCTTTTACCTCAGACGTTGTAATCGGGTCTTGGATCGATAGCTTCTTCAACTCAAGAGCACTAGGTTTGAGTTCAAGCATCCCCGTGACACTTGATTCCCTCAAATCAAGGCTCTGATACCAACCTGTGACACCTTGATCCCACACGGATCAGAAAACACTTGTTTAGAAATAAAACACGTTGCAGAATTTGGTCCCATAAAAAATTTTTTCAAGGGTTTGTTTGAAAACAAAATAAACAACCTTTTATAACCTGTCACATTCAAAACCAAAACAAACTTGTTTAAAAAACACTTATATAGTTTCATATATACAAAAACATCTATTATGTAAATAAACAAGTCTTCTCAATATTAACTTGTATCGCTCGAAGCTTCATTCGATCCAATGCCATCCTTTCCCGATCACATTCGCCTTTATTACTTAAGTACCTGCATAACACACGTTGTTTTCACCATTAGTTCGTTAGAACTAAGTAAGACCACCTAAACAACTTTAACACATGTTTATGGAACATTCCCAGGGGTTACAATGCTTTAGAATGCCACCCGAACAGCCAAACACGAATTCAGAAAAACTGTTTGGCTAATTACAACACTATTCTCAAATTATTGGCTCATCCAATTACCCACACACTAGTGGTTTCACCAATTTAAACTCCCGGCTCATCCGGTTATCCACACTCTAGTGGTTTGACTCATTATTACCAACTCATTTGGTTGCCCACCCTCTAGTGATTTAATTGATCAATTTCACCGACTCATCCAGCTATCCACACTCATGTGGTATCATGAACACATCTACCGGCTCATTCGGCTAATTTTTATGCCATTTATATTACGCATACAACTCAAGCATAACATTCATATTTAAACTAAAAATGCCTTCTCATAGGTCTTTTAACTCAATTAGTTTCATTAGTCAAGTTTTGCACAATCAATATATAAACACCAACAATCAAGTAGACTCTTTCTACTACTTATATGTAATGTTATAGTAAGTTGGGTAACTTACACACCATTGTGTATAAATACCCATATGTCCAATGGGTCAATCATATAGTAAACACAATTTACTAATGAACACCTAAAGTCACTTAACACAATCACACACATTGTGAATTTAGCCACGTTTTAAACACAACTCATTTCAATTAAGTGACTTACAACCCATACACATACACAATCTAATCAAAAAAGTCACATACACATTTCAATTCTAACAATAATTAAGCAAAACACACAACTTTGACTTTAAAAGTCAGCATACTGGTAGCTACTACCATAAGTCAGTAGTCTACTAACACTTTCATACCCTCAATGTAAACTCTAACCACACACATTATGGTTTACATTTATGTTTATGCACTCATTGCACCACATACACATATTAACCCTCATGGTTATTAAGTTTAGTCTACTCACTAGTAGATAATACGATTGCCACCACAATCTTATTGTACACTTATTTGTCGATTTAATTCAACACACACACACACATTGTGTTTAATCCACACAATTACTATGCAACACATGTCACCCAAGCCATTAATGTCACACCCGTGTGACTTACATGCCCGTCGTGTATAGATGCCCATATATCCAATGGGTCAATCGCATAGTAAATACAAATACTATTCAACACCTGTCAATCAAGACATTCACATCACACTCATTGTAATTTACACACTCATTGTGTGTTGTTTCCCATATCCCCAATGGACCAACTGTCACACCCCCAATTTTCAACTAACGGAATCATACCGTTTGGGACGTGACAAACCAGGATCTCAGATCATTAGACATAACGAAGACCTCTATATGCTTTTCAAACATAACTTTGGTCTCAATTGAAAAATTCAAAGTTTAAACATTTGCGGAAGCGTTTGTGAAAAGTAAAACAATCCCAGGTTTGAAAAATGTAAATTACAATACTAATGTCCCAAATATTCAAATCCAAAACAATTATAATGTAAAATATGCATGCGACTCGATCTCCTAGTCCATGCTTGCTTGCTCTTGTACCTTAACGTCCTGAGAAAACATGTAAATCAAGTCAACACAAAGGTTGGTGCATACACAGGTTTAAGTATTCACAAATGTTTGAAACAACTGTTTAAACAAAATGTTTGCAGATAACATAATCACACATGCATAGTCATGATAGCTAGTCATTTGTACTATTTACATAAGCGGTCGACACCGAAGCTGACTGTTTAAATGTTGATTGCCTTTCCACTATTGTTTAGCACAAACAATAGTAATGTGAATTGGCTAGTCAAACACTTGCGTAGATCCCATCTACCAAGCGAGGTTTGTCAAACCTAATAGATCTATTTCCAACTACCACGCTTTGCACTACGGCAAACTAAACTGTTCGATATGTAAGGACTTATAATGCTATGTTCGCACTTAATGTAAACAGCTAACTCATGCAAGTGATATGTATCTAAAAGCTTTGTTGCACATGTTTTCTCCCCCAAAACAGTTAAAATAAGAAAAGGGGTCGTGTACGCACCTTTGAGTGTAGCAGAATGATCAAACACACGTGAACTTGCGTAGATAATCCTCTACAAAAAAATCTGTGTTTAAACAATAACGTCGTGTTATTCGGGATGTCGTTTTGTGTTTGTAATCACATACGTGTCAACACATGTATGTTATAATGTTAGAGATGCACATACCAAAGTATGCGTGACTTTGTATTCGGTTGTTTAAACCGTATAAACATATACAAATCCTTTTAAACACACGTAATTATACGCGATTATGTTTTCGAGTGAAAATATAAATTTTATTATTTTATATCGTTCGTATTTTCATTTTGGTTCTAACGCAACTTGAACGAGTCGAATTGGAGTTAAAACGAAGAAGTTATGGCCCAAAAACCAAACTGATGTTTAAAACTCAAAACCAGTAGAGGCCGGGTTCGAACCCACGACCTTTACCTCTTAGCACACGCCCCCTACCAACTCAACTGATTCAGATTTCATTAATAGATCTCGAATTAATTGATTTTAAGCCCAACTTAACTAGTTTCCCCCTTTGTTAACCATTAACGAATCCATTGGGTTCCAATTGGGTCCAATCCGAACCCAACCAAGTCCATTATCAGGGGGCTATGTTTCTGGAGACCCAATCGAACATACCTATGTTTTTAATTTATCCAAAAGTTTGATTAATTGCCTCAAATTAGTCCCAGACAAAACCGAATTCGATTAATTAAATCCTAGATTCAATTGAGTCGAATTCGAACATGTTAGTATTCGAAATCATAGGGATTTTCATCCCTAGATCAAACCGAACCCCTCTGAATCATTTAATCGAATTTTTAGATCTTGATTGCTTAAAAACCCCAAACCCGATTACCATATAAGTCCTAGAATCCAAATTCATTTAATTAGTTGATGTTTCATGAAATTAATATATGGTTTTCAACAAATAGAGGATTCCGAAGCTCTCTGCATAAATCAATTTGATTCAAACATCCACTCTAATCAAAACCCTCAAATGGTTTTATATTAAGAACCCTAGGTTTCTAACTCTTGTAATTCGTTAATGTTTCCTGAAATTGGCTCGTGAATTAGCTTGATCGGAGGTTTTTGAAACTAATGGTGTTATTTGGTTTAACGTTTAAACTCATTTCAACCGTTTCCCCCAAAATCGTTTTTAAAATGAACCCTAGAATTCGAGATGATCCAATTCGATATAATTAGGTAAAATTGTCATGGTGTTTTCTTTAAAAGGTTGATTCCGAAACTCTCTGTGAAGTTTAATTCGGTTTTTCAATTCAATTGACTGGCAAACCCCAAATCGTTCTTGGTGTGAGCCCTAATCATTCGAACTCCTATAATTCGATAATAGAACTCGCAATTAGCATAGGGCTATGCTTTTTCGGAACCTTTAGATGGAGTAGAGATCGGATGTTACGTGGTTTGATGATCAATTCAAGGAACTCGACTAACAGGTTAAGGTTTGGCCACTTCACGATTGAGATCTTCTTTCTATGGCTTCTCGGATCAAATTGTTGGATGTATAAGAACCTAATAGAACCGACTAGAGGTTCTAAAGTTTCGATTTCGTGAATAATGATTTAGTTATGCGGATTTGACAATGATGAGGAACGGTTTCGACTTTTGATACTATTTCTTGATTAATTCCGATGGCTAATGGTTTAGTAACGTATGATAACCGTTAATGATCATTAGTATGAGTTGATTGAAAGGTTAATTCGATATAATTTAAGTGTATTAAATCAAATTTCGAATTTCCTACTATTGTTATAAACGAATTTTGACTCAAAAAGTCAAAATTGCTTATGTTTACTAATCACTAGTTAAATCTTTGAATTTAAAGTATTTCTAAACTTATTTTGTTTACTTTTACTCCTTCAAATTTGATTTCGTTTGATTTCGTATAATTTCGGTTAATTCTGGAGTTAACGGAGTTAATCCAGAATACCGGATTGTCACATCATCCCCTTGTTGAAGGAATTTTCGTCCCGAAAATTGCTAGCTGTTAGAAGTAGTTAGGAAACTACTTGTGAGTTCAAATTGCACGTGTTAGTGTGGTGTCTGATCATTCTGTGTGCTTGTGTGTACTCACACACAAAATCCAATGTTTGCAACATCACAACTAAGTGTGATCGTTCTATGTAACTGTTTGCGTGTACACTAGTTAGTTCACCTAACTGTGACTGTTTGTGTTAGATCATAGTGTGCTATGTAACTTTGCACCTAGTGAGTGTTTACAACTGTTTGTACTATGTAACCTCGCACATAGAAAAATGTGTGTAACTGATCATGCATGTACTACCATAACATGTAACATATGAAATGTAGCACATAAAATGTAATGTAGCACAAATGTTTGTAACAAAACCAATCGAATAAAGTGTTTGTGCTTACAGTTTGAAATTTGAACTGTTGATGTATGAAGCATAACGTCATCTCCTTGTTGAAGGAAATTTCGTCCCGAAATTTAACGTGTCTTCTCAGTGTTTGTAGTTGTTGTTTTGAACAGATGAGGATACTTCTTCATCATTTGATCCTCCCTTTCCCATGTGAATTCAGGACCACGTCTTGAATTCCACCGGACTTTGACTATCAGAATCTTGCTTTGTTTAAGTTGTTTGACCTCTCGGTCCATGATTTCAGCTGGTTATTCAATGAACCGTAATTGTTCGTCTACTTGTATTTCCTCCAGTGGTACAATCAATGTCTCATCAGAAAGACATTTCTTTAAGTTCGATACATGAAAGACATCATGAACTCCGCTGAGTTCATCCGGTAATTGGAGTTGATACGCAACCGGACCAATCCTTTTCAGAATCTCGAAAGGTCCTACGTAACGTAGGCTAAGCTTCCCGCGCTTACCGAATCGTATCACACCTTTCCAAGGTGATACCTTTAGAAGAACTCGGTCTACTACTTGTAATTCCAATGGTTTACGACGTTTGTAAGCGTAACTCTTTTGTCGATCCCAAGCCGCTGGCATATGGTTCTGGATTCGAATATCTTCTCTGACGTTTCGTGTACTAGTTCAGGACCTGTAATCTGACTGTCACCAATTTCAGCCCAGCAAACTGGTGAACGGCATTTACGACCATACAAAGCTTCAAACGGTGCTTCCTGAATACTTGTATGACAACTGTTTTTGTAAGAGAATTCCACTAACGGTAAGTGGTTTTCCCAGCTGTCACCAAAGTCAATTACACAAGCTCGTAACATATCCTTGAGTGTTTGAATCGTACGTTCACTCTGACCGTCGGTTTGTGGATGATAGGCAGTACTCATGTCTAAACGAGTTCCCAAGGACTTATGGAGAGATTTCCAAAAGTTTGAAGTGAATCGGGCATCCCGATCTGATATGATGGAAATTGGCACGCCATGTCGTGCGACCACTTCCTTTATGTAAATACGAGTCAGTTTCTCCATCTTGTCGGTTTCCTTGATTGCTAAGAAATGTGCAGATTTCGTTAATCGATCAACAATTACCCAGATCATATCACAACCACATGGTGTACGGGGTAACTTAGTAATGAAATCCATCGAAATCTGTTCCCATTTCCACATCGGTATTTCTGCCTGTTGCAACAAACCAGATGGTTTCTGATATTCAACTTTGACTTTCGAGCAAGTTAAACATTTGCTAACGTACTTAGCAATTTCGGCTTTCATATGAGGCCACCAATACAGTGCCTTCAAGTCATGATACATCTTGTCTGATCCCGGATGGACTGAATATCTAGACTTGTGCGCTTCATCCATCACGAGTTCCCTTAAACCACCGTGTAAGGTAATCCAAAGTCGGTTAATGAAACAACGAGTTCCATCAGGCATGACATCCAATTGTTTCTCCATTCCTCGTAAGGATTCCTGTTCCAAATTATTCTTCTCTAAAGCTTCAATCTGAGCACTGCGTACCTTGTCAGGTAAATCAGTATGTATCGTCATCATAAGTGCGCGAACCCGTCTTGTTGATGTTGTGTCTTTTCTGCTTAAAGCGTCAGCTACCACATTAGCTTTCCCCGGATGATACTTGATTGCGCATTCGTAATCATTCAATAACTCGACCCATCGTCGCTGTCTCATATTGAGTTCCTTCTGATCAAAGATATGTTGCAAACTCTTATGATCAGTGTAAATGGTACACTTGGTTCCATATAAATAACGCCTCCAAATCTTCAAAGCAAAAACCACTGCTCCTAACTCCAAATCATGAGTAGTGTAATTCTTTTGGTGTGGTCTCAGTTGCCTTGAAGCATAATCAATCACTTTATCACGTTGCATCAACACACATCCCAAACCCTGTGCAGATGCGTCACAATACACCACGAAGTCTTTTGTCCCTTCCTGTAAGGACAGAATCGGTGCATTGTAGAGTTTCTGTTTTAATAATTGGAATGCAGCTTCCTGTTTATCCGTCCAGTTATACTTCGTTCCCTTGTGCGTAAGAGCTGTAAGTGGTTGAGCGATCTTTGAGAAACCCTCAATGAATCATCGATAATAACCCGCCAAACCAAGGAATTGTCGTACCTCGGTAGGGGTCTTTGGTGCTTCCCAATTCTTAATCGCTTCAATTTTCGCTGGATCAACATGTATGCCCTTCTCATGACTATATGACCCAAGAATTGAACTTCTCGCATCCAGAAGCCACATTTTGAGAACCTAGCATATAATTGTTCTTGTTTTAGTAATTCTAACAGCAATCGAAGACGTTCAGCGTGCTCCTCCTCAGTCTAAGAATAGATGAGAATGTCATCAATGAAAACAATGACAAACTTGTCAAGATAAGGTTTGCAGACTAGATTCATGAGATCCATGAATACTGCTGGAGCGTTTGTCAATCCGAATGGCATGACCAAGAATTCGTAATGGCCATAGCGCGTTCTGAATGCTGTCTTAGGAATATCCTCCTCCTGGACCCTAAGTTGATGGTACCCCGATCTGAGATCAATCTTCGAGTAGTAACTCGAACCTTGCAACTGATCAAACAGATCGTCAATTCTAGGTTACGGATACCGGTTTTTGATGGTAACCTTGTTAAGTTCCCGGTAATCGATGCACATATGGAAAGTCCCGTCCTTTTTCTTGACAAATAAGACTGGAGCTCCCCACGGTGAAAAACTAGGTCGTATAAAGCCCTTATCCAACAACTCTTGCAGTTGTGTAGATAACTCTTGCATCTCAGATGGTGCAAGTCGATAAGGCGCCCTAGCTATCGGTGCTGCGTCTGGTGTAAGGTCGATTCGAAATTCCACCTGTCTAATAGGCGGTAATCCCGGTAAATATTCTGGAAATACTTCAGGAAATTCACAAACTACTGGTATGTCTTCGATCTTCTTTTCAGCTACCGGCATCTCAGTTATAAGTGCTATAACTGCTGTATGACCTTTACGCA
This sequence comes from Mikania micrantha, assembly GCA_009363875.1. Classification (NCBI taxonomy): domain Eukaryota; kingdom Viridiplantae; phylum Streptophyta; class Magnoliopsida; order Asterales; family Asteraceae; genus Mikania; species Mikania micrantha. The sequence goes on from CM018681.1 coordinate 31,832,799, forward strand.
GACATTTGTGTGCTTTCATACAAGATATGAGACGCAGTGGCGTACTGCTCTTCTCGCCTTGTACATACAATGTCTCTCCATGCGAAAGAGGTATACGAACGATATTTTCATGACATACTATTTCAACTTGGTGTTTGGACAACCAGTCCATGCCAATAACTACATCAAAATTGCCTAAAGTGATAGGCATCAGATCAATTTCCAGTGTTTGACCCATCAAATCAATAATACATCCTTTAAGGATTTGTTCTACTACAATTAACTTGCCATCCGCTAGTTCTACAGTGTATGGGTTTTCTAAGGCAATAGGACAACATTTAGCAACTTAGAGAATGTACTAGATACAAAACTTCGGTCTGCACCAGTATCAAATAGCATAGAGGCATAGTGATTATTCAAGAGGAACGTACCCGTAACAATGTTGGGATCCTCCCGTGCCTGACGTCCTCCAATCACAAACGCCCTGCCCCTAGCACCATTGTTGTTGTTATTGTTGTTGTCATTGGTGCCATTGCCGTTGCCATTTGCATCATTAGTCCCGCCTTTCTTGAGCTGCGGGCAATCCTTTTTGAAGTGCCCCGGTTTACCACACTCAAAGCACCCCTTCTGAGTGTTGTTCTTGTTGTTGTTCTGATTGTTGGAGTTGTTTTGCAGTTATCCGCGGCAATCCTTAGCTACATACCCTCCTTTACCGCACCGTTGACACTTAAACTTATCACACTGATTCCCAACATGATGGAATCCACACTTGTTGCACTTTGGATGTTTACCAATATACCCCCTGATGATGATGACTGCTGACCATTGTTTGAATTGTGATAAGACTTGTTTGAATCCTGCTTTCGGTTCTGCTGAAACGGCTGTTGGTTGTAATTCTTAGAATTGTTGCTTTCCCACTTCCTCTTGTGGTCTCTCACCTTAGTAGCTGATGTTCGTTTAGGCAGAGTCCCCTGTAAAACTGCCTGGTCAGTCAATTGGTGCGCCAGTCGAACAGCTTGTTGAATCGTTGTGGGATCTGCAGAAGTAACCAATCCCTGGATCTGAGGCACCAATCCTCTTATGTACCTCTCTATCCACTTACTTGCTGGAGTAGCCATGTGAGGTAGGAGTCTGGCTAGTTCATGAGATCGAGTAGTGTACTCCTCGATGTTAGACCCCCCCCCCCCCATATTGAGATGCCAATACTCCTCTTCCAGCTTCTGCATTTCACTGCGAGGACAGTACTCCTCCTGCAGTAATGTTTTGAATCCATTCCAAGTTAGGGCATTGGCCTCACCCAATCCCAGAGTTTGAACATTGGAGTTCCACCAAGTCAATGCTGCACCTTCCAAAGTTTCCGTAGCATACTTAACCTTATTCTCATCAGGACAGTTGCACATCTCAAACACTTTCATACCCTCAATGTAAACTCTAACCACACACATTATGGTTTACATTTATGTTTATGCACTCATTGCACCACATACACATATTAACCCTCATGGTTATTAAGTTTAGTCTACTCACTAGTAGATAATACGATTGCCACCACAATCTTATTGTACACTTATTTGTAGATTTAATTCAACACACACACACACATTGTGTTTAATCCACACAATTACTATGCAACACATGTCACCCAAGCCATTAATGTCACACCCGTGTGACTTACACGCCCGTCGTGTATAGATGCCCATATATCCAATGGGTCAATCGCATAGTAAACACTAATACTATTCAACACCTGTCAATCAAGACATTCACATCACACTCATTGTAATTTACACACTCATTGTGTGTTGTTTCCCATATCCCCAATGGACCAACTGTCACACCCCCAATTTTCAACTAACGGAATCATACCGTTTGGGACATGACAAACCAGGATCTTAGATCATTAGACATAACGAAGACCTCTATATTCTTTTCAAACATAACTTTGGTCTCAATTGAAAAATTCAAAGTTTAAACATTTGCAGAAGCGTTTGTGAAAAGTAAAACAATCCCAGGTTTGAAAAATGTAAATTACAATACTAATGTCTCAAATATTCAAATCCAAAACAATTATAATGTAAAATATGCATGCGACTCAATCTCCTAGTCCATGCTTGCTTGCTCTTGTACCTTAACGTCCTGAGAAAACATGTAAATCAAGTCAACACAAAGGTTGGTGCATACATAGGTCTAAGTGGTCGACACCGACGCTGACTCTTTGAATGTTGATTGCCTTTCCACTATTGTCTAGCACAAACAATAGTAATGTGAATTGGCTAGTCAAACACTTGCGTAGATCACATCTACCAAGCGAGGTTTGTCAAACCTAATAGATCTATTTCCAACTACCACGCTTTGCACTACGGCAAAGTAAACGGTTCGATATGTAAGGACTTATAATGCTATGTTCGCACTTAATGTAAACAGCTAACTCATGCAAGTGATATTTATCTAAAAGCTTTGTTGCACATGTTTTCTCCCCCAAAACAGTTAAAATAAGAAAAGGGGTCGTGTACGCACCTTTGAGTGTAGCAGAATGATCAAACACACTTGAACTCGCGTAGATAATCCTCTACAAAAAAATCTGTGTTTAAACAATAACATCGTGTTATTCGGGATGTTGTTTTGTGTTTGTAATCACATACTTGTCAACACACGTATGTTATAATGTTAGAGATGCACATACCAAAGTATGCGTGACTTTGTATTCGGTTGTTTAAACCGTATAAACATATACAATTCCTTTTAAACACACGTAATTATACGCGATTATGTTTTCGAGTGAAAATATAAATTTTATTATTTTATATCGTTCGTATTTTCATTTTGGTTCTAACGCAACTTGAACGAGTCGAATTGGAGTTAAAACGAAGAAGTTATGGCCCAAAAACCAAACTGATGTTTAAAACTCAAAACCAGTAGAGGCCGGGTTCGAACCCACGACCTTTACCTCTTAGCACACGCCCCCTACCAACTCAACTGATTCAGATTTCATTAATAGATCTCGAATTAATTGATTTTAAGCCCAACTTAACTAGTTTCCCCCTTTGTTAACCATTAACGAATCCATTGGGTTCCAATTGGGTCCAATCCGAACCCAACCAAGTCCATTATCAGGGGGCTATGTTTCTGGAGACCCAATCGAACATACCTATGTTTTTAATTTATCCAAAAGTTTGATTAATTGCCTCAAATTAGTCCCAGACAAAACCGAATTCGATTAACTAAATCCTAGATTCAATTGAGTCGAATTCGAACATGTTAGTATTCGAAATCATAGGGATTTTCATCCCTAGATCAAACCGAACCCCTCTGAATCATTTAATCGAATTTTTAGATCTTGATTGCTTAAAAACCCCAAACCCGATTACCATATAAGTCCTAGAATCCAAATTCATTTAATTAGTTGATGTTTCATGAAATTAATATATGGTTTTCAACAAATAGAGGATTCCGAAGCTCTCTGCATAAATCAATTTGATTCAAACATCCATTCTAATCAAAACCCTCAAATGGTTTTATATTAAGAACCCTAGGTTTCTAACTCTTGTAATTCGTTAATGTTTCCTGAAATTGGCTCGTGAATTAGCTTGATCGGAGGTTTTTGAAACTAATGGTGTTATTTGGTTTAACGTTTAAACTCATTTCAACCGTTTCCCCCAAAATCGTTTTTAAAATGAACCCTAGAATTCGAGATGATCCAATTCGATATAATTAGGTAAAATTGTCATGGTGTTTTCTTTAAAAGGTTGATTCCGAAACTCTCTGTGAAGTTTAATTCGGTTTTTCAATTCAATTGACTGGCAAACCCCAAATCGTTCTTGGTGTGAGCCCTAATCATTCGAACTCCTATAATTCGATAATAGAACTCGCAATTAGCATAGGGCTATGCTTTTTCGGAACCTTTAGATGGAGTAGAGATCGGATGTTACGTGGTTTGATGATCAATTAAAGGAACTCGACTAACAGGTTAAGGTTTGGCCACTTCACGATTGAGATCTTCTTTCTATGGCTTCTCGGATCAAATTGTTGGATGTATAAGAACCTAATAGAACCGACTAGAGGTTCTAAAGTTTCGATTTCGTGAATAATGATTTAGTTATGCGGATTTGACAATGATGAGGAACGGTTTCGTCTTTTGATACCATTTCTTGATTAATTCCGATGGTTAATGGTTTAGTAACGTATGATAACCGATAATGATCATTATTATGAGTTGATTGAAAGGTTAATTCGATTAATTTCAGTGTATTAAATCAAATTTCGAATTTCCTACTATTGTTATAAACGAATTTTGACTCAAAAAGTCAAAATTGCTTATTTTTACTAATCACTAGTTAAATCTTTGAATTTAAAGTATTTCTGAACTTATTTTGTTTACTTTTACTCCTTAAAATTTGATTTCGTATAATTTCGGTTAATTCTGGAGTTAACGGAGTTAATCCAGAATACCGGATTGTCACACCAACCATATAGTAAATTCAATTTACCTTAATCACACACCTTGTGAATTTAACAACATATTAAGTGACTCAATCAATTAGGTGACTTACCTTTGGTCCAAAGCTCTAATTACAAAGCAAGCTCCTTTCCTTTCCTATGAACTTTATTTTCATCACCTATGCACACATTGCAATCATCTTAACATACACACATACATACAATCAAGTTCAACCCAATTGACCCGTTTGACTTTCTCAAAGTCAATTTATCACACAATTGACTCTTTCATACTACATCTAGAAAGTTTTAGCCAATTATCTCAATTAATCATATTCCATGCCTCCCTTAGGCATTTCAACAAATAATTGATGTTCATTACGCTAGTTATGATTCTAATCACACAATGATTACCCTTAATCACCCATTTTAGTCAAGATTCACCCAAGATCATAACTTTTATCAATTTTAACATCAATTTACTGCATATTAACATTTAACCCATGGATTATGATCCATATCCACCCAACAACACTTTCTACCATGAGTTACACCCAAAACCCATCATTCCCATCTAAACCCATGAACAAGTATTTTAGATACTTCTAAAACATTTATTTAGATGTGCATAACCCACTAGTATCATTTATTTAAGTTCAACATCACTCATACTCAATTTCCCATTTTTATCACATTTTGGAAAATCTCATTTTTGTGCAGCAACTTTCTGAGTTGCTGCTGTAATCAACATTTTTGACACATGTACAATATGTTTTACCTCTTCATGTTCAAAGATGGGTTAGACTCTTAGACCTTTACAGGAATATAAAATACGCCTCAAACGGATACACGGTTGATTTTATACACAATTTACAAAATCAGACCAGCAACTTCATTTTCACAATTCAGGTTGCTGAATTTTTCTATGTTGCTGCTATAATTGCCATTTTAACCCACCCTACGTTTGTTTTCAACTTTTCATGTCAAAAGATGGATTGTAGCCCTTTCAAAGATCTTTCTAAGAATATAAGGCTCATTTTCTCATGATTTTTCTATGATTTTATACAGATTTTATAATAACAGTGCAGCAACACAATTCTACACATAGTTCCTTTTCTTTCAAGCATTTCATCAAGCACCTTATGTGCATAACTTACTAACTCGTTTTTCAATAAATTTCAGCCATCATAAAACCTCCCATGAACACCCATGTTCATAATAATTGATTTCTAATCAATTTAGATGTTTAGTTACTTGATCACCCATCTACTTATGGTTTCTAACCCATTTAAACAACCAATTTCAAGATTTAAACTAAACCCTAAATTTGTTCATCTTAAGAACTTCCAACCAACATCATGACTGAGATTATAATCACTTACAAGAAGTTAGATATCACTTAGGGTTAAGATTAAAGGCTTAAATCTTGAAATTTGACCATGTAGTGAACGAGAATCATGGATCAAGAACTAGGGCATGAACTTCTCTTCTTCTCCTCTTGCTCTTCACATAAAACACACACACATAAATGAAATTTCTAGACTTTGACTTAAGTCAAAGCCCTTACCCCTCTCTTAATTCAATTTTGCCTATTTGGCAAGTTTAGCCCCTCAGAATTTTAACTAGTTAACCCACTTAACCAACTTAATCATGTTAGTTAATATTTAACTATAATACCCAAATGATATTATATTATTATCACAACACAATTTTTAAACATAATAACATTTATTTATTTACATATACGTGACCGTTAAAACCGGTCGTTACACCTTGGTCATACTCGACTAGACTAGTCTAGCAATCTAGGTTCTTAGTAGTTGAGGAAATCTTTAAATATCATCAAACATACGACCTATAATCAATCAGTCTAGCTAGGACATCTTTTGATGTATAGGATTTTATAGTTCGTCTAGATCGTCCATGTTCGTTCTTGTTCGTATAGATCGTTAGTTCTTTGGCACATGCTATCTTTGAATATTTCCCAGACATTCCTCTGAAAATAGATCGTTGTGAACAGTTCTTTGAAATAGATCTTTAGTTCTTTGAAATCACACCATTCAAAATAGTTCTTTGTTTTAGATCGTTAGTTCTTTGAAAACACACCAATGAAAATAGTTCTTTGTTTTAGATCGTTAGTTCTTTGAAAACACACCACTGAAAATAGTGCTTTGTTTTGAAATAGTTATCTATTCTTGATGAATAAACAACCCAGTTTGAAAACTTGCTAATAGTTTACCTAGACAAAATCTAGGCTAATAATTATACATGTAGAACATATATGAAGTAAAAGCATTTAAGAAAATATAATCCATGGAAAATAATTTACGCATGCTTCTCAGCCCCACGTTTGTAAAACAAAAATGCTTAGAAAAGGGGCAATGAACTCACATGTGTTGCTGTGCAAATTAACCACAAAAGATATGAGCGCTCGTTCATTGTCAACTATGTATCTTTAGAACCTGAGTTGATTCATCACAATTCAAATACTATAAGTATTTGAAGTTGACGTATATAGGGTTTCGGTCTCGGTGTGCGACTATGTATCCTATACACTTCTAGTGTGTTACTAAGATTTTTCTTAATTATTCTCTGTTACATACCCTCTATGAACCCTTATCCCTTAGTTAATCACAACTAAACCCTATTTATATAAGGTTTATACTAATAAAAATACATGATCTTTTAAATAAACTAACATTTATAAAGTCATCTTTAAATTGCAAATATTAAGCTTATAAATCACTTAAACTAGTTTGAAACATTTTAATAAGATAATTTATAAGTCATTTTATTTTATTAAAAACATAAGCTATTCTTATGAAAAATACAAGTTAAACATGTCAGAACTTGAGTTAACCAAATTTAGATCAATTCCAAGTCCTTTGATAGTTCTTTGTTGCCCAACTTGATTCTTGTTCTTTCTTGAGATTGACTATCAACTAATTTATTCATTTGAACACTTAATTGATGGTCAATCTTGATGAAAAACTTTAAGTATTGGATGTTGGCATCCTAATGTCAATATCCCATACTTAGTCATTTCTCTTGAGTTCCCATAGTTCTCATCTCGTTCTTTAATTCTTTGAAAACCCATGGCTACTTATCATGTCATTAACTCGATGCGAATTACTAAGTAAACTTAATTTATTAGTTTAGAAGTTCACAACTTAATATCGATGGCCTTGGTATTTGGTTAGCATTTAGTTAACCCACTTATACCCTCGTTAATATAAACATCTTAACCCATGGTTTTTCTTGGCAAAACCCAAGTGTTTTAATCCCGCTTGATTGTTAAAACATATGTTATGGGTTAAAAGAGTTTATAAAGTCTTGGTGTTAGTAAAATCTTAATATCCATGGTTCTAAAAATCGGTTAACTCCCAATCACCTAACTTAAACAAAGGTAACAAGAACCTAAACCACCATAGCTGAATGTTCATATAGTTATTTTTGTTTGAAATTATGCATAAACACATACCACATAGCTGGTAGCTTGCAAAACATGTCAAAACTTAAGATTTCTTAAACTAACCCAAAATCTAGAAATCGGGCAGTAGGCTGTCTCGACTTCTACAGGTCATAACTTGATCATAGGAACTCCAAATCGAGCAAACTAAAGCTTCATGATCAATTTTGGGATGTTAGCTTTCTATCCATTATTTATAAGCTTTCTAATTCGTCCAAATGAGGCTCCAAACAGCTGGTATAAAATCAGTGTTCCATTCAGTACCTTCTGACTTAGGACACTGTTTTGACCCATTTAAAGTCCGAACCAATGAAACTTATCTGATAAAAGTTGTTCCTAACATATTGAACTAGTATGTTGGAACGTTTCTTGCGTTAACTTGAACGTTTTCTATGTTAAAAATACAAAGGAACTGGCGGGGCAGAATCTGCCGATACCATCAGTTCGATGAGGCCAAGTTACCCAGCCCCTAGGCCATTGATTCTAATCCCTGTCCAGTTCCAGCCCTTTCCAAACCTTAATAAAACATGTCTCTCAAGTTCCTAAGTCAATTTGGTGCAAGTATTAGGGGTTTAGAAGGCTGAAATTCGGCTGAAATGTTAAGACTCGCCGGAACAGTAACAACAATTTAAAACAGCTCGTTAGAGCTTGTTTTTACCTTAATTTTGATAATATTTGTTCCAAACTTCATTCAAATATGTTCCTAACCTTCCTAGGTCTATTTTTGTGCAAGACCTAAGAGTTTAAAGGTCTGAAACGAGCTGAAAAATTCCAGTCGTTTCGAGCAAGAACATGAATATTATAAGTTTCTGAAAATCAGTGATTTCTCACTCAATTTTACCTCGTTTTTGGCGATTCAAAGCTCTATTTCTTCATCTATTCATGATCTACGCATTGCTTTGGTCGTTTGGACACCAAGAACACCCAATTTGGTGTAGATTTAAGCAAGATATAAGTGTTTTAGTGAGAGAAGGTGGATGAGAGAGAGTTACGGGTTTGGAGAGAGAGAGAATGATTTTTGTGAAGGTTAAATGGTATTAATGTCTCTTTATGGTTTTTAAAGGTTCAGGCATGTTCGGGTTCGTTCGGTTTTGCTCAGTTTTGCGCGTACGCGTCGTTTTCGGTTTTCCTCGTAAGGAAACATTACGATCTTTTAAAATAAGGTTTTCTAAATTATTTTAGGTGGTAATTCCTAATAAATGAACTAGATATCTTTCATTTATTTTTAGCATTTCATAAACGTTTAAATTTTACGGTTTAATCGAATTATACGGTTTTCGCACATATTCGTTCGGATCGTCACCCGTACGAATACGACGACAACTATAGTTTTCGATTTGATTTTCTAATTAATGGACATCGTTCAGAACGTTAAACTTACAGATATATTTGTGCAAATCGTCACCCACACGAATACTCCGTCGGTTTAATATTAACATAACGACATCCGTTATTGTTTTGTTCTGTACAACCTCACATACGTTTATACATAATAAATCCTAACTAAAATTCGCATAATAGTTCTGTGTTGTCAGATATGATTATGACTGTTAAACCATGGATTTGCAACATGTTTCTGAAATAAATGCGTAATTGATTCATATTGAACATTAATGATAATAATACACATGTAATATACATAGTTCGTACCTGATCTGCTGTACAAGTCACTGTTCCGGCTACGGTTCCGGCACTGATGTTAGAATGCATGTTTGGGTCATTTGAACTTTAATTCAATCAAGTTAATGACTCATAGAAAAAGGATACAAGGGTTTCCACAAATAAGTCATACAAATCAAATTTGTGATGCCTGGTTATTGGGAAAGCATAGTAGAATTCCATTTCCAAATTAATCTAAGTCCATATCTGATGAACCTCTAGACTTGGTATATGAAGACATATGTGGTCCTATATTTCCACCTACTCATTTCGGTAAGAAGTACATATTCTTACTTGTGGATGAGTGTGCATAAGCTCTAAGGATGAAACAGTTAAAACCTTTAAGGAATTTAAGCTAAAGGTTGAAAATGAGGTTAGAATTAAATTAAAAATGTTATGAACTGATAGAGGTGGTGAATTCACATCTAATGAATTCACACAGCTCTGTAAAGATAATGGTATAGCAAGACAACTCGAACCATGTTAAAGACTATGTCAATGCCTCAATACTTCTGGGCTGAAGATGTGAGGCATACCACATGTTCTGAATAGAGTGCCAACCAAATCTTTATCTGATTGTACACCTTATGAGCCTTAAATGGTAGAAAGCCTAATATAGGTTCTTCAAGGGTTTTTGGTTGTGTAGCCTATTCCAAAGTACCATCACAACATCTAACAAAATTAGATGATTGTGACAACTAGTACCTGACCGGCCGGCAAGTCCGTACGGTACGTGTACTATAAACAGTAACTATGTGTAATTCTATGTGTATATACATTACTTGTATTATCAGAATCCTAAATACAAGAAATCGTTGTACGTATTTTGTGTAAACTTAGATACAGTAAGTACAACGTACATTTGAAACATTAGTTGTGTGTATTTAAGTGAAAACTTAACTACAGTTAACACAACAGATCATGAGAAACAACAGTGTTCAAGTGAATAACAGAAACAAATCGGTTGCGATCTGATGTCCATAGATGACAGGAATCAGATGGCCGACAATTCACTGTGAAAACAATGTGATATCAGGGTGTTTAGTTGAGTCCGACAGTGAGGAAACACAATTCAAACATAAATTGCAGTGTCGTTTCAGAATAACGAACTGACAGTGTGTTTGCGTGGGTGACGATTCACACAAACATATCTGTGAGTTTAACGTTCTGAAATGATGACTGGGATGTAGAAAACAAAAGTTGGAAAGCAAAACCATCTTCGTGTTCGATCGAATGACGATTCAAAAGAATACGCGCGATGGTGACGCGATTCGACGAAACGAAAACGAAAACACGACGCGAACGAATTTAAATTTAATAAAATAAAATAAATAGCATTTTACAATTTTGAAACTTATCAAATTAATTAAAATAATGTTCTTTTAGTTATTACAGTTAATTACGCGTAGATTTCCGGATACGCGACGAAATCGCGAACCGAGCAACCGAAACAAACCCGAACACCACACGGAGTATAAAAACTCTAAATGAGAGCTTTCTCTCATTTTTCACACCCACATCTCTTTCTCTCTCTCAAAATCCGGCCAACACCAAATACCACCATTCTTCACCTTCAATCCTCCATAACTTCCTTGTTTCTCAACCAATTTGAGTGATTCTTGCGCCCGCGCGAAGCTCTTGACGTCCTCTACTTGAAAGTACAAGCGATCTGAAGTTTTACCCACTAAATTTCGAGGTATGTTGCTTGAAATGTCACGGAATTTAGGGTTTTCGCCCATCTCTTGACCTACGTGACTCTAGCTGGTTCTAGGTCCACTCTCATGACCTGAATACCTTCGAAAATCATACATTTCATAACCCACTATGTAATCAGCCATAGGGACCATGAGGTTGGGTGAAGAATATGATGTGTGGGCACAGGTTCGTGAGGGTGCTGGGCACAGCCGAACCCTTGGGAACATGACTCATGGCGGCCGAACCTGTTTGGGTGGCCGAACCATCCCACAACAGCGAACCTAGGTGCGGCAACCCTTAGCACCGAACCCTTGTCACCATCACCGAACCTGCTGTAGCTTGGACGAACCTTGCATGGCCTTAGAGTTCTAGACGAACCTTGTTAACTCAACCATGGATCGGCGAACCTTGAATGGCGAACCAGTGATGCTCATGAACCATCAAGGTGCAAACCCTAAGTTGCAGGGCGCCGAATCTTTGCAGGCATACGACGAACCCTGCCTCGATGAGAGCCGAACCTGGTGCTACCTCCCTGTTGCCGAACCTTTCTTTGATCTTGGAAACGAACCCTCATGACCATCACCTTAGCCGAACCTTTCAATAACCTCCGAACCAGTTGCATCTAACCTAGACGAACCCTCACACGAACCAATTGGGCTATGAACCTTTGCTGCTGGAACCTTGTCTCAAACGAACCAAGGGTTCGCTGGTTGTTGCATCGAGTAGGCCATCCTGTGTATGTTCAGGCAAAAGCATTGGCCCAGTGGATACATGCTGGCCGAAATTTCCTTCGTGTAATTCAATGGATCAACCGGCCCTACGTAGGCTAAGCCAATTGATCGACCACTCGGCCCAAAGACAACTAACTTGGCCGTGATACTTGGCCAAGCCCAAATCAACAACCTTCGGCCAATAGGATCCATGGCCCACTAGGACTGTTATGACTCAAACTCATTCGGCCCATCATGAAGACTCATCAAGCCCACACACCATTCGGCCCATGTAACTTTTCGGTCCGAATGAGTTTCATATCCGGTCACACGGTTAACTAGCAAACTTAAAACATTAAATCAGGTCAAAGTACGATCACAAACCCGGAATTACTCAATTGAATAATTACAAGGATAATAAGATTTGAAAGTTGATTTATAATTCCTAAAACAATTTAGTGAATTCAAGTATTAAGACGAATAAACAAAAAGGTCTAAAATCACAACACATACACAGGGCCGAATGAGGACAACCGAGACTCATGAGTGTTAACCCATTTTAGGGTTAACACATGCACATGCACAACTTCCTATAACTTAAACTCATAAGTTACAACAACATGCGATCAATACAAGAACGTGAAAACACCACAAATACAATCAAGGAGTGCATGTCTTCATTCTTTTAAGCTAAGTCAACCACTTCTAACGCAAGGTGAGTTCATATGCCCCTTTTACTTTAATCTTTACTGATTTTAAACTCTCGAGGCTGAGAAACATGTTTACTTTTATTTATTTAAAAGTCTTGTTTAACATGTTGATTATACTTTGATTTAGATAGTATTAAATTGTTTATTATCGCTTATCATTGTATGCATGCTTGTATGATCATGAGATACCAGGGAAACTCAGATGAATATGATAATATAATTTCATAATCATCAACACATTTGAATAACAAAGTTGTAAGATTTTATCTTATAACACTTAGTTATTCCTACATGAGCAAACATTGAGACAATTTATACACAAACAAACAATGAGAACTACTACAGTGAAACATGATGACACTACACAATACATGAATGATTTGAAGATAAAACATCTTCTAAATATCATTCCACATTGTAATTAACCAAGTGTGACAAGTCAAGTACTTATAACACTTAGTTACAACTTAAAAATATACTATGTGATAGTATAGAGCATTTGTTATCCACCACCTGCGTCACTTAAGGGTACTAAGACTAGTTCTTACTACGGCTTAAGGATTACATGGTGAACATATGGATTACATGAATGACAATCATGATAATGTAACTTCATGATAACCACATCATTCACACAATGATTAACATAACGTAATAAGACAATTTCTTATTCAACTTTGTTAATCACATGAGAACATCCCTACATTGAGAACAATAACACACAGATGTACATCATCCATCGTTACCTGTGGACTAGTAGACTGAGGAATTTATTTTCTCTCGTGTCATATTATTTGTAACAGTTTCGATGAAGGCTTTGGGATCACACGGCAGAATAGAGGTGAATCGGGTGCATTGTAATCTGATTACGTGAGGATCACAATGGACACCCTTTGGGCTCTATACGTTGCATTTGAGAATACATTACAAATGGTTAACTAACACTTTTAATATTTAAAAGTGAAACAACAGTTAACCCCACAAATATAGAATAATAAAAGGAACAGATTGAGAATCTAATATCCTTAACACATATATTGGTTATCAATACTTCGGTTTGATAACTACAATGCTATCATCATATTATTCTATACATGAGAACACAGGTGATCAAAGAGGAGATCAACAAGGGAAATGAGAATGTAAATCAATAGTTGTATTGCAAGTAGTGTGGAATTCTAGTGGTGATGTGGTGGGATGTTGGCTAGGGCTTAGTTCCCTTACATATGTTCTATATATAAGCATCACTACTAGGATGATATAATACTTGTAAATATAATTATTGAGATGCCATTTGGTGAACAGGTGAACATACAACATACAAGTAGCATAACATACATTGTGATTGTGCATGTGAATAATTCAAGGTTTTCAATTAACATACTTATGAACTCACCAACCTAGTGTTGACTTTGTTTAAATACATGTTTTCTCAGGTGATGAACAGGTGTAGCTACTATTATGCATGGACATAGCTAGTGGACTTTTAGAAGACCTAGCTACTTTTGTGATTGCATACTTTTGGATAACAAAAACATGAATCGTCTTTTGTATATCTTGTACAGATACAAGATATAGTCTCATTGATTCTTTTGATAGATTTACTTGATTAAATTATGAACGATACATTGTAATTTAATCTTGTAATTCTATATTTTGGATGTGTTAGCATTTCTCATTTATATTATCATGTGCTATCTAAACAATCTGATCAATTGATTATCATTCAAGATATCGCGCCCCGGGAACCTTCCACCCGACAAGAAAACACGATCCGTTCCCGCCGGCCTTAGGTGTGACAGATTGGTATCAGAGCCATGGTTATAGAGAAATATAGGTCATATTACTTAACGGTTTGGCCTAGACTATAACCTAGGGACCCTCATATAGAGATCAGGTGACTTAGGATTCTATTTGCATGTGTCTTCTGCTTCTGATCACTACACTAACCGATTTTCTTTCGGTTATGATCAGAATGCCGCGAAGAAGACAACCACCTCTATTACCACTGACTCAAGACTCTGCTCCTCACTCATCTACACCGACTCCACCTGACTCTCCTCCACATCTACCACCGCCTCCACCTCGACCTCCGCCACCACCGGCTTATCAGTTGGATCCTGCTACGGTGGCATTGGCCACTCTTCTGACTAGCCAACTGAGGGATGTGATTCCCGAGATGATGAACCGCATCAACAACAACAACAGCAACAACGTTGCTAACTCATCTGGAGAAGGCAGCGGTAACACCAGGCAGAATCAGGACTATGCCTACAAGAACTTTGTAGGTTGCAAGCCACCCAGTTTCAGTGGCAGTGAGGGTGCAGTCGGATTGATCCAGTGGATCGAGAAGATGGAGACTACCCTTGACATCAGTGGCTGTCCTGAACAGAATAGAGTCAAGTATGCTGCGGGATCATTTCACAAGAGAGCGTTGACTTGGTGGAACACTCAGGTTTCAATCAGAGGCCGAGATGAGGCCCAGGCTATGCTGTGGAGTGAATTCAAGGCCATGCTGCGGGCAGAGTTTTGCCCAAGAAATGAACTAAAGAAGGTTGAGACTAAACTGCTCAATCTGGAGATGATTGGTGCTGGGCATCTGGCCTACACCACAAGGTTTCATGAGTTAGCTACTTTGGCACCTGACGTGGTGCCAACACTGGAGAAGCGGATAGAGCGGTATATTGGTGGATTACCGCCCAGCATTCGAGGTCATGTGATTTCTGCCCACCCTACTACCATGGAGTTAGCTGTTACACTGTCAGCATCTCTGACAAATATGATGGTTACTTCTGGTCACTTCAAGAAGGAGGCTGAAACAGCCAAGGCTGGAACTTCCAAGAAGTCGGATAAACGTCAGGCTAAGAAACAAAATGTGGCTAGAAACTTTGCTGCCACTACTCAAGCCCCAATGCTCAACCAGCCACCACCACTGCAGATCAGGAAGCCATACACTGGCACTGCACCTTTGTGCAATTCATGCCAGTTTCATCACTTGCCAAACATCCCGTGCAGATACTGCACCAACTGTGGGAGATTTGGTCACTTGGTAGCCCATTGCAGGAGCCCAAGGGCTCAGAATAGAAACAAAAATGCAGCTACTGCTGCAGCTACTGTTGCCGCTACTGATAACAGGTCCTGCTTCACTTGTGGTGAACCGGGACACTTTTCGAGAGATTGTCCCAAGAAAGCTCAACGAAGGTCTCAAGCAGCAAGGGGACGAGCCTTCCAGATAGGAGCTGCTGATGCACGACAGGACCCGAACGTAATCACGGGTACATTTCTCTTATCTGACTTCTATGCATCCATATTATTTGACATTGGTGCGGATCAGAGTTTCATCTCATCCGACTTTACATGCCATCTTAATTATGATAAGGAATTGTTAGACTCCCCTTACACTATTGAGATAGCAAACGGAAAATAGATCACAGTAGACACAATACTTAGGAATTGCCCACTAACACTTGGTGATCACACATTTTCCATCGATTTGATACCGATGGAGCTGGGCAGTTTCGACATCATCATCGGAATGGATTGGCTATCTCTTAACCGAGTTGAGTTCATCTGTTCCGATAAACTACTACGCATTCCAGTGGAGAACAATGAGATTTTGGAGATTCGTGGAGACCAATCGAAACGCAGTGTCAAGATAATATCGTGCATGAAGGCTCGCAGGTACCTCCGAAAACAATGCGTTGCATTCCTAGCTCACGTGATCGAGAAAGACAAGAAGGCGATCAAGATTCAAGATGCACCAGTTGTGAGAGACTATGCCGACGTGTTTCCGGATGACTTACTGGGACTGCCACCTGAGAGATCAGTGCAATTCCGAATCGATTTGATTCCGGGAGCTAATCCTGTAGCTAAGTCCCCTTATAGACTTGCACCATCAGAAATGCAGGAGTTGTCCAACCAATTACAAGAGCTACTCGATAAAGGATTCATCCGACCGAGCTTTTCCCCGTGGGGAGCTCCGGTTCTTTTTGTGAAAAAGAAGGATGGAACCTTCAGGATGTGCATTGATTACAGAGAGCTCAACAAATTCACCATCAAGAATCGGTACCCATTGCCGAGGATTGATGATTTGTTTGATCAGTTACAAAGAGCACAGTACTTTTCAAAGACATACTTGAGATCAGGCTATCATCAGCTCCGGATTCAAGAAGAAGACATACCAAAGACGGCCTTTCGTACCCGATATAGTCACTACAAATTCATGATGATGCCATTCGGATTGACGAACGCACCGGCTGTGTTCATGGATTTGATGAACCGGGTGTGCAAGCCGTACTTAGATCAGTTTGTTATCATCTTTATTGATGATATACTAATTTATTCAAAGAACGAGAAGGAACATGAGCAACACCTCAAGATAGTCTTGGAACTCCTGAGAAAGGAACGACTCTATGCCAAATTCTCCAAGTGTGAATTTTGGTTGAGAGAAGTTCAGTTCTTGGGTCACGTGATTAACAGTGATGGTATTCACGTGGATCCTGTCAAGATTGAAGCAATCAAGAACTGGGATGTGCCTACAACACCGACAGAGATCAGATCATTCTTGGGATTAGCAGGTTATTACAGGAGATTCATCTCGAATTTCTCTAAGATAACTTTGCCTCTCACCAAGCTCACACAGAAGTCTGAACCTTTTGTGTGGACTCAGAAACAAGAAGAGGCATTCCAGACACTGAAACAAAGATTGTGTAATGCTCCAATCTTAACACTCCCAGAAGGCAATGATGACTTTGTAGTTTACTGTGATGCTTCCCATCAGGGATTCGGATGTGTATTGATGCAACGAGACAAAGTCATTGCTTATGCATCACGACAGCTGAAGATACATGAGAAAAATTACACGACACACGATCTCGAACTGGGAGCTGTTGTTTTTGCTTTAAAGATTTGAAGACACTACCTTTATGGTACTAAATGCACTATCTTCACAGATCACAAGAGTTTACAGCACATATTTGATCAGAAGGAGCTTAACATGAGACAGAGACGTTGGGTTGAGCTCCTGAACGATTACGATTGTGTGATCAAATACCATCCGGGCAAAGCAAATGTAGTTGCAGATGCTTTGAGCCGGAAGGAAAGAGTCAAACCCTTACGCGTTCGTGCAATGGGAATGACTGTGCAAACAAGTATGAGAGAGCACATTTTACAAGCACAATAAGAAGCAGTAGCAAGAGACAACCTGAAACGCGAGCTCGATTGTGGAGCCGAGAAACACTTCAAGACTAAACAAGATGGAGTTATTTATTATCTGGATCGTGTTTGGATTCCAGCAGCGGATGAACTTCGAACACTTATATTTGACGAGGCACACAAGACATGTTACTAAGTTCATCCTGGTGCTGATAAGATGTACCAAGATCTTAGGTCATTTTATTGGTGGCCGGGTATGAAGAAAGACATTGCCACTTATGTTGGTAAATGTATTACATGTGCCAAAGTCAAAGCAGAACACCAGAAACCTTCGGGTTTGCTGGAACAACCAGAAATTCCACAATGGAAGTGGGAACAAATAGCTATAGATTTCATTACCAAGCTACCCCGCACTTCCAGCGGATATGATTCTATTTGGGTCATCATTGATAGATTGACCAAGTCCGCACACTTTTTGCCCATCAGAGAGACATACAAGAGGGAGAAACTAGCGAGACTATACATTGATGAAATAGTAGTAAGGCACGGGGTGCCATTGTCTATTATTTCAGACCGGGACAGTCGATTTACTTCGTGGTTCTGGCAATCATTGCAACAATCCTTAGAGACAAGTGTTAACTTGAGCACTGCTTATCATCCAAAAACGGATGGACAAAGCGAACGCACCATTCAAACCCTAGAGGATATGTTGAGAACATGCATCCTAGACTTCGGTGGAAGTTGGGACACACACACTTACCTCTCATTGAGTTCTCCTACAACAATAGCTACCACAGCAGCATCGGATGTGTTCCATTTGAAGCACTCTATGGTAGAAAATGTCGGTCTCCAATTTGTTGGACCGAAGTGGGAGATAACAAAATCACTGGGCCTGAACTTATTCAGGAAACTACTAATAAGATAGCCCAGATACAACAACGATTACAAGCAGCACGTAGCCGCCAAAAGAGTTACGCAGACAAACGGCGCAAGCCTTTGGAATTCGATGTGGGTGACCGAGTTATGTTGAAAGTGTCCCCATGGAAAGGCGTAGTTCGTTTTGGGGCTAAGGGCAAGCTAGCACCTAGGTATGTCGGACCGTTTGAGATTACTCAACGCATAGGTCCTGTGGCATACAGACTCAGACTCCCTGATGAACTCAGCGGAGTACACGATGTGTTTCATGTATCAAATCTCAAGAGGTGCTTAGCAGACGAATCATTGATCATACCATTGGAGGAAATACAAGTTGACGAGCAATTACATTTCATCCAAGAGCCTGTAGAGATTATGGAACGTGAAGTCAAGAGACTGAAACGAATCCGTATCCCTATTGTAAAGGTTCGATGGAACTCCAAGCGTGGACCAGAATTTACCTGGGAGCGCGAGAATAACATGAAGACAAAGTATCCCCACCTGTTCGAGAAGTAAAGCCCAACCTTTATGCTTAAATTTCGGGACGAAATTTCTTTAACAAGGGGAGACTGTGACAACTAGTACTGACCGGCCGGCAAGTCCGTACGGTACGTGTACTATAAACAGTAACTATGTGTAATTCTATGTGTATATACATTACTTGTATTATCAGAATCCTAAATACAAGAAATCGTTGTACGTATTTTGTGTAAACTTAGATACAGTAAGTACAACATACATTTGAAACATTAGTTGTGTGTATTTAAGTGAAAACTTAAGTACAGTTAACACAACAGATCATGAGAAACAACAGTGTTCAAGTGAATAACAGAAACAAATCGGTTGCGATCTGATATCCATAAATGACAGGAATCTGATGGCCGAAAATTCAATGTGAAAACAATGTGATATCAGGGTGTTTAGTTGAGTCCGACAGTGAGGAAACACAATTCAAACATAAATTGCAGTGTCGTTTCAGAATAACGAACTGAAAGTGTGTTTACGTGTGTGACGATTCACACAAACATATCTGTGAGTTTAACGTTTTGAAATGATGACTGGGATGTAGAAAACAAAAGTTGGAAGGCAAAACCATCGTCGTGTTCGTTCGAATGACGATTCGAACGAATACGCGCGATGGTGACGCGATTCGACGAAACGAAAACGAAAACACGATGCGAACGAATTTAAATTTAATAAAATAAAATAAATAACATTTTACAATTTTGAAACTCATCAAATTAATTAAAATAATGTTCTTTTAGTCATTACAATTAATTACGCGTAGATTTACGGATACGCGACGAAATCGTGAACCGAGCAACCGAAACAAACCCGAACACCACACGGAGTATAAAACCTCTAAATGAGAGCTTTCTCTCATTTTTCACACCCACATCTCTTTCTCTCTCTCAAAATCCGGCCAACACCAAATACCACCATTCTTCACCTTCAATCCTCCATAACTTCCTTGTTTCTCAACCAATTTGAGTGATTCTTGCGCCCACACGAAGCTCTTGACGTCTTCTACCTGAAAGTACAAGCGATCTAAAGTTTTACCCACTAAATGACGTCTTCTACCCGTATATGTTCAGGCAAAAGCATTGGCCCAATGGATACATGCTGGCCCAAATTTCCTTCGTGTAATTCAGTGGATCAACCGGCCCTACTTAGGCTAAGCCCATTGATCGACCACTCGGCCAAAAGACAATTAACTTCGCCGTGATACTTGGCCAAGCCCAAATCAACAACCTTCGGCCAATAGGATCCATGGCCCACTAGGACTATTATGACTCAAACTCATTCGGCCCATCATGAAGACTCATCAATCCCACACACCATTCGGCCCATGTAACTTTTCGGTCCGAATGAGTTTCATATCCGGTCACACGGTTAACTAGCAAACTTAAAACATTAAATCAGGTTAAAGTACGATCACAAACCCGGAATTACTCAATTGAATTATTAAAAGGATAATAAGATTTGAAAGTTGATTTATAATTCCTAAAACAATTTAGTGAATTCAAGTATTAAGACGAATAAACAAAAAGGTCTAAAATCACAACACATACACAGGGCCGAATGAGGACAACCGAGACTCATGAGTGTTAACCCATTTTAGGGTTAACACATGTACATGCACAACTTCCTATAACTTAAACACATAAGTTACAACAACATGCGATCAATACAGGAACGTGAAAACACCACAAATACAATCAAGGAGCGCGTGTCTTCATTCTTTTAAACTAAGTCAACCATTTCTAACGCAAGGTGAGTTCATATGCCCCTTTTACTTTAATCTTTACTGATTTTAAACTCTCAGGGCTGAGAAACATGTTTACTTTTATTTATTTAAAATTCTTGTTTAACATGTTGATTATACTTTGATTTAGATAATATTAAATTGTTTATTATCGCTTATCATTGTATGCATGCTTGTATGATCATGAGATATCAGGGAAACTCAGATGAATATGATAATATAATTTCATAATCATCAACACATTTGAATAACAAAGTTGTAAGATTTTATCTTATAACACTTAGTTATTCCTACATGAGCAAACATTGAGACAATTCATACACAAACAAACAATGAGAACTACTACAGTGAAACATGATGACACTACATAATACATGAATGATTTGAAGATAAAACATCTTCTAAATATCATTCCACATTGTAATTAACCAAGTGTCATAAGTCAAGTACTTATAACACTTAGTTACAACTTAAAAATATACTATGTGATAGTATAGAGCATTTGTTATACACCACCTGCGTCACTTAAGGGTACTAAGACTAGTTCTTACTACGGCTTAAGGATTGAATGGTGAACATATGCATTACATGAATGATAATCGTGATAATGTAACTTCATGATAACCACATCATTCACACAATAATTAACATAACGTAATAAGACAAGTTCTTATTCAACTTTGTTAATCACATGAGAACATCCCTACATTGACAACAATAACACACAGATGCACATCATCCATCGTTACCTGTGGACTAGTAGACTGAGGAATATATTTTCTCTCATGTCATATTATTAGTAACAGTTTCGATGAAGGCTTTGGGATCACACGGCGGAATAGAGGTGAATCGGGTGCATTGTAATCTGATTACGTGAGGATCACAATGGACTCCTTTTGGGCTCTATACGTTGCATTTGAGAATACATTACAAATGGTTAACTAACACTTTTAATATTTAAAAGTGAAACAACAGTTAACCCCACAAATATAGAATAATAAAAGGAACATATTGAGAATCTAATATCCTTAACACATATATTGGTTATCAATACTTCGGTTTGATAACTACAATGCTATCATCATATTATTCTATACACGAGAACACAGGTGATCAAATGTAAGCCCCAAAATCCAAACACGTATGACACGTGTTTTAAAACATCGTCATAGTTAGGTTCCAGATTTTTAAACTTTAAAATCACATACTAACTAGTTTATCTTCAAACACCAACATTAAACCAAGTAAAAATTTGAGTATGTGACATTCAAAAGACTCCATTACTACATAAACACCTATACAAAATAAAGGTTTTAGTTCATCAAGTGTGTTCGATCACGAGTCCATAAAGATATCCGATCACGTCCGCTTTCATCCTTTATTTTCACCTACAAAACACCACATTTAAGTCACCGTTAGTTTGTTAGAACTAAGTAAACACCCCCCATATCTTCCCCAAGATCAAACAACCCTTATGGTGAAGTATGATAACAAACCGGGGTCAGAAATGCCATTTTTCGGAATTCCAGGCGCACTGTTGGGCGCACTACAGAACGTTTTGGGCGCACTGGGCTCCTGCCAGGAGCACTAGGCGCCCAGCCAGGAGCACTAGGCGCCCAGTGTCACACCCCTGCGCCGCGTGCGGAATCCACGGCGCGGTGACGTATGATCAGTTGAATCATGCACAAGTATTGAATAAGAACAACCACAATGGATTACTAAGTTGCATAATGTTTAGACAATTGTTTAGTTACAGACAATCTATCTACCAAAAGAAAGACAACTACAGACCCAAAATATAGTTACAAAATAAGACTCCAAACAAGACAATTAAACATTTAGGATTTAGTGTGTTTCTAATCCATCCTAGCATGTTTCTTCATCTTGTTCTATCTTAGAATGGTCTCCTTAGTTGTCCCTGAGATTGTCTTAAACCTGATTTCCTGAAACACGTGAAAAGTAACTGTCAACTACAGACGTAGTTGGTGAGAACAATAGGTTTAAACATTTGTAAACATGAGTTATATGATATAAGGCATAGGTAAGTTAAAGCTACATAAGATTCACACGGATGAGCTGCAACCCAAACTAACATCAAGTAAGAAAATGAGTGTAAACAGTCCAATCACTGTTTGCACAAGAGTCAACATATAATATCAAGTCCCAAACCACGTTTGGAGTTAGATAATGTGTCAACAGTTTTGATAAAACCATATGAAACCGAAATCTGCAGTTAGTTTATAAAACAGATTTAAAAACTAACTGCAGCAATCGGCCTGCCCCAATGTGTGTGTCCGCTTTCCCTTGTTGTGATCACCCAGTACTAACGCTAATGAATATGATACTTGATGCTTTTACAAGTTTGTTTACAACAATGGACACCATGTTTTCTGAACCTTACTTTAACCGGATGTGTTAATGCCTTATTTGATAACATGAATTGAAAACCTGGATTTAATTCCACGAATTAAATCCTTTGTTTTGAATACTATGAATTGAACCACTTGATTTGAATACCATGTTTTGAACCATCTGATTTGAATACCATGTTTTGAACCATCTGATTTGAATACCATGTTTTGAACCATCTGATTTGAATACCATGTTTTGAACCACTTGATTTGAATACCATGAAATGAACCACTTGTTTTGAGTATCATGATATAGTGACCTTGTGTAACAACAAGGTTTGGAACAAAAGAGTTTATAAAATCATTTATTTAAAAGTTTTTATCCTTTATAAGAACATTTGAGTAAAACTGTTATAAAACATTTCAAAGAGTCATTATAAAAATCCTTCTTAGTAATAAGATTTTAATAGTGAATAATTCCTTTAAAACGGTTGACAATTTATTTGAACAGTTGGTGAATCCCTTGGATTCGTAAGATGAAACTGTAATGTTTATGAATACATATAAACTGTGTAATGAAACAAGATTGAAATAGCGGTTTTGATCACGTGTTCCACCCCAAAACAGTTATAAAACAGTAAAAGAGGGGCTAAAGTTCTCACCTGTCTGCAGTAGACTCTGAACTAAAACAGATAGCAAGTAGCAAACAGGACTTCTAATTGTTTCCTATAACATTGTAATCATACATAAGATATAGGATTTATAATTGTATAGACTTTGATTCATTGATTGACTTGTGTTCTCATGATTTGATTGTTGTGAAAACTTGAATGTTATGATTTGAATCTCTTGATTGATCATGGGTCCAAGAAACGAATGTGAAATGATCCTTGTGCATAAATCTTATGCATAAAATGATATTTGTTTGCGAATTTGATAACCATTGATTACTTATGATTTATGAAAAGATGTTCCAATTGTTTAAGTCTTGAAATTGTGAATTGATCTTCATAATTATTGTTAAGTTACAAACTTAACCAATTTATGATCAATTCATGATTGTCATAATCGAGGGCCTCACATTTGGCCTTAAGCCCCTAATTATGATAATAGGCTCAAATGGAGGTCCATGGGCCGTTTATGTCAACAAGGGCCAATTGATTATGATATTGGGCCAATTGAAATCTACTTGGGCCCGAAAGGATTTGGAGTTGGGCCGTGTGTGGTTCTAAGGCCATTTAGTGTATCAATAGTTAAAACGTTGGGCCAAAGACTATCATTGGGCTTGTTGCAACTTAGTTAGGTCGAAGGAGTCATGGGCTGCCATGCCAGGCAGCGAACCTTTAGAGGTTATTGGCCGAAGGTTCGTCAGTCGAGAGGGTTCGTTGATCACTATCTGGTTCGTGAAGGCTCGTGAAACCCAGTAGGGTTCGGCTAGGACATACGATTCATGAGGGTTCGTCGGCATGGGGTTCGTGATACAAAGCTTCGCTAGTAATCAAAGGTTCGGCAGTGACTCCATAGGGTTCGTCCAACTGAGGGTTCGTTAGCATGCCATAGGGTTCGCTGCTTGTGACTCAGGGTTCGTCTGGGTTAGCTGTTGCATGAAGGCTCGGCTGGGAGGGCAGATGATGGTTCGGGAGATCGTGGGTTCGGCAAGGGCTCGCCGCGACTCAAGAAGGTTCGGCCGAGAAACCCTAATGGTTCGGCTAAGAGCTGAAGAAGGTTCGGCCCCTTAACCAGCCGCGAACCTGTACGAACATCATCACCATCATCGAACCACCAACTCCAAGCCACGATCTAAGTCATTCTACTCTCGATGAAGGTTGCTACATGTGCGAAACTCGAAGGGTAATGCAAATAAACCGGTTATGTGTGTATTTTACGAAATCACAAACGAAAACCCTAATCTCGTGATCTTTCAAGCCTTATTACCTCGCGATTTGCTGGATGGATCTACGAGAATCTTGTACTTCCGTGTAGAGGATGTCGAGGGCTTCGCGTGGACACCGAGAACACCCAAATCCGTTGAGTAACGAGTGAGATACGATCGTTTAAAGCTTGGTTTTCTTAGAGAGAGAGAGGGTAAACGAATTTGTAGTGAGAGAAAGTGTTGGTGAGGTAATAAATGAAGGTTTAAGCCTTGTTCAAGGCTTTTATAGCCCGGGTGATATTCGGGTCCGTTTCGGTCGCTCGGTTCGCGTTTCCGGAACGTAACGCGTATTTTACGCGGTTTTAAATAAAAAGAGTTGTTAAACTCATTAAAATGATGAGTTTCAAAATTGTAAAAATATAAAATAATTAATATAATTATTTTACTCTTCGTGCGTTGTCAGATCATTAAACACATTCATTTTCGTGTATACCCGAAATTGCGTACGTCTTACGATCGTATTAATTATTTAATGTCGTTTAATCGAAATTATAAGTTCAACATTCGTATTATTATGGATCGTCACCCATAAATATACTCAGTCTCGCTTACAGATTACGATCTTTGTGGAATTAATTAAATGTCATAATATTCGTCTCGACACTACGCACTAACACTAACCTGTTACACCGAACGCAGTATATATATAGGGCTCACTCTCGCTGCCCACCACTGTTTCGATATAACAAGTTACTGTTCTTGCTTAGTGAAATCGACTGTAAATAAATAATACATACTTGTTTTCTGATTACTAAGATCCTGTAACACACAAGCACACATTTTGAACATACGAATCACATTGATGAACTGAACCATGAATAGACAGTGTTCTAACACTGTTTACAACTACATGACTATATGCACAAATGTTACAGTCTCCCCTAGTTAAGTGAATTTCGTCCCGAAATTAACTAGCCGAAGATACTGTAAAAAGATGAGGGTACTTAAGCTTCATCTGGTCTTCACGTTCCCAGGTGAACTCAGCACCGCGTTTGCCCTCCCATCGCACTTTCACGATCGGGATACGGCTGCGTTTAAGTTTCTTGACCCCATGATCCATGATCTCAACTGGACGTTCTATGAATTGCATGTTATTCTGAATCTGTATGTCTTCCAATGGAATCTGAACATCATGATCCGCTAAGCATTTCTTAAGATTCGATACATGAAAAGTATCATGAACATTGCTTAGCTCCACTGGAAGTTTGAGTTTGTAGGCTACGGGACCAATCCGTTCCAGGATCTCAAAAGGTCCAACGTACCTTGGTGCAAGTTTCCCTTTCTTCCCGAATCGGACAACGCCTTTCCAGGGAGAAACTTTGAGTAAGACTCGGTCACCAACTTGAAACTCAAGCGGTTTCCGACGACGATCAGCATAACTCTTCTGCCGATCTCGTGCGGCCTTAAGCCGTGACTGAATGATTGTGATTTTGTCTGATGTTTCCTGAATGAGTTCTGGTCCTACGACCTGTGAGTCACCAATCTCGGTCCAGCAGACCGGTGATCAGCACTTTCTACCATATAAAGCCTCGAATGGTGCACATTGAATGCTTGTATGGTAGCTATTGTTATATGAAAACTCGATGAGTGGGAGATGAGTGTCCCAACTTCCACCGAAGTCAATGACACAAGAACGAAGCATGTCCTCAAGTGTTTGGATAGTCCTTTCGCTTTGGCCGTCGGTTTGGGGATGATATGCCGTGCTAAGATTAACACGCGTTCCCAAAGCCTTTTGCAATGATTGCCAAAAGCGAGAAGTGAAACGACTATCACGATCAGATATGATTGATGTTGGTGTACCATGACGTGCAATGATTTCGTTAATGTACAATGTGGATAACTTCTCCATCTTGTAATCCTCTCGGATAGGGAGAAAATGAGCAGATTTGGTGAGTCGATCAACGATCACCCAAATCGAATCGAAACCTCGCGGAGTTCTCGGCAACTTGGTTATGAAATCCATGGAAATTTGCTCCCATTTCCATTGAGGAATTTCAGGTTGCTGCAGAAGTCCCGAAGGTTTTTTGATGTTCTGCTTTGACCTTTGAACATGTAAGACATTTTCCCACATACAGTGCTATGTCTTTCTTCATTCCCGGCCACCAGTAAGATGTCCTCAAATCCTGATACATCTTGTCGGCTCCAGGATGAACTGAGTATCGCGACTTATGAGCCTCATCACAGATGAGTGTGCGCAATTCTTCAGACTTTGGAATCCAAATGCGGCCGTTGAGATATAACACCCCATCAGCTCGAGGTTCTAGTTTCTTCTCAATACCACAATCCAAGTCTGTCTTGAGTTGATTGTTTGTTACTACTTGTTGTTGTGCAATACGAATCAAGTCTTTCAAGTTTGGCTGTGTGTTGATCTCCATGGCTCTTACACGAATTGGTTTGACTGGTTCCTTGCGACTAAGAGCATCCGCCACCACATTGGCTTTACCCGGATGGTAACGAATCTCGCAGTCGTAATCAGTTAGAAGCTCAACCCAACGTCGTTGTCTCATGTTGAGTTCTTTCTGATTGAGAATGTGCTGTAGGCTCTTGTGGTCTGTATAGATGACACATTTAGTACCATAAAGGTAGTGTCTCCAAATCTTCAATGCAAAGACCACCGCCCCTAACTCAAGGTCATGAGTAGTGTAATTCTTCTCGTGAACCTTAAGTTGTCTTGAAGCATAAGCAATGACCTTGTCCCGTTGCATAAGTACACAACCAAGACCAAGGTTTGAAGCATCACAGTAGACAATGAAATCATCACTGCCTTCTGGAAGACTAAGGATAGGGGAGTTGCATAACTTCTGTTTAAGAAGTTGAAATGCATCTTCCTGTTTCTGTCCCCATATAAACGCTTGACTTTTCTGTGTTAATGTGGTAAGTGGCAAGGCTATCTTAGAGAAGTTTGCAATGAATCTTCTGTAATAACCTGCCAAACCCAGAAATGAACAAATCTCTGTTGGAGTAGATGGGGTAGTCCAGTTCTTAATCGCCTCAATCTTTGCTGGATCTACATGTATTCCATCCCTGTTTATGACATGTCCTAAGAAGTGAACCTCCTTTAGCCAAAATTCACATTTTGAGAATTTAGCATATAGTCGTTCAGTTCTTAGTAACTCTAAGACTTTCCTCAAATGATCCTCGTGTTCTTGTTCTGACTTGGAATAAATCAGTATATCATCAATGAAGACAATAACAAACTGATCCAAGTATGGCCTGCAGACTCGATTCATCAAGTCCATGAACACTGCGGGTGCATTGGTCAGCCCAAATGGCATAACCACAAACTCATAGTGTCCATACCGAGTCCTAAATGCAGTCTTTGGTATATCCTCATCATTTACTCTCAACTGATGATACCCAGATCGTAAATCAATCTTAGAAAAGCAAGTTGCTCCCTGTAATTGATCAAACAGATCATCGATCCTGGGCAGAGGATATCTATTCTTGATTGTCAACTTGTTCAACTCACGATAATCGATACACATACGAAATGAACCGTCTTTCTTTTTGACAAAGAGAACCGGAGCTCCCCACGGATAGAAACTCGGTCTTATGAAACCTTTGTCTAAAAGTTCTTGAAGCTGACTAGACAGTTCTTGCATCTCAGACGGTGCTAATCGATACGGTGACTTCGCCACTGGGTTTGCTCCAGAGACGAGATCAATTCTAAACTCCACTTGTCGGACGGGTGGTAGTCCGGGCAAGTCTTCTGGAAATACATCCGGATAATCTTTGATAACTGGTACATCTCCAACTGCTTTCTTTTCAGGTTTCTTTTCCACTACATGAGCTAGGAAAGCATAATATTTCTTCTTCAAGTACTTCCTCGCCTTGATGCACGATACAATCTTCAATCCGCGACATGGTTTCTCGCCGTAAACTATCATCGTTTCGCCGGACGGTAAGGGGATTCGGATAAGTTTCTCAGAGCATACGATTTCAGCGTTATTCTTGGATAACCAATCCATTCCTACTACCACTTCGAAGCTTCCGAGAGTCATAGGAATGAGATCGATGGAAAAGAGATGGTCATTTAATCTTAGCTCACAAGCATGAATTATGGAATCTATCACTATGGTCTTACCATTCGCTACTTCTACAGTATAGGGAGCAGTAAGTGTGGATAGTTGCATATTAAGCAAAGAAGCAGTATGAGTAGAGATAAAACTTTTATCGGCACCAGTATCAAATATGATAGGAACATAATGATCATTGATAAGAAATGTACCCGTGATGACTGCCGGCTCTTCACGTGCTTCAGCAGTTCCAATAACAAAAGCACGAGCAGCAGCAGTATTGTTGTTGAGTTTTGGACACTGATTTCTGAAGTGTCCCTCTGCCCCACAATTATAGCAAGCTCTTCCACCTGTAGTAGCAGTGGTGGTGGTAGCAGTTGTGGCAGCAGCAAGATGTGCAGATCGGCATGTAGCCGCCAAGTGTCCCATACGCCCACACTTGAGACACTTTCTGCATGGGATGGTGGGTAGATGATGGTATTGACATTTGGTGCAGAGTGGAAACGAGCCAGTATAAGACTTTCTGGTTGTAGCAGATTGTGGCATGGCTGTAATTGGTGTGGCATGAGTAGGTACAACTGCAGTCAACGCTGCAAAGTTCTTGATCGTCTTCTGTTTCTTTTTCTTATGATGGTGCTGTTCAGGCTTCTTGCATTCCTCAATTTGTGCTCTTTTGAATCCCTTTCGGGTGAGCACACCAGATTTCACATACTCCTTAGTAAGAGTAGCACCAAGTTGGATTGCCGCCTCCAGAGTAGTAGGGTTATTACCCATGACAGTTCCCCTAACTACTAAGGGTAGACCTTCAATGTACTTCTCTATCCTGCGGGATAGAGGAGTAACCAAATGGGGTACCAGAATGCACAACTCATGGAATCGAGTTGTATACTTTGTGTTCTCTCCACTATCTTGCACCAGATTCCACATCTCCACCTCCAGTTTCTTCAGTTCGTGACGTGGACAAAACTTTTCCACAAGTAAGTTCTTGAATCCGTCCCATGGTAAAGCTAGAGCAACTTCACGTCCTCTGGTGTTCTTCTCAGAATTCCACCAGGTGAGCACGCCTTTGTGAAAAGCGCTTGAGGCCATCTTGACCTTCAGATTCTCAGGACATCCAGTGATGTCGAGAATGTCTTCAATGCTTTCCAGCCATTGCAGTAGGCCGGTAGCTCCCTCGGTACCAGAGTACTTAGGAGGCTTAGCATCGTTGAACTGCTTGAATGTAAAGTTAGCAGTTCCAGCGTTAGTGGCATTTGAGTTGTGTGCAGAATCACCGGTACTTCCCCGAAGATTCTGGGTAATATCAGTGACCATACCCGGGATCACATCCCGCATATGAACCGCGATAGCTCGAGCAATCTTGTTGATCTCATCGTCGTTGCCACTTGTTGAACCCCTTCCGTTAGGATCACGTCGGGGAGGCATTCTACGAATAGAAGCCACAAGTGGGTCAGTAATGAGGAAGGATACAATTGAATGTTCATGATAAGGTCAGTAATATATCCATACTACTAGTATTATCATTCAATTGTAATATGATCCAGTACACGTATAAGTTATCAACTTATTTGCATACTTATCATGTGAATATGTACGATGTTCCATGATCTCTCCACCAAACCTACACACTGGCACTTTCCCGATATACCGAAAATAGCTTATATATAGGGCTCACTCTCGCTGCCCACCACCGTTTCGGTATACCACGATCATGCCCTTGCTAGCATTTGGCATCACGTTTGTACTGATTTGCAAGTGTGTTCCATTGATTAAGAATCCCATGATCTTTGATCAACTTGAACTATGATTGATTCCATGATTGAACTATGATTATGTTATGCGTGCACCTACTAACAGTTGTTAACATGTAGAACTAAGTCATACGTGGGTTCTACACTTTCCTGTTAACCTATGTCAGTACGTACAAATGATGTAATCACTTAAGAATTTCACTTAAGGTTTACATTTACAGAATGTTCACAACTTGATTGATTCACCATAATGTTTGGTTCATCCAAGTTTGAATTGCACTATGATTTGATTCACCAATGATTGTTTCCCAAATGTTTGTATCCCATGTGTTTGACTCATGTTCCATGTTTCCAGTTGATCCCGAATCCTCGCTCCAAATACAAACGCCGGATTCCCCCTAACGTACTGAAATAAGCTTATATATAGGGTAAGCTCTCACCGACCCACCACTTACCTCAACACATCAGCGTTAATCCGTCGTCTATATTTGGGGCTAAGATTCCAACTGTTGATTGACTATGATTGTTTCATGATTGCCTCTTGTTCTGTGACTATGATTATGATTATGTAAACCATGGTTCTTAATTTGCTTGAAATTAAAACCTTAGGTTTTAGCATGTGTGTCCTAGGTTAATTAACCTAGGTTCTCAATACCTACAGTATCGAGTATAATGATCTCTTGTGAGAACTTCAACTAAAGAATACTGTTACACAGATTCTAAGTTATAAAGTTCCTATGATAATGAACACCTGATAATGATAACAATGACAATGATTTCAAATCAAGATTCTAAATTAATAGATCTTGACCTTTGAATTCCTATAGTGAATATGACAAGGATTTCAAATCAAAAATCTAAATTAATAGATCTTGACCTTTGAATTCCTATAGTGAATATGACAAGGATTTCAAATCAAGAATCTAAATTAATAGATCTTGACCTTTGAATTCCTATACTGAATGTGACAAGGATTTTAGATCAAAGATAACAATCTTTGCCTCTAAATCCCATAATGAATATGACAAGGACTTTAGATCAAAGATAACAATCTTTGCCTCTAAATCCCATAATGAATATGACAAGGACTTTAGATCAAAGATAACAATCTTTGTCTCTAAATCCCATAATGAATATGACAAGGACTTTAGATCAAAGATAACAATCTTTGCCTCTAAATCCCATAATGAATATGACAAGGACTTTAGATCAAAGATAACGATCTTTGCCTCTAAATCCCATAATGAATATGACAAGAAATTCATATCAAAGATACTGAAACTACAGATCTTTGCCTCTGAATTTCTATAATGATCTCTGTGTGAGAATTTCAGATCAAGGATACTAAGAATACAGATCCTTGCCTCTGAAATCCTTAATGCATATGTGTGAGAATTTAATTCGGTTTCTAAAATTATAGAATTCCGATTCAAATTCCTTGACTCGATATCTAATCTTAGTAAAATGTCCTAAGATCTTTCAAGCTTAATGTAGACTTAATGCTTACTTAAGTTACTTAGATCCTAAGTATCCTCAAGCCTATAGCACTTAGTCCTATTGGGTAGCTTAGGTTATAGTCTAGGTCATTAAACATTGGGTTTTTCCTAGTTCTCTACAACCTTGGCTCTGATACCAACCTGTCACACCCCTGCGCCGCGTGCGGAATCCACGGCGCGGTGACGTATGATCAGTTGAATCATGCACAAGTATTGAATAAGAACAACCACAATGGATTACTAAGTTGCATAATGTTTAGACAATTGTTTAGTTACAGACAATCTATCTACCAAAAGAAAGACAACTACAGACCCAAAATATAGTTACAAAATAAGACTCCAAACAAGACAATTAAACATTTAGGATTTAGTGTGTTTCTAATCCATCCTAGCATGTTTCTTCATCTTGTTCTATCTTAGAATGGTCTCCTTAGTTGTCCCTGAGATTGTCTTAAACCTGATTTCCTGAAACACGTGAAAAGTAACTGTCAACTACAGACGTAGTTGGTGAGAACAATAGGTTTAAACATTTGTAAACATGAGTTATATGATATAAGGCATAGGTAAGTTAAAGCTACATAAGATTCACACGGATGAGCTGCAACCCAAACTAACATCAAGTAAGAAAATGAGTGTAAACAGTCCAATCACTGTTTGCACAAGAGTCAACATATAATATCAAGTCCCAAACCACGTTTGGAGTTAGATAATGTGTCAACAGTTTTGATAAAACCATATGAAACCGAAATCTGCAGTTAGTTTATAAAACAGATTTAAAAACTAACTGCAGCAATCGGCCTGCCCCAATGTGTGTGTCCGCTTTCCCTTGTTGTGATCACCCAGTACTAACGCTAATGAATATGATACTTGATGCTTTTACAAGTTTGTTTACAACAATGGACACCATGTTTTCTGAACCTTACTTTAACCGGATGTGTTAATGCCTTATTTGATAACATGAATTGAAAACCTGGATTTAATTCCACGAATTAAATCCTTTGTTTTGAATACTATGAATTGAACCACTTGATTTGAATACCA
This sequence comes from Mikania micrantha, assembly GCA_009363875.1. Taxonomy (NCBI): domain Eukaryota; kingdom Viridiplantae; phylum Streptophyta; class Magnoliopsida; order Asterales; family Asteraceae; genus Mikania; species Mikania micrantha. The sequence goes on from CM018681.1 coordinate 31,866,381, forward strand.
TGTTTTGAACCATCTGATTTGAATACCATGTTTTGAACCATCTGATTTGAATACCATGTTTTGAACCATCTGATTTGAATACCATGTTTTGAACCACTTGATTTGAATACCATGAAATGAACCACTTGTTTTGAGTATCATGATATAGTGACCTTGTGTAACAACAAGGTTTGGAACAAAAGAGTTTATAAAATCATTTATTTAAAAGTGTTTATCCTTTATAAGAACATTTGAGTAAAACTGTTATAAAACATTTCAAAGAGTCATTATAAAAATCCTTCTTAGTAATAAGATTTTAATAGTGAATAATTCCTTTAAAACGGTTGACAATTTATTTGAACAGTTGGTGAATCCCTTGGATTCGTAAGATGAAACTGTAATGTTTATGAATACATATAAACTGTGTAATGAAACAAGATTGAAATAGCGGTTTTGATCACGTTTTCCACCCCAAAACAGTTATAAAACAGTAAAAGAGGGGCTAAAGTTCTCACCTGTCTGCAGTAGACTCTGAACTAAAACAGATAGCAAGTAGCAAACAGGACTTCTAATTGTTTCCTATAACATTGTAATCATACATAAGATATAGGATTTATAATTGTATAGACTTTGATTCATTGATTGACTTGTGTTCTCATGATTTGATTGTTGTGAAAACTTGAATGTTATGATTTGAATCTCTTGATTGATCATGGGTCCAAGAAACGAATGTGAAATGATCCTTGTGCATAAATCTTATGCATAAAATGATATTTGTTTGCGAATTTGATAACCATTGATTACTTATGATTTATGAAAAGATGTTCCAATTGTTTAAGTCTTGAAATTGTGAATTGATCTTCATAATTATTGTTAAGTTACAAACTTAACCAATTTATGATCAATTCATGATTGTCATAATCGAGGGCCTCACATTTGGCCTTAAGCCCCTAATTATGATAATAGGCTCAAATGGAGGTCCATGGGCCGTTTATGTCAACAAGGGCCAATTGATTATGATATTGGGCCAATTGAAATCTACTTGGGCCCGAAAGGATTTGGAGTTGGGCCGTGTGTGGTTCTAAGGCCATTTAGTGTATCAATAGTTAAAACGTTGGGCCAAAGACTATCATTGGGCTTGTTGCAACTTAGTTAGGTCGAAGGAGTCATGGGCTGCCATGCCAGGCAGCGAACCTTTAGAGGTTATTGGCCGAAGGTTCGTCAGTCGAGAGGGTTCGTTGATCACTATCTGGTTCGTGAAGGCTCGTGAAACCCAGTAGGGTTCGGCTAGGACATACGATTCATGAGGGTTCGTCGGCATGGGGTTCGTGATACAAAGCTTCGCTAGTAATCGAAGGTTCGGCAGTGACTCCATAGGGTTCGTCCAACTGACGGTTCGTTAGCATGCCATAGGGTTCGCTGCTTGTGACTCAGGGTTCGTCTGGGTTAGCTGTTGCATGAAGGCTCGGCTGGGAGGGCAGATGATGGTTCGGGAGATCGTGGGTTCGGCAAGGGCTCGCCGCGACTCAAGAAGGTTCGGCCGAGAAACCCTAATGGTTCGGCTAAGAGCTGAAGAAGGTTCGGCCCCTTAACCAGCCGCGAACCTGTACGAACATCATCACCATCATCGAACCACCAACTCCAAGCCACGATCTAAGTCATTCTACTCTCGATGAAGGTTGCTACATGAGCGAAACTCGAAGGGTAATGCAAATAAACCGGTTATGTGTGTATTTTACGAAATCACAAACGAAAACCCTAATCTCGTGATCTTTCAAGCCTTATTACCTCGCGATTTGCTGGATGGATCTACGAGAATCTTGTACTTCCGTGTAGAGGATGTCGAGGGCTTCGCGTGGACACCGAGAACACCCAAATCCGTTGAGTAACGAGTGAGATACGATCGTTTAAAGCTTGGTTTTCTTAGAGAGAGAGGGTAAACGAATTTGTAGTGAGAGAAAGTGTTGGTGAGGTAATAAATGAAGGTTTAAGCCTTGTTCAAGGCTTTTATAGCCCGGGTGATATTCGGGTCCGTTTCGGTCGCTCGGTTCGCGTTTCCGGAACGTAACGCGTATTTTACGCGGTTTTAAATAAAAAGAGTTGTTAAACTCATTAAAATGATGAGTTTCAAAATTGTAAAAATATAAAATAATTAATATAATTATTTTACTCTTCGTGCGTTGTCAGATCATTAAACACATTCAATTTCGTGTATACCCGAAATTGCGTACGTCTTACGATCGTATTAATTATTTAATGTCGTTTAATCGAAATTATAAGTTCAACATTCGTATTATTATGGATCGTCACCCATAACTATACTCAGTCTCGCTTACAGATTACGATCTTTGTGGAATAAATTAAATGTCATAATATTCGTCTCGACACTACGCACTAACACTAACCTGTTACACCGAACGCATTATATATATAGGGCTCACTCTCGCTGCCCACCACTGTTTCGATATAACAAGTTACTGTTCTTGCTTAGTGAAATCGACTGTAAATAAATAATACATACTTGTTTTCTGATTACTAAGATCCTGTAACACACAAGCACACATTTTGAACATACGAATCACATTGATGAACTGAACCATGAATAGACATTGTTCTAACACTGTTTACAACTACATGACTATATGCACAAATGTTACACCCAGCTACAGCTCAAATCCGTTTTCTTGCACTTTTTGACACCCAAAACCTCCTCCGATCGTTTCCAATCACTCCTTTACTCCAAATGCATCCCAAAACACCATAACAACATAATAACCAAGTCCCAAACATACTTTGGTGACTTAACAAAACACAACAATAAAACGATTTTACTAATGGGTCGTTTTCACCCAAAACTCCATTGAAATCTTATTCCACAAGATTTCTCAAGTTCAGTAAACCACACCACTTGTGTTTTACTAACTTGATTACACCCAACGAAGGACATTCACACACCATGTGAATAATCCAATGTCATAATCACACCACTTGTGATTCAAAACACCAAGATTAAGTCAATTTCAACCATAAGTTCACACACCTTGTGAACTATTTGCATACAATCACCACATATACAAATAAACACTAAGTCAATAATAGACTAGCATTATAACACCATATCAACAATAATCAAGCAACATATATCACCTATCGCTTATTATTGTCTAACAACAAGATAATACTCACCAACTCACCTAAAAGTCAAATCTTTCACTATAAAATACATGTATGCATAACACCAATACACATAACAAGTAAAGATTTGGGTGACTTACCTTGTCTCAATGGGCTATCCAACAACAAGATCTCCGTTCCAGGTCTTTTGATTCCACTACCACTTTCACTATTGCCTCCTATATCATACTTCTATGTTCAATACAAGTGTTGACCATAATTAGTCAAATTACACCAATTTGACAACCTTTCATCAATTATATTTAGATGACATTCAAGTAACCCATTGATCATAAAAATATCACATTTTATGATCATAACAATTTATTCTCCTCCCCCATCCCTTTAACACCTTTAATTTGTAAAAACCCAATTGTTGACATTTCATCAAACAACTTATGTGCAGAAAATTTTATCTACACAATTCAATTACTTCTAAACCCCATCAATCCTCCATTTATGTTTCTAATCATTCAATTTCACCAATGTTATACAATTTCAAATGTTAGAAAACATAAACTATCATCTAAGCTATCATCAAACACCCATTTTAAAACCCCTAGTTCATCTTCCTCATGAACATGCAAGAACTCCATTTTCATCATTCACACCAAACTCAATGAGATGATAAAAAAGTTGTTCCTAGATGATTATCACTAAGAATAACAACATTTAACACCCTTGAAACACCCAATTTCGTATTTCACCATACCCCACTCATACCCCATATAAGACCCAAGAAAATTTGCACAAAAACACCCAAAATCACTTACCTAGATGTTGTATGATGCAAGAAGAACGCCAATCTATGATTGCATGAGAGATTAGATCAAAATCCAAGCACCAATTTGATGAAACTTGAAGTTTTTGAGCTTACTCCTCATCCCCTTTCTCTTGTTCACATTTTCAGCAAAAGAAATTGTCTTATGACCAGATTTGACCAAGTCAACATCTTAACCCACCATTTACAAGTTTCGGCTATTGGCAGCTTTGGTCCCTCTACTACTATTAACTTTAACTAGTTATAACTAAGTTAAAATAGTAAACATCCACCATATAATTGTAGGTAACAATTATTATTAGAACACCCATCAAATAATATTTAAACAATCAAATCTTATAAAACACCCATATTCTAAAATAAAACATCATTATACACCAATTATGTTCATTTTAGAATATTTCTCCAAAATGGGTCGTTACATCAAAGAGGAGATAAACATGGGAAATGAGAATGGAAATGAATAGTTGTATTGCAAGTAGTGTGGAATTCTAGTGGTGATGTGGTGGGATGTTGGCTAGGGCTTAGTTCCCTTACATATGCCCTATATATAAGCATCACTACTAGGATGATATAATACTTGTAAATATAACTATTGAGATGCCATTTGGTGAACAGGTGAACATACAACATACAAGTAACATAACATACATTGTGATTGTGCATGGGAATTAATCAAGGTTTTCAATTAACATACTTATGAACTCACCAACCTAGTGTTGACTTTGTTTAAATACATGTTTTCTCAGATGATGAACAGGTGTAGCTACTATTATGCATGGACATAGCTAGTGGACTTTTAGAAGACCTAGCTACTTATGTGATTGCATACTTTTGGATAACAAGAACATGAATCATCTTTTGTATATCTTGTACAGATACAAGATATAGTCTCATTGATTCTTTTGATAGATTTACTTGATTAAATTATGAACGATACATTGTAATTTAATCTTGTAATTCTATATCATGGATGTGCTAGCATTTCTCATTTATATTATCATGTGCTATGTAAACAATCTGATCAATTGATTATCATTCAAGATACCGCGCCCCGGGAACCTTCCGCCCGACGAGAAAACACGATCCGTTCCTGCCGGCCTGGGGTGTGACAATGATAAAATAATCAAAATGATACATTTAGGAATGAAAAAAAGGATTAAAAGCATATAGATTGTTTGATCCAATGCCAAGGAGAATTTGCATCAGTAGGGATATCAAATTTATTGAAAAGGATTCATGGAATTGAAAAGATTACATGAATGATGTTGGGAGTGATGAACCAGGATGGATAGACTTTGTTGTAGAGCCCAAGAAATACTAAGAGACTGACAAAATCAAGCCAAAGAAGGCAAGTATTAAAATTCAAAGTACTCGACATAGTACTTTCAATTTCGTTAACTTTAGATTTCATGAACTTTGTATACTAGTATAAAGAGACGCATTTTGTGCATGTATAGGTACGGATCCCGAGGTAGTGCTTCTAGATGTATTGAACACTCCTTGTAAAGTTCACGACTTTATCAATGCAAAACACTTGTTTCTTCTTCTACTTTGGATTTCGCACTTTTTAGAAGATTGTAGCTGATCATTCTTGCTGTTTAAGTTGATATTCATCAGCTAAGGGAGCTACAAGTGGTATCAAAGCTTTGGAGATCTTTTCAGCATCAAGATTCAAGATTTTCGCATCAAGTATTCTACTTTTTTGTTCATCTTTGGATTGGGGATCTACTTAATCAATTTGTAGCACAAAATCTTGAAGAAAAATCATTAGGCTGTTAATGATGGTTTCATGAACTTCTGTCTTCGGATACATCTACCTTCGTGAACTTTCAGGTTCGTGTATTCAAACTTTCAGTTACTTTGAGTTTCATATATTTCAAGTTTCGGTTACTTTGAGTTTCGTATACTTCAAGTTTTAGGTTGCTTTGATCTTTGTTTACTCTGGTTTGCGTGTACAGTAACACTAGTGTCGGAATAGTAGTTTGGAATAGTAGATTGTGCAGTAGATTAGGTACGGAACTATGTGTAATGCTTGTATGTGAAATCAATACGAAACTATTTCAGAAAAATTGTGTGAAATCATGGTTTAACAGTCAGAATCATACCTGACAACATGAATCAGCAATGTGCATGTTAGTTAGGATATTGACATGTATGAACGTATGTGAGAATGTATAAATCCAAAACAATAACTGAGTCGTTATGTGAATATAAACTGACGGAGTATTTGTGTGGGTGACGATTCGCACGAATATATTTGTGGCTTTAGCGTTCTGAATGGTGTCTAATAATTAGAAAATCAAATCGGAAAGTACAGTTGTCGTCGTGTTCGTACGAATGACGATATGTACGAATACAAGCGAAAATAGTACGATCCGAAAAAACAGGTAAATCAAACGTTTTTGAAATTCTAAAAAAATAAATAAAATATATTTAGTTAATTTATTAGGAATTACAACCTAAAATAATTTGATGATATCTATTTCAAAATAACGTAACGTGGCGTTACACAAGATTTTGGAAGCGACGCTTTTAAACGAAATCGAGCGATACCGAACGAACCCCAACTAAATAAACCCTGAAACAAGACATTAAATGTCATTTAATACCATCCATCAACCTCCCTCTCTCTAACCCGGCACTCTCTCTCCTCACTTTCTCTCACTAGAATTCAAACCTAAAATCACTCAATTCTTAACCAAATTGAGTGATTTTGGTGTCAAAACGACCACAAAAACGTGTAGATCGTGAAAGTACGAAGGATCTGAGCTTTGGATCATCAAAAACGAGGTAAAATTGAGCAAGAACCTGTCGTTTGGGGTTTGGGTTACTATTCCGATGACCTGCAACATTTCAGCCGGATTTGGACCACTAAAACTCGTAGGGATTGCACGAAAATGGCATAGGATCTTGAGGAACACCTTGGATTAGAGATTGGGAAGACTGGAATCGATTGTGTAACATCTGTACATTTATTCAATGTAATTATTAACATGAAAAGAACAGTGTGTAATCTTATTCTATGTGTCAATGTGAATTATATGAACATATGGGTGTGTTATAGGAATTTCTTTAGTTTAGGAATAAGTATATATGTTATGTCAATGGTTATATATACGCTTATATCTATGTGTTTTGTCAATTATTAATATCAATGGTTGGGAAATCAAGAAAATCATGAGACTATATTTTCTATATCATGAGACTATATGTTCTATATCACGAGACTATGAGAATATGAGACTACGAGACTATGAGAATATAAAACTATGAGAATATGAGACTATTTTTGATTACTAGTAAGCTTGTTCCAACTATATCACTGCCGACATGGGTGATAATAGTATGATAGTGACTGCTAATAATCGCACCACTTCTATTATGTGGACTAGCAGACTGATAGACTGACCTCACTCATGTCATAAGCTGGTGACAGATAGTTGTGAGGACTTGTGAAAACTCATGAATAGGAATGAATTGAGGACATTGTGGTTTGCCTTTGTGGTGACTACAATGTGGTCAATTCAATTCTAATCATCAATTGGGAGAAAACTACATGTCAAAATGATTATCACTTCAAACTTAGAAGTGAGTACCAATAAGCTCAATTAAATGAGAGATCAATTAAAAAGGGATAAGATTAATAAAATCTATACCTTTGAAAATTAAAGAGTCGACCTCTACTTAAGCTATGGTAACATTTACTCTTTAAAATCTATTATCCTATTTTTATATCATGGTGGGATAAGGACATATCATTTGGGAATATCATATTGAATATCAATTGAGAACAAGCCTATGTGAGATGAATTGGGTATCCATAGTTGCAATACAGGTTGTATTGAGTTCAATTGAGTATGTGGTAGGCTGGCGGCTGTGCTAGCGATAAGCTTGACCCTGCGTATGCCCTATATATAAGCATACTTGGTTGAATGATATACTATCTATAAGTGTAATTATGGAGAGGACATTAATTGGAAAACAAGATAAGACAAAAATATCAAATAAGACTTGTGCGAAACTTTTCGACTTGTGAAAACCAAATCTTTCATTGTTTTAATTACAAAACTTATGAACTCACCAACCTAGTGTTGACTTGTTTTAAATGCATGTTTTCTCAGGTGATGAACATGTTTAGTCACCAGCTTTAGGGCATAAGCTAATGGACTTTATAGAAGACCTAGCTTACTTTTGTGTTGTGCATATTTTGAATGACATAACTGTGAATCATCTTTAGTAAATCTTGTACGGATACAAGATAAAAAAATCAATGATTCTTTTGGGTAGATTTACTTAGTTAACTTATGAACATGAATTGTGTAATTTAACTTTGTAATTATATATCAATTTCATGTTTCATTTCTCATTATATATTATGTGTCATGTAAACAATCTGATCATTTCGATTATCACACGATATCAAGCCCCAGGAACCTTCCGCCCGACGGGAAAGTCGATCCTACCCGCTGGCTCAGGGTGTGACACCAGTGCAGGATCATTCACAACTACTTTGGACCTTGATTGATTTCGTCAGTCTAGAGGGAATTTGTAGAGCCTAATAAATACGAAGAGATTGAAAAAATCAAGCCAAAGAAAACATGTATTCCAAGTCAAAGTACTCAGCTAATTACTTTCAGTTTCGTGAAATTTGTATACTAGTATAAATAGACGTATTTTGTAACATATCAGCAATTGTATTAATGAAGAATCCAGTGTTTCATGGAAGAAGTAAGCATATTGACACACATTACCCCTTCATTAGAGAATGTGTTGAAGATAATCATATCATCGTTGAGTATATAAGTGGAGAGTTTCAAAAAGCAGACATTCTGACAAAAGCATTAGCAAGGATCAAGTTTCTCACAATGAGAGAGCTGCTTGGTGTACAAGATCTACAATCAAGTCAACATGATCAAGATTAAGAGGGTGACGGAAAGGGTTAATCATGGTCATTTACCAAAGTAAAGTATAGGGTCTAGTTGTGTCAATATTGTTATTAGTTTTCGTATGTTAAATCCCATAAACTTAAAGGGTTATGAATGTAAATTAGGTACTATATAAACTAACATGTTTATAATTTTCATTATATTCCAATCATTTTTTTACAAAGAAAGTTCAGTCAAGTTTTCTCTGTGATTAAAATTTCTAGGAAATAGTTTTATGATTTAATGGGGGTTCGGGTCCGAGGCAGCGTCCCCGGAGAGAGCGAGGTCCAATGAGCTACAGCCCTTAGCTAGGGTCGAGCTTTCATGTCAGCTTGCAAAAAAATGTTCTAACCTAAGTAGCTATATTGAACGCTTGCTTAAGCTAATATGATTCAATGGGATTGGCAGGGGTCCGAAGGCAGCACCGCCGGATAGATCGGGGTCCAAGTGGCGGCAACCTTGGTGGGGTCCAAGAGGCAAATTTAGAAAAAATAAAAGTTTGTTGCTATGTTGAAAAATCAATAGAAAAATTAATTTTACGAAGTTTGACATAAAATTCGTTTGATTAGTTTAGTGGCAAATTTAGGGAAAATGGAACTTGAGAACTGCCATGACGCAATATTCTTTAACCCAGTGTATCTCCAGTATTGATTAATCGGTCAAACACCGAAATTGAAAACCAATTTCATACTTGTTTTTTTAAATAGAATTGAATTTTATTCGATCAATTATTTGGGTTAATCACAAAGAGTTTGATATAAAAGTGCTAGCCACAGCTTCAATTCATCCTGTGTAAAATATGTGTTTGTTTTCTATGATATATTATACAGCTTAGGCATTAATTTTGTTATGGACATATGTTTATCTTTGGTCTGAGCTTCTAATGGGAGTAAGTGGAGTTAAATCACTATCAACTCAGGATGTAAGTTGTCGCACCCCGAGAAATCCCGTCCCGAACGGGGCGCGAACAACAACAGATTGTCAGGATCGCAGTCTCCGGTCACACAATGATGCGAGACCTACATGTCTGGTTTCATACGTACATCCATTAACTTGGATAAAACAGTTTAGTAGAATCAAAGTTGCGGAAGTAAAAAGTTTAAGTTATCAAAGAAACATTGTAATCATAAGTTGCGGAAGCATAAGTTTAATCAGTTTTGAAAACTTAAAGAGTAGTAGTACGGAAGCGGTTTAAGTATTTAACTTTACATAACAAAACAAATGCCAATTATTATCAATCTGCCTAAGACACTAAAGCTGATGCATGGGACTCCATCCTAGCATCCTATCCTTGTGCGCGTGCCTTAGTTACCTGAGAAAACATGCGAGTAAAAGGGTCAACACAAAGGTTGGTGAGAGCACAGGTTTGTATCAGCAGTAAACATCAAAATGTTTAAAGTAATTGTTTGAAATTTTATATATCATATGCGGGTTCGAAACCGAAGCTAACATGCTGCCTCCCTCCATATCCATCCAACAAGATATGACAATGTTTATTGGTCAATTATGCACTGTTCCAACCTCCAGTCGGGGTGTCCATACGGCGCACAACAGTGGGGCTTGTCAGGCCCAAATAGTACTATTCAGAATTACCACGCTAAGCGCTACGCGCTATTAACGGTTCGAGATGTGTTTAATGAGGACTTATCAGTTTTGTGGATGAGTGCCACACATATGTATATACGATATTAGCATGTACAAATGAAACCAAAAGTATGTATGTTGATCAAAATCAGTTGTATGCAATGTTTTCTCCCCCAAAGGTAGAAAATGTAAAAAGGGGCCGTGAACTCACCTGGTAGTGCAGTTTCCGGTTTTCGTGTGTTCGCGTCTACGAAAGCTAGCACCTGCTAGTAAGCACCTATGATCATATAGGTGTAAGTATGTGTTTTGTGATGCGTTGTATTCCATACAACTCCAAGTGTCGATGTGCTCAACCGAGTATGTGTGTGTTGACTTGTGTTGACTCGACGAATCGTTGGTGACACGATTGTTGTGTTTATGTGCCTAGACGCACATAAGACACTAATATGCACCCTATGACTCTAGTCACATAAGTTTCCATTTTTAGAAAGTTTCCAATTTAGGAAAGTGTGGTTATGAAATTCCATTTCATGAAACTAATAGCTCTAGTATGTTTGTAAAAACACGTTTATACACTTAAAACACATCGTTTGCGCATAAACCATCATTTATGCCGTTTTGCCCAAATAAAGTTTCCTAAAATAGTAAGTACTTGTTTAAAGCTCGTTTTCACAAATCAAGGTTTCCAAATATGTTAGAAATCATTTTTAAACATGTTTCAACAATCAAAGTTCATCAAAACTCTTTAAAACATTAAAAGCCCTCTTTTGATTTTTAAAAGTTTCCATTTTTGGTAAGTTTCTATAAAACCAAGTTTTTGACAAAATCAAATATCCCAATGTGTTTCTAAACACTCCAATATACATTTAACAACATCTAGACATGTCTAACATGTCTAGATCATCACGATTCCAAGACTTGCAACATAAAAGTTTCCTTTTATGGCAAGTGCACCAAATCATTACCAAATCGACCAATAACTCAATCAAACCCAAATCTAACACATCTAAACACTAAATCAGTAAGTCTAGATCAAATACACATCAAATCACCAACACATTCGAGCACAATAACTACACGGAGTTGCATGTGGGTTTTTAGCCCTTGCATGTATGATCTTACACTATGTAAACATTTAAAACTACCTTAGAGCTACAGATTCAAGCTCGAACAGCTTCTGATGATGGCAAGCTACTGGTTTGATGGTCGTTTCGAACTTCTTGACGGTTCTCGACACTCTCCTTGATCTCCAAAGGCTTCCAACACCAAGGGATAGCTTCCCAAATGATTCCAGAGAGTTGAGAGGTTGATTACCGAGTGTTTGAGTCGATTTACAGAGGAGAAGTTCGGTGGTGATGAGAGAAAACCGAACAAATGAGCTGGGTTGGGTATTTATAAAATTTTCGATCTGCATGGCCTTCGCGTACCGCGAAGGCCGATCAAAAGTTTTCATCGCGTACCGCGATGAGATTCGGGAGTCTCGACTCCCGGTTTTCATCGCGTATCGCGGAGCCTTTGGCGATGGGGTTGTCGCGTACCGCGACGGGTCCCATTTCTTGTTTTTTGATTTCGTCGATTTGATTTCGCTCGTGCTCGATTCCTAACGCTTATCCTAATGCATGTTTGGCATATTAGCACATAAGGACACATAAGTTTGATTATTGCTTGATCACCAACGTTCGTGAGTCTCGTGTGTGTGTTTTGATAATTCCTTGAATTATCTTCGATAGTTTGTGTTCGTGTTCTACGAAGTGTTTGTACGCTTGATTAATCCTAATCAGCGTGTAATGCACAATAATAGTCCAAGCTATTGTTTTGTGTTTGTGTTTAGCTCATCTAATTAAACATAATTAAATGAAATGCAACAAGTATGGATGTGAAATGAGTGTTGCAATTTACCCAGAATTGCCGGGTGTCACATCAACCCCTTGTTGAAAGAAATTTCGTCCCGAAATTTGGTTGTTGTTGGTAGTGTTTGAGAATGAAAATTTTGAAAATTTCTGGTTGTCACATCATCCCCTTGTTGAAAGGAAATTTCGTCCCGAAATTTATCCGTTGTTGTTGGCGTTCGACGTTGTTTGTTTGAAAAGATGGGGATATTTGCGTATCATCTGATCTTCACGTTCCCCCGCGAATTTAGGTCCGCGTTTCGAGTTCCATCGGAGCCTGGCAATTGGAATCCGACTCTGTTTAATTCGTTTGACCTCTCGGTCCGTGATCTCTACCGGTTCTCCCACGAATCGTAGTTGTTTATCCACCTGGATTTCATCCGGTGGAATCACAAGTGTCTCATCTGATAGATACTTTTTCAAGTTTGAGACGTGAAATACGTTGTGAACTCCGTCGAGCTCGGCTGGTAAGTTGAGTTGGTATGCCATCGGACCAATCCTTATCAGGATCTCGAAAGGTCCAATATACCGTGGGTTGAGTTTGCCTTGTTTACCGAAACGAATGACGCCTTTCCATGGAGAAACTTTCAAAAGGACTTTATCTCCTACCTGAAATTCCATAGGTTTCCGGCGTTTGTCGGCATAGCTCTTCTGACGATCTCGAGCTGCTGCCATGCGGTTTCTGATTTGCACGATTTTCTCCGTAGTTTCGTGTACAAGTTCCGGGCCGGTGAGCTGACTGTCGCCCACTTCCGCCCAACAGATGGGTGATCGGCATTTCCTGCCATAGAGTGCCTCAAAAGGCACCGCCTTGATACTTGTGTGGTAGCTATTATTGTAGGAGAACTCTACCAACGGTAGGTGAGTTTCCCCGCTATTGTCGAAGTCTACTACGCACGCTCGTAGCTTGTCTTCAGGAGTTTGTATGGTGCGTTCGCTCTGGCCATCAGTTTGTGGGTGGTATGCTGTACTTATGTCCAACCGAGTGTCAAGCGACTTTGGCAGTGAATTCCAGAAATTAGAAGTGAATCTAGCGTCTCGATCCGAAATGATGGGGATCGGCACTCCGTGTCGCAAGGTCACTTCCTTGACATAGATTCTGGCTAGCTCTTCCAATCTTTTCGTTTTCCTTAATCGCAAGGAAGTTTGCTGACTTAGTTAGTCGTTCCATGATTACCCAGATAGTGTCACCTCCACTAGGAGTACGGGGAAATTTGGTAATGACGTCCATGGAGATTTGTTCCCACTTCCACATGGGGGCAGAGGAGTGTTGCTCCATTCACCGTTGATGTCTAAGGTTTCTCCACTAGGGAGAGGTATGCGCACAACCTTGTCGTGGCAAACGATTTTAGCTTAGTTTTTAGACAATCATTCCATGTCCACTATTATCTCAAAAATGCCTAATGTAACTGGCATGAGGTCGTTCTTAAGGTTTATGGTTTGCTATCTTTAAAGTGCATTCTCTTAGAACGTGCTTAGTTACAATCAGTTCACCATCATCTAACTCTACGGTGCATTCAGCCTTTAAAGATATTAGGGTTATGACAAGTATTTACTAAGGTACTTAAATATAAGACTTTCCTCAGTTTCAGTATCAAACAATACAAAAGTGTAATGACCGTTTAAGAGATACGTACCCGTTTCAAGGTTAAGATCATTTCTGGATTCCGTAGCCCCAATCACGAGGGCTCGTCCCACCGGACCATTGTTGTTCTCGTTATGGTTGTTGTTCTTCAGATGCGGGCCGTCCTTTTTGATGTGACCTGGATTTCCACATTCGAAGCAACTCTTTGGTACTTCGTCACCACTGTTTTTCACATGGGGGCAGTCCCTCTTAAAGTGCCCTGGCTTTCCACATCCGAAGCAACCTTTTGGTGCTTTGTATTGTTGCGGTTGAGGCTGTGGAGTTTTGGTTACCAGTTCACCCCTGCAGTTTTTAGTTGTGTGGCCTTGCTTTCCGCACCATTGGCATCTGTATCTTTCACACGGTCCCTGTTTATGATGATAATCACAGTTGTTGCACCTTGGGTTTTTGCCAGCATAGGCACCCTTACGTCGTCTTGGTGGTTGTAGAGTGGGGGTTTCGTTTTGAGTGTTATCCCATTTGCGTTTGTTGTCGGTGGTTTTGATTATTGAGCCACGTGGAGGTAATAATCCTTGAATAATCGCGGTATCGGTCAGTTCATGAGCTAAGTATACGGCTTGTCGTAAGGTGGTGGGGTCAGCGGATAGTACCATATCCCGAACCTGCGGTGTCAATCCCTCAAGGTATCTTTCAAGATGTTTGTAGGCTGGGGTCACCATTTCTGGGCACATGTGTGCCAACTCATAAGATCGAGAAGTGTATGCCTCGATCTCAGAACCAATCATCCTGTGGTTCCGAAATTCCGTTTCCAATATCTGAACTTTGTCGTGAGGGAAGTATTTGTGGTTCATCATTCTTTTGTATTCATCCCAAGGTATAGCCTCAGACGTTTTTCGTCCTAGGGTTTGAACATTTGTGTCCCACCAAGTGAGGGTTGTTCCCTCTAAGGTTCCTGTTGCGTACTTCACGCGGTCCTTAACCCTACAGTTGCTCATGATGAAAATTGATTCCAATCTCTCAATCCATCGGAGGAGACCGGCAGCCCCCTCCGTACCATTGAAAGAAGGTGGTTTGCAGTCTAAGAATGTTTTGAATGTGCAGTGGGGTGGATTAGGGTTTGTCCCTTGAATCAGTTGATCCTGGTTACGTGCAGCTTCGCGTGCAGCGATTTCCTCCTCAACTCGTTTGCTGATTAGTGCGTTCAGCTTCGTTGCGATGAGGTTAATGTTTCCACGCCCTCCCGCGTTCTCGCATTCTCCGCGTCTTCCAGCCATGATCTTCATAGCGAGAATAAGCGTTAGTGTAGATCTAATGACTAAAGTAGCACATGATTGGTATGAGAAGAAAACATGTATTGATTGTCATAGACAAAATTTTCAATAACATATATTAGTCTTGATATATAATATGTTGTACTGGTTACAATTCATTTAATACCCCAATCACTAAGACTCCAAAATTTTCAAGTACAGAGTCACAACCTGTTTCTACCAGGTCTATGCTAAGTTTATCGGAGGCGTTATCGATAGTGGAATCAGAATCAGCATCCGCCGCTGGTTCCTTCTCCCCAGTGTCAGGTCCTTCCGGAACTGGATTGGCGACCTTGCTTTTCCAGCTCTTCGATTGTAGCTTTAGCGATGGCAACCGGTCTTTGGTTGCCTGGAATGGTGAAATCAACTGAGTTATATCCTGGTTCATCTTATTGACTATGCTACAAAGCTCCGTATGTCGGGTACTTGTATACCTTAGTTCCTCTTTAAGCCACTCGATTCGGTCGTTTGCCCAAGTTAGGTCCCGAGTCAAATGGACTCAAGACACTGTCCTTCAGGCTCAGGTGAGTCTAGTATGGATGATGCATTGTCGGGTGACTCCTCCATGGGGTCTTCCTTAGGATCTTTGGCGGGGTCCTCATCGAAAATTTGATACGTTGCTTCATGTGAAGTGTACAGTCGCAACATGAGGTTTTCG
Organism: Mikania micrantha; assembly: GCA_009363875.1. Taxonomy (NCBI): domain Eukaryota; kingdom Viridiplantae; phylum Streptophyta; class Magnoliopsida; order Asterales; family Asteraceae; genus Mikania; species Mikania micrantha. Next base: position 31,882,269 of record CM018681.1, read on the forward strand.
TGGATATATGGTAATCCGGACTATAGCCAGGAATTTGATGAACGTTATGTTGAAATCTTGATACGTTGCTTGAATTCCGTTGCAACCATCAGAGTGATGGATAAGCGAATATCAATGTATGTGTTTTCAGAAATAGGCTCTTAATAGAATTTGCCAGAATTCATGCGTACCTGTAAATTCACGATTATGTTGCGCACCATGATCGTCAATTTACCTTACATAGGAATTCTAGTTCCTCCTGCTTAGAGCTATTAGGTTTTACTGGACTCAGAGTTTATTCGTGACGTCGAGATTCAAACATGAGTCATATGGGGTATGGTTGAATAGCCTATCGAAACTAATACTTGGGCTAGTCACGCGAATTGTATAGTATTATAGGATCTTGCGTAGATCCTATAAGGATAGCTACGTGGCTTGAGCGTGTTTTCCTCAGGTCACTTGGTGTTGAGTCACTGATTGTGTGAGTGTTAGTATTGATGCTTCTGGATGACCACCTAGCACCCGTAATGAAATCCCTCCGCATGGTCACTCTAGTTTTCCTTAACTCGAGCGACCATGTTCGTTCGGTGATATTCTATGAGTGACAAGGAGTTGAGTTTGGAATCTCCTCATATGGTCCTTGTAAGCAGTATGTGTAACGGTACCAAAGGGTTACAAGAATGTTGTTAAGCCACAGGGCCTGTTTCATCCCTGGACTTGTTTAAGTTTCATCCCCGATCAGCTTTTGTCGTCGCCTCTTCGATTCGGGCACCGGTGATATAGCGTATGTGTACCGGCTGCTCCTCCTGCGATGGCTCAGACGTGCTGTCTTCGGGTGATAGTTGGTGCTTGGTTCGGTGACTCAACTGCTACCGGTAGTGTTGATACTGAAGGTGTAGGAACAATCTCTTCCTTCTCATCGAATGCGAGCATAGATGGTGATGACAGTGTTGCCACATCTAAATGTGTGAATTGTGTATATGTGCGATAATGTATGCAGGTGGAACTAATACTAAGCACTACGCGTTGTGTGGAGACTAGTGGTTATAGACTAAGTTCACTAAATGCAAACCTAATTCGCAATAACCGGAGGGCTCTGATACCAATCTGTCGCACCCCGAGAAATCCCGTCCCGAACGGGGCGCGAACAACAACAGATTGTCAGGATCGCAGTCTCCGGTCACACAATGATGCGAGACCTACATGTCTGGTTTCATACGTACATCCATTAACTTGGATAAAACAGTTTAGTAGAATCAGAGTTGCGGAAGTAAAAAGTTTAAGTTATCAAAGCAACATTGTAATCATAAGTTGCGGAAGCATAAGTTTAATCAGTTTTGAAAACTTAAAGAGTAGTAGTACGGAAGCGGTTTAAGTATTTAACTTTACATAACAAAACAAATGCCAATTATTATCAATCTGCCTAAGACACTAAAGCTGATGCATGGGACTCCATCCTAGCATCCTATCCTTGTGCGCGTGCCTTAGTTACCTGAGAAAACATGCGAGTAAAAGGGTCAACACAAAGGTTGGTGAGAGCACAGGTTTGTATCAGCAGTAAACATCAAAATGTTTAAAGTAATTGTTTGAAATTTTATATATCATATGCGGGTTCGAAACCGAAGCTAACATGCTGCCTCCCTCCATATCCATCCAACAAGATATGACAATGTTTATTGGTCAATTATGCACTGTTCCAACCTCCAGTCGGGGTGTCCATACGGCGCACAACAGTGGGGCTTGTCAGGCCCAAATAGTACTATTCAGAATTACCACGCTAAGCGCTACGCGCTATTAACGGTTCGAGATGTGTTTAATGAGGACTTATCAGTTTTGTGGATGAGTGCCACACATATGTATATACGATATTAGCATGTACAAATGAAACCAAAAGTATGTATGTTGATCAAAATCAGTTGTATGCAATGTTTTCTCCCCCAAAGGTAAAAAATGTAAAAAGGGGCCGTGAACTCACCTGGTAGTGCAGTTTCCGGTTTTCGTGTGTTCGCGTCTACGAAAGCTAGCACCTGCTAGTAAGCACCTATGATCATATAGGTGTAAGTATGTGTTTTGTGATGCGTTGTATTCCATACAACTCCAAGTGTCGATGTGCTCAACCGAGTATGTGTGTGTTGACTTGTGTTGACTCGACGAATCGTTGGTGACACGATTGTTGTGTTTATGTGCCTAGACGCACATAAGACACTAATATGCACCCTATGACTCTAGTCACATAAGTTTCCATTTTTAGAAAGTTTCCAATTTAGGAAAGTGTGGTTATGAAATTCCATTTCATGAAACTAATAGCTCTAGTATGTTTGTAAAAACACGTTTATACACTTAAAACACATCGTTTGCGCATAAACCATCATTTATGCCGTTTTGCCCAAATAAAGTTTCCTAAAATAGTAAGTACTTGTTTAAAGCTCGTTTTCACAAATCAAGGTTTCCAAATATGTTAGAAATCATTTTTAAACATGTTTCAACAATCAAAGTTCATCAAAACTCTTTAAAACATTAAAAGCCCTCTTTTGATTTTTAAAAGTTTCCATTTTTGGTAAGTTTCTATAAAACCAAGTTTTTGACAAAATCAAATATCCCAATGTGTTTCTAAACACTCCAATATATATTTAACAACATCTAGACATGTCTAACATGTCTAGATCATCACGATTCCAAGACTTGCAACATAAAAGTTTCCTTTTATGGCAAGTGCACCAAATCATTACCAAATCGACCAATAACTCAATCAAACCCAAATCTAACACATCTAAACACTAAATCAGTAAGTCTAGATCAAATACACATCAAATCACCAACACATTCGAGCACAATAACTACACGGAGTTGCATGTGGGTTTTTAGCCCTTGCATGTATGATCTTACACTATGTAAACATTTAAAACTACCTTAGAGCTACAGATTCAAGCTCGAACAGCTTCTGATGATGGCAAGCTACTGGTTTGATGGTCGTTTCGAACTTCTTGACGGTTCTCGACACTCTCCTTGATCTCCAAAGGCTTCCAACACCAAGGGATAGCTTCCCAAATGATTCCAGAGAGTTGAGAGGTTGATTACCGAGTGTTTGAGTCGATTTACAGAGGAGAAGTTCGGTGGTGATGAGAGAAAACCGAACAAATGAGCTGGGTTGGGTATTTATAAAATTTTCGATCTGCATGGCCTTCGCGTACCGCGAAGGCCGATCAAAAGTTTTCATCGCGTACCGCGATGAGATTCGGGAGTCTCGACTCCCGGTTTTCATCGCGTATCGCGGAGCCTTTGGCGATGGGGTTGTCGCGTACCGCGACGGGTCCCATTTCTTGTTTTTCGATTTCGTCGATTTGATTTCGCTCGTGCTCGATTCCTAACGCTTATCCTAATGCATGTTTGGCATATTAGCACATAAGGACACATAAGTTTGATTATTGCTTGATCACCAACGTTCGTGAGTCTCGTGTGTGTGTTTTGATAATTCCTTGAATTATCTTCGATAGTTTGTGTTCGTGTTCTACGAAGTGTTTGTACGCTTGATTAATCCTAATCAGCGTGTAATGCACAATAATAGTCCAAGCTATTGTTTTGTGTTTGTGTTTAGCTCATCTAATTAAACATAATTAAATGAAATGCAACAAGTATGGATGTGAAATGAGTGTTGCAATTTACCCAGAATTGCCGGGTGTCACATAAGTTATCTTGCATAAAAGTAAAAACAATAAAAATGACATTTGACAACTTAACGAACTATGATTAAACTCATTTTGGATTCGATGGAACCGTCGGGTAGAAACTTAAACCCAATCCCTAAACCCTTAAGCTGAATACTAAAGCTAAACTTTAACGATAAATAATAAAGAGAGTGTTTCTTCAATGTAGTGTTGGATTCTTTTGTCAACTATAACATCATAAATTTTCTATATTATGATTCTTTGTAAGAAACAATGTAACGAAAGAACTTTCATTTATTTTCTTATGTTATAAGTAATAATTATGGGAAAGCGATAAGTTATGATACTTATGCATTAAGATCGCAACAAGCAAACTAGGCTTAGAACTATTATAACATGATCCAATAAACATATTTAAGGTATAATAACGTTAGTTATGAAGGAAAAAACAATGATGAAAATGAGACAAAGCGAAATTGACAAAAATGTTTTTAGCGAAAGTTGCAACAAACCGAATTTTGAACGGTAAACATAAAATGACCTCCATGATGAGTACACTCTTAGGATTCGTCTGTGTTTGAAAAGAGGTCAGAAAAACGTAAATGTGGGAGAAACAAAGCGTAAAATAGAGTTTGGATGAAGTGGGAATCGGGAAAACAAGTTCCAGACACTACGCGCAACGGAACACGTGTCTAGCAACCTTGACACGTTTCATACACCTTTGCCAGGTGTCCCTAGGTAGAACCAAGTGTCAGGAAATGTGTCACAAAGCGTTTGCGTTGATTTGCATGTTGATTCCTGTAAATAGTATTCGAACGTTAATTTTCTACGTACTCCATTCAAATTATGTACTTTTCTTTAAACATAAACACTCTTAATAGACCCCTTTGAAGTCATACAAGTTTACGGAAGTACGAGAAGAGCGTTAGACATGAACAAAAGTTCAGAATGATTAAACGAGGTGTTGTTCGGGTAAGGTTTACATATAAGATTAAGTTATAATTATCTCCATAAGTTAACAGAAAGTTTTCTAGGGATATCTTGAATATATTATTACTTTTATGAAACTCTCTAGATTTGATAATGAGCTAAACACCCGTATTGAAGATAACCAAAATGTTGTCGTTGTACTGCTTGTTTAGAAACGCTGAAAAGAGGATTTGTATTACATGATAAGGTTGTAATCATGATAGAATATGCATGTTAATAGGATATTATTGTGAATGAAAGGAAGTATGGATAACAAAATAAGTTGGTTGTTTGTGTATTGTTAAGCTAACGTGAGTTCTATGAGTCATCTTTTACTGTTTTAACACTTTAGGGATAATGTGTATCCATTTAAATGCTTTTGAAATGTTTATGAAAGTTTTGTACAATTGACTATTAAAATTGTTACAAACAATATGATATAATGAACAGCGAAGTTAAGTGAAAATGGTTTTGTAAAGTAAAATAGTATTTTGAAATGAGTTGGGCAAATTATGTACTTAAACTAGTATGGAGGATGGGTGTAGGTAATGATAGTGTTGGGATAATCTTGTTCAAATCAAGATAAGCTGTAATCCCTAGGATTTTCCGTTTCATATCCAAATGAGTAATTGTGTTTAAATATAGTAAAAGCAAAAGGACGTGGCATTCATTGAATAAAATTATTTGGAATACAAACAACAAACATTATAAAGATTTAATGAGATAACTTTTATTTAAATTTTTTTAAGAGTTACTACTTACTATGCCTTTACATATAAACATACACACTTAAGCATAATAACAATAATAATCATAATAATAATAACAATTAACCATGATTATGTCATAACATAAATCTAAATTTAATTTACTAAATATATTGATATATATACTTAATAATTTATTAACATTAAGTTAAACACAAAATTATGTTGTTTTGAATAGGAATTTATTAGTTCTATTAAAATCATTTGAGTAAAAAATATATATATAGAAACTTTTAGAATTATTTTAAATAAAATAATAAAATAGACATATTGGAGGGGAGAGTTTTGATAAATAATAGAACTATATGTTCATTTCCAAAATTTAAGAGTCAAAATAATTAAATACTGAGACTAGGAGGTATACTAACGCCAAAAACCCAAATCTTTGTTTCTCTCCTTACCCGTCTGCCCAAACCAGACCCATATCTGACTCTCGTAACCAGGTTCTCAATTCCGTTCGACTACAGCCAATCTTTAATAATTTTGGAAGGGATTTGAACGTGGTATTATTTTCAATAAGCAATTAAACAAATTAATTTGTGTAAAAGCGTTAAATCCATTTCAAAAATATCAAACCTCGAATTAAATTCAAACCAAAACCAGTATAAAATGTCAATCCAATGAACGCATTTTGTTCCTTTGAGCAATGCGAAGTGTTCTGAAAACACCGTACACTCGCACGAACCCCAACAGAGAACGGATTGAAAGCCATGTCTCGACATAACTCATTTCTTAAGCATTCCAGGTATTTAATACCATCATCTTACTCGATTTTAGGTGTAGATCAAAAGCACCATGGTTTAGAACCCTCTTGTATTTGAAATTAGACGAATTGGATAGGGAATTCAATTTAGGGTTTATATAGTTTGGGGCTTGATTTTTAAAATTTGTATAAGGGTAACCAGAGTCCAATTCTTACAACGTCCCACTCCCTTAGCCCAACGGTAAGAACTTGTCAGCTAAGGGGAGTGGCCGTTGGTTCGATTCTTATCAGCCCACCCTAAAACTGTTCTTTTTTTTTATCAATTCTCCCTATTCAGTTTATATTTTTTATAGAAATAATTTTAAAAATCCCAAAATTCAGTTTTATGTATTCTGTAAAAGCTTATACAAATTATAAAAAGGATTTATTTTATTTTCATATTATAAAACCTATTTGATTTAAAAAAACTAAATTTCAAATTATTTTATATATTAAAAATATTTACAATTTCATAAAAAAGCATTCTAAATATTTAATACAAAAGCCTTGTTAAGAACCGATAATACTAAGGTAAAAGCCGTTATTAAAAAATAGTTTTCCTTCTACGCAAGAATACAAAAGACTTATAAGATGGCAAACCCTTTTATCTGAATATAATTTTGATATAGAAATAATTAAATATGACAAAAATGTTTTAGCAGATTTCTAACCATAGATGGAAGAAATCGTTGAAAAGATGAATAAGCATCTTGTTGTTATGGATAAGCAAATGGAGACAGTAAAAGAAATTGGAAAAGATATGGGAGAACTAATCGATATTACTGAAATTTTTCCTCAAAATATTCCAAGAATAAAAGATCTAGTTAAAAGAAATACTATGATCTTAACGAAAAAAGTAGCGATTTATGAATTTGATAGCATGAAAATAAAATTTATAATAAAAAAATATGGATATCCCTTACTCTTCATCAAAAGGAAAACAAACAATAGACATCACAGATGATGAAGAAGAACAAAAACCATTTTCATTTAAACCTTTTTTGGGAAAAACTACTTTTGAAAAAATAATCCAAAAAACTCCTAATTTACAAAACCCTATTGAAAAACAATTTTTAAAAATGAGAGAATTATATAATATTTCCCAAACAGATTCAAGATATATTGAATTCACTGGAATTTATCCTTAGTTAAAATATCTCCAAAGAACTGATCTAAGGAAAATAAGATATTGATATGACTTTGAAGCAATAAATAATATTTATCTTTCCTCACCTGATTTTCCTTAAATATCAGGATTACTCAAATGGATAGGAGAAGGGGTAAAAAATTGTTATTTAAATAACCCAACTATAACTCCAAAAGATATTCTGGCATTAAAGTTTTTATCAGCTGGACCAGACTTGTACAATGATTATTATTATCTTGCTTACCTCTTTATAGAAGTACAAAAAAGTCAATCATTTTCTTGTACTTTTAAAACAATTACGAAAGAGTTTTATAACTTAGATGAAAATGATATTAGTTATAGAAGAGCAATCCGAATAAAAATAATCTTAACAGCTATGGAAGCCACTTTTAAGAAAGATTTTAGAACATATGGAGGAGATGGTAAAAACTCTCCATGTATGATTTCGTCTAATAAGACATCTCCTGATTCTAAAATAAATTATTTATAAATGAAAATAGATTTATTAGATACATGCTACGTAAAATCAAGCACTCAAGCCCAAAAAAGAATTTGCAGATATAGAGAACATAAAGTTAATACATGTCTAGCATAGATTCTCCTAAAGAGAGCCATGGATCTGAAGATTAAAAGTATAATAGATATGAAAAAAAAGTTCAAGATCGATTTCAAAATAACTACAAGACAAATACCCAAACTCCCAGGTTTTCAAACCCCCAAAAAATTGAAGATATATGCAGGAGACCAAGACACATGGTGTCTCACCCCAGGCCGAGCGGCTGGATCAACTTTTCTGTCGTGCACAATAGTCCCGGGGCGCGATACATAATCGAAATGATTCGATTGTATTCGTAGCGCATGCTGTATAATGAGAATAATAAACATTTAAATAGAATTACTAAGTTAAATTACATATGTTTAAGTTCAATAATTTAACAATGTAAATCAATAAAAAGAATCATGATTAGCATTCTATCTTGTAACTATACAAGATACACAAGAATGATTCGTATGATGTCATCAAAATAAACGCGCACAAAAGCTGCTAGGTCCTCTAGACTATGCACTTTAGAATGTATCATAGTAACTAAACCTATTCATCACCTGTGAAAGCATGCAAAAAGATCAAGTCAACACATGGTTGGTGAGTTCATATAGTTTAATGTTTTGAAAATGTTTGAAAACAGTTGCCTTGACAAAACCTGCCAGAGTCTCCACCTTAAACATCATTAATGACATCATCCCATAAAGTAATGGATGCTTATATATAGGGCATAAGTAGGATCAAGCCCAACTGCCAGCCCACCACATACTTGACAAGACACGACTTAGCTTTTAATGGAAATTAAGAGTTGCACTCTAACCTGCCTGCATAACTCCATCCCTTGAGTTATCCAAATGTTTCTCGTTCCACTGTGTTTGAAGTTTTATTTGAATTCCCTCAACCAATCATCCCTATGATCCCACTGTCTACTTATTGAAAATGTACTTGAACTGCTTAGTTGATTTAACAACTAAGAGTAACAAAGTTCTAATGGCTGGTCCTAGGTCAAAGTTGAGTTATTCTAGAATATCGACCAAATGTTCTTAGTAGGTTAGTGGATTCTATAAATATCGTCACACATGTGGCGCAAAACCAAGCAAGTCTAGCAAGGACTTCGTGAGTTAAGGGACTTCTTGATTCATTCGCACATGTTCTCTTTGATATTTCCCAGATGATCCACTAGCAAATTGAATTTGATTCGTTGTGAATGTATACTTGATTCGTTGAAAATGTGTATACTTGATTCATTGAAAATGTGTCTACTTGATTCGTTGAAAATAAATATTTGATTCATCGAAAATGTATAAACTTGATTCGTTGAAAATGAATATTTGATTCTTTGAAAATGTATATTTGATTCATTGAAAACAACCACTTGAGTCCTAATCCTAATGTATCCATGTGAGGATTATAAGAATTAACATATCAAAATATTACCAAGCAAACACAATATGAAACAATTATATGAAATACCTAAAAATACTCTAGGAACTCATCATATTAAATTTTAATTTGAAAGTATAACATACAAAATTATAATCATAAGGAAATAAGTTAGCATGTTTCTCAGCCCTGCATTTATAAATCAAAATGATTAGAAAAGGGACAATGAACTCACCTGTTTATGTTGTGTTGTTGATTTGTTCATGAATGTTCATGCTCGTTGTTTATAGATTCGTTGTTTTCAAGACATGTGTTTCATTTGTTTATGTTCAACATCATTAGTAATTGTTATCATTGTGTTGTGTACGTTTGTTCTAGTTTGTGTTTGGAAATCATGCTATTATCAAAGTGATCTAACTAGATTTATGTGAGTTACTAGACCTTCTTGCACGATTAAGTATTGCACCTAGGGTCTTAAGCCATAATCAAAGTTGAATACAGTTAAGTTTTGAAAACACGTTTTTGGCATTAAACCATATGCACTAGCACCTGCAATGGTGGGGGAAGTTATCTTTTTGTTCTCACCCCACTAATTTAGTTAATTTTTCTTTTGTCATCACTTAATGCATTATATAATTAAGTTATAACTGAGTTATTACTCAAGTTTATCCAATTTCTAGAATGACGAACACTTAGAACCTAACTAATCCCATACAAGTTTCTTGGATCCTTTCATGTTCATCTTAGTATAACTCGATTATTTTTTATCCAAGAAGAGCTAGATATACTTGGACTTTGTTAATGCATCAATATCGTAACCTGGTGGTTTGGTGTAGCGTCGACAATAATAGTGTCTCCTCAACACTTAGAATTTATCAAATGGGGTCCTCCAAACATGTCAATATCGACCAACCCTTGATCACAATCATTGGTTCACCCCGTCTTGTTGGGTCTCAAATTGTCGTCCCGCCCCACAGTCGAGCTTGCTCTTCAGATTTTCTCGCTCAACTGCTTGTTGTTAGGCTAAATGATTCACTCACGCAAACTTGTATGTACAGTCATTCTCATTTCTCTTACGAGCAACAGTTTGACTCTTTCTTTCCGGCTCAACTCATCAGCCACAACATTGGCCTTGCCGGATGGCACTTGATCACACAGTCGTAATCATTCAGGAGCTCAACCCAACGTCTCTGTCTCATGTTGCGCTCCTTCTGATCAGTAAAGATCGTGCACTTAGTCCCATATAGGCAGTTCCTCCAAATCTTCAAGGCAAAGACAACCACTTCTAGCTCCAAATCATGTGTGGTGTAGTTCTTCTCGTGCCCCTTGAGCTGTCGAGATGCATAAGCAATAACTTTGTCTTGTTGCATCAACATGCAACAGAGTCCCTGTTGGGAGGGATCAGAATATACCACAAAGTTATCGTTATCGTCCGGGAGGGTTAGGATTGGAGCAACACTGTCACACCCCGTTAGAAATGACTAATTGCTTCAGGCAAAATAACGGGAAATTGAATCATACAGCCATGGCAATTAAAATAACTAAAATCATGCAACTAAATAAAACGATGTCTAAACAATTACAATCTAAACAAATGCAACATAGTTTCAAACATAATAGATATAAAAACTAAGTCTCGTAATTCCCCTAGCATTGCTCATGTATCACTTGTACTACGCTTGATTTCCATTACCTGAAAAACATACTTAAACGGGTCAACTATAAAGTTGAGTGAGATCATAGGTTTTTAAATAAAACCACAAGTGTTATATATATTGTTGAAATAAATAGTTTACATATTTTCACAATTATGTAATTTCAATAAATTGTAATCCATATGCATGCAAATTCGACCGTTCGCAAGAAGCCACTAACCAAATCTATGACTGTTTCGCCCCTGGTATGCAATGCCCTAACACTAGACATTGTAAATAATTTACGTGTGCGTGATGTACATTCGAAGCCCAAACTGAAACTATCGAATGGGATGTCAACCCAGTAGATCTATTAATATTATTGTTGGCTTGGCTAAGCTACTGGTGGTGTTAATGTAACGAGGGACTTACTGCTTTGTTATAGTAAAAAAAACTCAAGCTAGGCTGTATGTTCATGCATACGATAATTATATGACTAATAACAATAATTTACATTTAACAGTTAAATATTGATTTCAGATAAATAAACAGTTAGTTGAAATCAATTAGCATGTTTTTCACCCCGATAGTTTAAAAATAAACAAGCAAGAAAAGGGGCTATGAAACTAACCTTGATTGCTTAGCTAATCTCCTCACTAAACGATACAGTGCAATTCAAGTAATCGACACCAAAGAAATCAATCTATATCGTTTAATCAAAAATAAGCTGCCACCACTATATCCTAGTATGGAGTTTCTAACACAACCACCATAGTGTTATATTAAAAGAAATTATGTGTGAATATCAATTCATGTAGTTCCTTAATGATTTATGATTAAACTTTAATACTCATCTATGGCTTAAATCTTAAAAATAGATTTTGACTAAAGATTGTCTATTTAAAATAGTTCTACTTATAATTCTTTTAAATAGGTAAAAAAAATTTCGTGTATAGTTTTAATCATAAATTTTTTAAATCTAAATAAATTTTATGATTATTTATTAAGGTATTAGTCTACCTATATTAATTTGTAGTTATGTATAAAATTTATCTTATTAAAATTGTGGTTTGTAAAATATCTCATTAACCCAATATTATAATATCTAAAGATTAGCAAATCAAAGTTAATAATTTGCTTTGATATACTATTTAAAAATTTATAAATTTTATCTTCAATTAAATTTATAAATAATATGTAAAAACGTTAAGGACCGACGAAATCTGTATTGGACAGAAGGTTAGGGCTAGAACACATGATGATTGTGAATCAAATCATATGGTATATTGATTAAACGAAAGATTACAAGATCGAATCTACATCATAAAAGAACATAGTGTTGCCGGGGAGAGATCGAGCATGATCTCTCCCCCTCTTGTGCTCAAAACCCTAGAACACTCAAAAACTCTTAACTCTCTAGAATTGAAAACTGGTAATTATAGGGGCTGAACTCCATTCGTACGAATGGACCCTTACACATCAAATTCATTCGCATATGCTCCTGCGAACGACTCAGTTCCCAGTGTAACAACATACAAATACATACAAGTGATTACAAATGAACAAATACTGATCTAAGCTATTCGACCAGCAGCGGATACCCAAAATATGCACAACATAGTATAATTTAAATGCACAATTTAATTATAAAAAAATTATTTTACACAAATCTTCCAGTTTGTGTTGTAAAATGATTTTATATTTACTTAAAAGATATTCTATAAAATCTTCAAATAAATATTTATCATCAAATTTTATACATCTAATAAAAATAATATATATATATATATATATTATTTTACCATTATTATTAATACGATTATGTATATTTTATTTATTTATTAATTTATATATATATATATTTCTCAGAATACTTAAAATTTTTAATTATTAAAACTAAAGTTTTTTATTAATAAAATTTTTCTATGAATTTAATATTTAAAAACAAGTTTTTTTGTATAAAAAGATATATGAAATTGGCTCCAAAATCGGCCCAAACCCGATTCGAGCCCCTGACAATTCGTTTCAAACCCCCGAGCCTTAACTAGTCGATCTAGGGGTCATGCCCGTGTTAGAATTCGAATCCTAATTGTGTTAACCCGAGTTTCTAGGTTAACCCCATTCCTCTTTAACCAATCGAAACCCTAACCCCTTCCTCGGCTAAATTCGATCGTATCCTACTCCGATTGACCGATTAAATCTAGGGCTAATGTTCATTACTCAAATACGAAGATAATGAAGTACAGATTGCTAACCTTAGGGTTCGAATTGATGGTTGTTGAGTATAGGCCGAGACTAACGAAGAACGATCATTTGAATGCTTAATTTCGTGAACTAGAGAGGTTATGAATGCTATTCGAGAGACAGAGAGTTTCGCGAGGCACCAAACAACCTATGAGTCGACTGAATTGAATTTTTTATACTCGTTTGATTCGAATTTAAATTCAAGTTCGACTACGGGTATTTAGGAGCATTATTTGCAAAATTTCGAATTTTAAACCATGATCTCGAGCTTGATATCGACTCCTTAAGGTTTGGGATTGCTTAAAGTTTAAATTTTTACCGATTTAATCTCTTGATTTCAAGGGAATAGGTCGACGTGTATAATATGGGTTGGAGAAAGGATCACTTTTAGGTAATGGCAGTTTTGCTCTTTGTAGTTTCTCCCAATGTTTTCATAACCAGACCGGACGTCGAACCGGCCTCCTTACTGGTCAGAGGTCCGGCCGGTCGAACCTGATTTAAGGGATGATTTTATATACATTTTATAAATATATATATATATATATATAATCAAAAAAAATAAAAAAAAATATAAAAATATAAAAAAAAACGGTTCAACCACCGGTCCGACTGCCGGTTTTCCGGTCCGACCGGCCGGTTCACCAAAAAATGGCCCAGAACCTCTAATCGGACCGGTTCGACCGGTCCGACTGACCGGTCCGGTTTTCAAAACATTGGTTTCTCCTTCCAATTCTAATTTCTAAGTTTCATTCTTTTCATTTTTGTCCCTAAATTCCTCAAACTTAATAACTTATACTTATAATTAAGTTCTTTAAAATATATATACATATATATATATATATATATTTTATAAAATTTATTATTATATAAATGCTTATGTGTATATTTATACGCTTATATTTATTTATTTTATTTAGTTATTTTATTTTATTAATTCATTTATTTAGTTATCTTCTATTATTGATTTATTTATTATTATTAAATTTTTTTACACACACACACACATATATATTATAATTGAATATCATTGTTCTGCTTGCATGAGTTCATGCTATGCAATAATCACACTAAAACCATTCCGGTTCAAATAATGAGTCTATGTAATTAGTAAAACCTAGTTTAATAACTTGATTTCAACATGTTTTAGTGTGTGGGATTGTCTAGCACCAAATATATTTTTATAAACCATAAACTAAAGAATCAAGATTAAAGTTTAAAACCTGGGAAATGAGAATTGTCACAGTCTCCCCCGGTTAAGAGGATTCCGTCCCGAAATTCATTTGTTGGTATGTTTAGTAGATTCTTGATTAAACATATATGGATAATTGATTTTCATTCGATCTTCGTGCTCCCAAGTGAACTCTGGACTACGCTTCGAGTTCCATTGAACTTTAACAATTGGGATACGACTTCGTTTGAGCTTCTTAATTTCACTGTCCATGATCTGAACTTGTTCTTCAGGAAATTGTAGACTACGGTCTAACCGAATTTCATCTAAAGGAATATGCAAATTTTCATCTGCTAAGCACTTCTTAAAATTGGACACATGAAACGTATCATGAATACCGCTAAGTTCTTGAGGCAACTTTAATTTGTATGCAACAGGACCAATCCTTTGCAAAATCCCAAACGGTCCTACATAAGGTGGTGTAAGTTTTCCCTTTTTACCAAATTGAACAACGCCTTTCCAAGGGGAAACTTTCAATAAAACTTTATCACCAACTTGAAATTCCAATGGTTTTCTTCTATTGTCCGCATAGCTCTTTTGACGATCTCAGGCAGTTTTAAGTCTTTCCTGTATTTGAGCTATTTTGTCATTTGTTTCCTGAATCGTAGAGAAATTGGAATTTCCATAATGGTTGAAGAAACCTCTTACATTACTTGCGAATAAAAATTCTTGTTGTGCCCCAAAAGTTTAGAATCATTAACAGAAAGAATCAAATGATTCTGTTGATACATTCGAATGATTAAACGTTTCACAATTAGTAAACTGGATTTATTGTCATAACCTACATTTTCCAACAAAATCGATCCATTTAAACCATGATCATGAGCAAGTACATAAATATACTCCTGAAAGATAAGTGTATATAAGATGTAGTGGGATCTATCTAGCCCTAAATAGCTTTGGAATTTATCCATGAATAAGTTCAGGACCCGGTTTTTGATTATCACCCACTTCTGTCCAACATACAGGTGATCAGCACTTCCTCCCATATAATGCCTCAAAAGGTGCACAATTAATACTGGTGTGATAACTGTTGTTGTAGGAAAACTCAATAAGAGGCAAATGTGTATCCCAGTTTCCACCAAAATCAATCACACACTCTCGTAGCATATCTTATAGGGTCTGTATCGTTCTTTCAGTCTGCCCATTACAAATGACATCTGCAAAAGCTCATGGGATCACTATGAACCCAAAACTTGGAGAACTGTAACTGTTGATTGGTGAATCTAACAAATGGTCAAGAACCATAAACACTAAGATGCAATAAAACATAGTAACAGACTTGTTTAACAACATTTAGATGTTTTGTAGTTGACATTACAGAATTTCAATGAAAAAATCAACATGGATATATTAGGATACTATAAAGTATGTAAGCAAGGGTTGTTTGACAGACAAGTAGTTAAATATCAAAATTGTACTGTCACACCCCCAAATTCTCACGTGCGGTGTCAAACCGCGCGGGTGTAACGTGGCTAGGATCTTAGCTCTTGGTCATATAGAACGACTCTATATGAGTTACACAAACATGCGGTTTTGTAAATAAAACGAGTTTTAATAAATACATAGCGGAATAGTTAAAATGTCAGGCAACGAAATAGGTAATTTGTTTACAGCGGAATTATAAATTGTATCAGACACAACATGTTTAAAATAGTTTTAAAACCAAACAATACAAACATAAGCCTAGGATCAGAGTCTAAATGCATGAGACTCTCCTTGTGAATCCTCCAGTGCATCCTAGCTTGTGCCATCAGTTACCTAAGAATACATGCGACAACGTGTCAACTATAAAGTTGTGAGTTCACAGGTTTAGACAGTAAATAAAACAGTAATACAGACATATACTGGGTATGTTAAGTTGTTTGTTGGATCTACAATTCGTGAGTGTGTCAGTTCATCTTACCGAAAGTAGACTGTTTCCTTTGCCTCCCCGGGTCATCGCTGAACCCGGCAATCAGCATCGATATTACACTCGTTATGACCTCCAGTCAACATTGTTGCCAAGTGGGGCTAGTCAAACCCAGTAGTACTACGTAATAACGACTCGTTTGTTACACAACTAACGGTAAGGATATGTGAGGGCTTAATGCGATAATAATTACACTCAAAATAGTTTTACAACATACCAGTCATATATCTAAAACAGTTGCATTGTATTCTCACCCCAAAAGTTTAGCAAAAGCAGTTAAAGAGTAAAAGTGGGGTCGTAAACTCACCTGAGTTAGGTAGTGCGTTCGATATGAGAACAGAGTAGTGCGCCTCTTTAGCGGTTACCTATATCACATAGGTGTCATGAGTTCGTGTTCACACTCGTGTGGGTCTCACAGGACCGTGTGCGTGTCCAAACAACTCTAAGTTGTTATGTGGGTCGCGTTGACCGTGTTTGACCGTGTTGACCTAATGACCCGTTGGTGAAGTATTTTAGTTCAAGTGATCGTGTAACGTGCGATTTGTGTCGTGTGATGTGTGTGGGCACCAAAGTCGCCTCTGTGAGGTAACTTACTATTTATAGTAAGTTCCTATTTTAGGAAAGTTTTCAAATTAAGCAAGTCATGCAAGAATTCACTTTCTGATTATTCTAATATGCATAGTTAACCTATATGAACATGTTATCACATAGCACATAGTTACACTTAGTCGGTTATGCATGTTTTGCGTTTAAAAGTTACTATTTTTTAGTAAGTTGCGAAAATAAGCATTTTTCACCAAGTCTATCAATCAAACTCTTCACAATATCAATATCCTAGTCTCAATCAACCATTTAATCATACTCGTTATAAGTAACACATTGCCATTTACCGATTTCGCAAAATAAAGTTACTATTTATAGAAACTTGTAATAAATACCCATATTTCAATCATTCAAAGAAATCAAAATGCCTAATATTATCATGTTAAGGTCAAATAATCATGTTAGACATTCAAGCAACATTAAGCTCATCATTCATTTGCCATTTGTAACTAAAAAGTTACTATTTTTAGAAATAATGGTATAAATTACCAATTTCACATTTCTAACAACTCAAATGTATCAATAATCATCATATTGGTTCCATATCATCACTTGAATCACCAACAATTCCCTATTTCATCATCTTTAATCAATTTGTGACAATAAAGTTACCAAAAATAGCAAGTTATATAAATAATCCATTTTTTACTAACAACAATCATGTCAAACCTTGTAGATCATCCCCAATCTCATCAATAATCATATATTCATATCCAAAATCATTTAAATCCACTTAGATCATACATGCATGTGACCATAAGTAACTATTTCTTAACAAAATCATCAAATAACTATTAAATCCCATCAATATCATCATAGATCATTCTAAGATCATTAAATCAGTGACAATCTCATCAAATAACAGATCCAAAGTCTCAAAATTTCGTGATTAAGGTGGTGCTAGTGTTGCATGTGGCCACATTGGCTTGCATGTGTGTGTATGTGCAAGATTTGTGCAAAATGGATGCTAGAACTACCTCCAAGAGCTTCTTGGATGCTTGAATGTCACTAGAACAGGGGTTGGTAGCTTCAAGAAGACCTGTAATCGCCTCCATAGCAGCTTCAAGTCGTGTTGGATGGTGGATGGTGCTCCTTAGCTCACTTCAAACCTCCAAAAGCTTCAATGGTGCTTCCTAAGTGATATGCCGCGTCTCGATCAGCTTGCCGTCATCTAACTCTACGGTATACTTATAGTCTAGTGGTGTTGGGGTCATATTAAGCAGCTTGCTAAAATCACTAGAGATAAAACTCCTATCGGCACCAGTATCAAATAATATGCTAGCATAGACATTATTTAAGAGAAACGTACCGGTAACGATGTTGGGGTCATCCTTTGCTTCCCCAGATCCAATAACAAATACCCGGCCTCTCATCAGGTTACCTTCGGCATTCTTGTTCTGAGGACAGTCCCAACACATATGCCTGGCTTTCCATAGGTATAGCATCCCCTCAAAGTGTCATTTTTGTTTGCGTTGGGGTTCGGGTTTGATCGGCATTCTTTGGCTATACCATTCCTCTCACAGTTTGTGCATTTGACCCTTTTGCACGGGCCGAAATGATGATA
Organism: Mikania micrantha; assembly: GCA_009363875.1. Taxonomy (NCBI): domain Eukaryota; kingdom Viridiplantae; phylum Streptophyta; class Magnoliopsida; order Asterales; family Asteraceae; genus Mikania; species Mikania micrantha. Next base: position 31,900,650 of record CM018681.1, read on the forward strand.
ATTGCAGTTGTTGCATTTGGGGTTGTTACCCTGGTATCCCCCCTTTCCTTGGTTGTTAGATTGTGTGGCAGTGAAAGCTTTTGTGGGTGCTGGGCGGTGCTGGGTTGGCTGTTGAGGTGAGAAGTTACGATTGCCGCTCGGCTCCCACTTCCTCTTAGGTTCCTGGGGCTTCAGGTGTTCACTCCTCTTAGGCATCTTTCCTTGGGCTACTGCCTGATCAGTTAATTTATGCGCCAAGCAGATAGTTGGCTGGATGAGGGTGGGGTCAGAAGAAGTTACCATACTTTGTATTTGTTTGGGTAGTCCGCTAATGAACTGCTCGATCTTCTTGTACTCCGGCGTCACCATTGCCAGACACAGTTTGCATAGCTCATGAAATCAAGTGCAGTATTGCTCGATTTCGGATCCCACCATTTTGTGTACCCAAAATTCTTCCTCCAGCTTCTTTATCTCGTTACATGGGCAGTACTCCTCGTGGAGCATTCTAGTGAACTCCTCCAATGATATGGAGTTCGCTTCTTCCAGACCCAACGTTTGAACGTGAGTGTTCCACTAGGTGAGGGCTGGTCCCTCCAGTGTCCCAGTGGCGAACTTGACTCGGTTCTCCTTCGAGCATTCAGACATAGAGAAAACTGACTCGAGCTTTTCTATCCAGCGGAGCAGTCCCACTGCTCCCTCAGTACCCTTGAAGTTGTTAGGGTGACAACTCAGAAACGCCTTGAATGAACATCCCTTTGTTGCGCTCCCATGGGATCCTGTTCATCGGGATTCAATGTTAAGTGTTAGTGATAGCATTGTCTACACTAAGTTAGTCGAAATCGAGTTGGGTTAGTACCGTGATTAGTCCCACTTGTCTCACTACGCAGTCGGTTCGCTTCATTCTCCGCGATAGCTTTGTTGACTCTTCGGTCGACCATCATCTTGATGGTTGCCGAACCGGTTGGTTTCTTGTGTGGCCGGGTGTGTGTTCCTCTTCCCGCCATATTTTGTTTCTATACGAAACGGATAACGTGTTAGCTTGTCAGCAGTGTTAGATGGTTGAGTCAGAGTACAAGATAAATAACTGAGCATACATAATAAACTAACATATCATTTCATTAATAATAATAGCTTTGAGTACAATGATTTTCAAAAAGGAATACTAATATCATAGTTCCTATGAGCACATCACGCTCATCTAGGAGTACAGAAAAATAAAGTGAACTGAAAATAAAACAATTTATCTAGTCTGATGCAATCGTGGAGTGTGAGTCTCCACTGTCTGCGGTATCGTCATCATGGTCCTCCTCAGGATCCTCGTCAAAGTCCCCCTCCTCAGAGGCTCGTCCTCAAGCGGTGGCTTTATTATTAACTGCTCCACCCATGCATTTAGCATGGCGTCACTGGCCTGAATCATAGCCTGGTTCTCCTCGTTCGCGGCCTCTGCCACAGCTAAGCGCCTACCAAGCTCCTGGACGGCCTCGGCAATCTGTCCCTGTCGTCCTTCCTGTTGTGCCATCCTGTTCAGTATGTTTGCGACCTGCTCCTGCTGGGCGTCCACTTGCCCCTGAAGACGCTGGTTCTTCTCGCGAAGGTCTCTCACTTCTTCCACTAACTCGTGATTTCTCCTCGCCTCGCGTTCCGTTCGGGCGACATAGGCTACAAATGCCCACTCCATTGGCACACCCAGTGCCGGTAGTCGGTGATCGCTCGGTGTATCACCAGGTAGTCGGGGTGGGGGGTACTCGCTCCCCTACTATCCAATCCCTGATCGTCATGGGGTACCATCCCCATGACCTAGCGATCCTCGTCCGTTGCACTCTTTCTGACTCCTCGGCATCAACTCGAGACACTATGTCCCGTATCCTCTGACGGTCATCCTTCGTCAGCTCGTACTTAGCGGGGCGTTTCCCCGGGTTTATTCCTGCGTCATTGTTGTTCATTCCTGCATTCTTGGTTAAATAAGTAACAGTATACAACAATATATAATATCATTGTGCCGCGTCTAGTGTAGTGTCTAGTGTATAGCAGTGGCTATAGTCTAAGTTTACTATATGCAAACCTAGTTCTCAATAACCAAGGCTCTGATACCAGTCTGTCACACACCCAAATTCTCACGTGCGGTGTCAGACCGCGCGGGTGTGACGTGGCCAGGATCTTAGCTCTTGGCCAAATAGAACAACTCTATATGACTTATACAAACATGCAGTTTTGTAAACAAAACGAGTTTTGATAAATACGCAGCGGAATAGTTAAAATGCCAAGCAGCGAAATAGGTAGTTTGTTTACAGCGGAATTATAAATTGTATTAGACACAACATGTTTAAAATAGTTTCGAAACCAAACAATACAAACATAAGCCTAGGATCAGAGTCTAAATGCATGAGACTCTCCTTGTGAATCCTCCAGTGCACCCTAGCTTGTGCCATCAGTTACCTAAGAATACATGCGACAACGTGTCAACTATAAAGTTGTGAGTTCACAGGTTTAGACAGTAAATAAAACAGTAATACAGACATATACTGGGTATGTTAAGTTGTTTGTTGGATCTACGATTCGTGATTGTGTCAGTTCATCTTACCGAAAGTCGACTGTTTCCTTTGCCTCCCCGGGTCATCGCTGAACCTGGCAATCAGCATCGATATTACACTCGTTATGACCTCCAGTCAACATTGTTGCCGAGTGGGGCTAGTCAAACCCAGTAGTACTACGTAATAATGACTGGTTTGTTACACAACTAACGGTAAGGATATGTGAGGGCTTAATGCGATAATAGTTACACTTAAAATAGTTTTACAACATACCAGTCATATATCTAAAACAGTTGCATTGTATTCTCACCCCAAAAGTTTATCAAAAGCAGTTAAAGAGTAAAAGTGGGGCTGTAAACTCACTTGAGTTAGGTAGTGTGTTCGATATGAGAACGGAGTAGTGCGCCTCTTTAGCGGTTACCTATATCACATAGGTGTCATGAGTTCGTGTTCACATTCGTGTGGGTCTCACAGGACCGTGTGCGTGTCCAAACAACTCTAAGTTGTTATGTGGGTCGCGTTGTCAATCATTTCATTTGGCTTGATAGTGATTGTTTCAAATTTTCCAACATAGCCAATTTTTGGAACTGAAAACTTTGATTTGTTAATCGAAACAGAACAATCTGCGCTCCTCCCAGCACTTCTTTCTTCCTTCTCTTCACTCTGACCAGAAACACATAAACTTTCTGCACAAACCTCAGAATTATCAGAACGATTTATATCAATCAAATTAGGATCAATTGTGAGAAAACTGGTTTGCTAGAACCAGTAGTGAATACATGCCCAACGGTCTGACTTTAAAATCAGATCATCAACAGAAGTGTTGATTCTGGCCATGCTAGAGCAATTGGTTTTAGACAACTTAGTTTTGACTTGATTTAATTTTAAGGTAATCTTATCTATCCTACACTTGGCATCCCGATAGTTGATTTCCTTATCATTTAAAAGCTCCTTTAACTTTGAAATGTCACGCCTTTCGGCCTCAAGCTTCTTTTTGAAAATTTCTTCATTTCTATGAAATTCAGAGTTAAAGTATTTAAGTTTGGAGACTTCTTTGATCAATGCTTCATTGTGTAATATGTACTTAAGCTTTATCAATGCAAGAGGTTGAGCAAAGATTTTTAGTTACCTCATTGCGTTTCTCATCCACCTCTGCCATGAATGCGTGACTTAGAGTCATTTCCAGCTCCTGCACCTGGTCGCTCCAATCATAGGCGTTTGACTCATGAGTCACCAATGCTTTAGATGTTCCAGCTCCTGTGGAATCATCTGTCTTCTTATCAGCCTCTTTCACATTCTTTGGCAGCTTGCATTACCGAGCAAAATTACCTGGCTGGTCGCAGTTATAACATCAAAGCTTTGACTTGTCCTTGCTTCCTTCTCCTATTGTCACACCCCGAGCCGGCGGGTCGGATCGGTTTCCCCGCCGGGCTAAAGGTTCCCGAGGCGCGATATCGTGAGTGATAATCGTGATGATCAGATTGTTTACATTGCACATGCTATAAATGAGAAATGCTAAATAGAATAGAATTACAAAGTTAAATTTCATCAGTATCGTTCATAATTTAACAATGTAAATCTATTATCAACATCATAAATTTTCTATCTTGTATCTGAACAAGATATACAAAATATATTGTATAATGATCTTCCAAAAGTATGCAGGTCCAAAATACTAGGTCTTCTATCAGAAATCCTAGCCCAAAAGAATTTGCTTCTTAATTGACCTGTTCGTCACCTGAGAAGTCATGCAAAAATAAAATCAACACATGGTTGGTGAGTTCATATAGTTTAGTATTTGAAAATAGCTTTGTAAACCCTTTCTTTTGGTAACAACCTTAACCTCATTAACGTCACCTGTAATATCCAGTTCGGTATGCTTATATATAGGGCATACGAAAGGGTCGAGCCTACAACCCGCCCAGACACCATCCCACCACATACATATGACATTGTTGCTAATGATAATTAAGCATTTTTACCCACCATTCACTTCCTTTCAACCATAGTTCTAATGTAAACACAAAACATTTGTTAAACCCTCGGGTAACAACCTTAATCTCATTAACACCACCTGCAATATCCAATTCGGTATGCTTATATATAGGGCATATGTAGGGTCGAACTTACCGCCCGTCCAGCCAACATCCCACCACATACTAAATCACATATGGCAGTGCTATTAATGATAATTAAGCATTTTACCCCTATCACTAACTCACTGGTTCTTCTGTTCTTTGTTCCTGTAAATACAAAACTATGGAATCTCTATTGATTCCTTAAGTTCATCACACAATAATGATCAACCACAACATTTGTAGGAACAATTTAATAAATGCTTAGTCAAATAAATAAATAAACATTTAATAAAATCTAAGACCTAATGATTGGGCCTTGGTCAACTCGAGTAGACTAGTCTTACAATCAAGGTTCTTAGTAGTAAAGGAGATCTGTAAACCTCATCAAACATGTGACCTATAATCAATCAGTCTAGCTAGGACATCTTTTGATATATAGGCTTTTATAGTTCTTTAGACCGTCCATAGTTCGTGTAGTTCTTTAGTTCTTTGGCACATGTTATCTTTGAGCATTTCCCAGATGTTCCTCAAAACAGTTAGGGAGTACTGTAAATATCATCAAACATGCATCTCATATTCGATCAGTCTAGCTAGGACATCTTTCAAACCTGAGAATGGCACATGCTATCTTTGATATTTCCCAGTCAGACCCTTGAAATAGTTCTTTGTACTTAGTTCTTTGAAATAGGTCGTTAGTTCTTTGACAACACAACCCCGAAAATAGTTCTCGATTAGTCTGTTAGTTATTTGAAATAGACCTTTGAAAATACTTCTTTGTTTTAGATCTTTAGTTCGTTAAAAATAGTTCTTTGATTTGACATGGTTATATACCCGTATTGAATATATAACTTACCTTGAAATCCTGTAAAAAGTATACCTAGACAGATTCTAGGATAACAATTCCACATATAAAACATATGTTAAGTAAAATCATTTAAGTAAATATAATCTTGCGAAAATAATTTACGCATGCTTCTCAGCCCCGCGTTTGAAAACAAAACAATTAGGAAAGGGGCAATGAACTTACATGTGTTGCTGTGTAATGTACTACCACAAAATGCGCGCTCTTTGTTTGTAGACTAAACATCTTCAGTTCCTGGGTTGTTTTAACAGATTTCAAATAAGATAAGTATAAGTATTAGTCGTCTTATCTAAGGTTTGGTCTCGGTGTGCAACTAAGTGTCCTACATACTAATGTGCTTCTAGGATTTAATCTATCTAGTCTAACTTAGGTACCCATTTGTAAACATGTATTCCAACAATTAAATTATAACAAGCCTTTAATTAAAACATTTCTAATCTAATTCATTTTTAAGTTAGATATCGAGTCAAAGTCATTTCTTTTAATCCTATATAGTTTATAAACCATTTTCTTTAACTGAAAACATAATTAACTTTAATAGAAAGACAATTAACATGTGATGGGCTTATGTTAAGCCCATTGGGCCAATCTCGAGCCCATAGTTTGCTTTTGATTTCCCATTTGATTTCTTGTCCAAACTTTGATTAACTAAGACTAGATAATTTAAATAAATCATCTAGATTAGTTATATATCCTTATTGATTTCCTAAGGTTTTAGTGTTAACCTTTAATTCAACACCCAACCCTTAGGCTTTTCTTTTTGCTTTTCATGATTTCATAAGAACTTTCCCTAGTGCCAAGTTAAACCACTAGATATTAACATCTCAAAATGATTTGTTAGTGAGTTTTAAAGAAAACCTTTGTTATTGACCCCCCAATTCATGATTACTTTAATTACCCTCATCATTGTCATGAGCTTTAAATGTTTCTAATGCACACACCCATGGTTGTCGTCCCCATGCACTCACACATGCATGACTAAACCCATGCACGTGGGAATATATAGATTTTACTAACACTTAGGTTTTTGTATCTATTAGGGAAGCGAACCTATTGCTAACACCCTACAGGTTCGGCCATGAGGATAGGTTCGACTATCGTGAGAGAAACCCTAGGTTCGGCTAACTCTCAGCTCTCAACCACAGGTTCGTTGTTATCCCCAAGCTTTGATGGCTCAAGGTTCGGCTAGTTCATATGAAAATCCCTAGGTTCATCTGATGCAGGGTTCGCTCGAAGGTTCGGCCAGTATAGAGAGGTTCGTAGCATATGAGGGTTCGTGGTCTATAGCTTCGGCTGAAGGATGGTTCGTTGAGCTATGAGGTTCGCCCCAACTAGGTTCGTGGGGTCCTAAGGTTCGCAGCCCTTAGGTTCGGCCATCAAAGGTTCGGCTATGCATGGAGGGTTTGGCAGAAGCTCTAGGGTTCGGCTAGGTCGAGTTCCTTGGTTCGGCCGCCTTCTTCTTCAGCTAAAAAGGTTCGGCCGTCTGTATACCCTCATGAACCCTGCTCCATCTTCTACATCGTCCAGCCTAATCTGTTGCAAGATAATTTCTAACACTTCCTAGTTGATTAGAAGGGTTTATCTAAGTGATTATAACTGTTTGTTTCGGTTAAACATCAATGGGTTATAGAGGTCGAGATTTACACCAAAATCCGAAATAAAAACTGAGATTTACCTCACAAATGATGAACAAAAGCTTAAATATCTTGTACTTCCTTGATCTACGTGACGCGGTGATCGTTTTGACACTAAGAATGCTTGAATTGGTTGAGAATTGAGTGACTTCTTGTAGAGAGAAGGTGGAGAATAGATTTCTAGAGAGAGATGAAAAACGAAAATGGAGGAGAAAGGAGGTTGATGGTGGTTGTTGTGACATAAATGAACTCATTTAATGTCTTAGAAAATACCCGGTAGTTCGGTCTCGTTCGGTTTCGCGTATTTTGCCGATTCTTCATAGAATTTCATAACGAACGACTCGAAATTAAAATAAGATTTAAATATCAAATTAGGTTGTGATTCCTAATAAATTAACTAAATATCTTTCATTTATTTTAAATTTTCAGAAAGATTAAATTCACTGTTTAAAATCGAATTGTACAGTCGTCGCGCGTATTCGTTCGAATCGTCACCCGTACGAACACGACGATAACTATACTTTTCAATATTTTTTCTAATTATCATATATTATTCAAAACATTAAACTTTCAGATATATTCGTATAGATCGTCACTGTAACACCAGTGCCGGATGCGTGCCGGAACAGTGATCGCAATAGTAAACTTGTACAGTAACTCAGGTACACATTACGTGAAACTATGTTTATACTATTGATGCATTTTGATTAACATGAAACTATTAAACGATTGTCTGAATCTGACTGAAATCTTAGGATGTAACAGTCAGAAAACATGTCAGACAACACAATGTTGAAACATAAATACTTGATGTGATATTATTTGGTGTAAACGTATGTGAGGTTAAACAAAACAAAACTATAACAATTGTTGTTGCGGAATGCTAAACCGACGAGTTATTCGTATAGGTGACCATCTGTACGAATGATTCTGATAGTTTAACGTTCTGTAATAATAACTTAACAGTAGAAAACAAGAATCAGAACGCCAAACCATCGACGTGTTCGTTCGAATGACGATTCGAACGAATACGCGCGATGGCGACGCGATCTGATGAAACGAAAACGAATAACGATACGATCGATCATAAATTTAAGGAAATAAAATATTTCCTATTTTACAATTTTGAAACTCATCATAAAATAAATTGAATCAAACTATTTTATTAAATCGCGAACGAATTAACGAAACGCGTACAAATAATTTAATTCGAAAAATAAATAAACGCAACGATATTTAAAACAATTTCTAATGATATTCATATTCTAAATATTCTAAAATATTTTTTTTATTATTTAATTCACGAAAAATACGCGTAACGATCCGGATACGCGACAAAATTACGAACCGAGCAACCGAAACAAACCCGAACACCCCAGGGTATATAAACAACCAATGAGGTCATTTATTTCACTTTTCACCAACCATCTCTCTCTCTAACACCACATTTCCGGCCACCACATATATCCACCATTTTCAACCTTTGAAAGCTCATATCTCCCTCGTTTCTTAACGAAATCGGGTGATTCTTGCGCCCACGCGAAGATCTCGAAGTCCTTTACAAGAAAGTACAGCTCATCTAAAGTTTTATCCGACTAAAATTGAGGTATAATCGAAAGAAGATTTCTGAAATTAGGGTTTTCTTCTTACTTCTGTTCTAACTGACCCACAAGCCTGCTAACCTCTTCATTTTGACTCACGCACACACACTCGACGTTTGTTATGAGTTATCATGATGTGTAGTTGGCCCTGGAACATTATGTTTGGAGAAAACAAAGATGGAAGAGAGTTACAGGTTCGAGATAGGGGGGCTGGTCGAGGTTCCCCAGCCGAACCTTCTTACAGCTAGAAGCAGCCGAATCCTTTTTGTGTTAACACAGCCACCATAGCCGAACCTACCTTTGTCCTCGTGAACCAAACCCTCGAATCACCAACGAACCCTGTACCAGCTGATGATCGACGAACCCTAGCTGAAGCCAATATAAGCCGAACCCTAACTCCCCACCATGGCCGAACCTAATGCCAGATGCCCCGAACCCTCACTGGATTTCAGCTAGCCAAACCTTGTCCTTGTTTAACACACACGAACCTTTGAGAAAAGATGAATAGGTTCGCTGTCATGGGGATCCTTTTTCCTTCGATGGTTGAGCAGATCACACAACCAACACCCATGTATCAGCCTAACTTAGTGCTTCGCCATTCATGATGTGCAGCCCAACAATAAAATACTTGGCCCAATATTTTGCTCTTAGCCCACACACATGTTAATGGCCCATGAATGTCTAGCCTGGGCCCATAATGCACCTAGCCGGCCCAACTTCGTTTTCGGCCCAAGCATGATAACCGGCCCGATCATGTGGCCCAATAACCATTCGGCCCAATTGAGGTGTAACAAGGCCCAAGTATACTTCTTAGGATCAAATTGTTGATCTTAGGCGCAATTGGATTATACTTGACTCAAATTCGTCTTTCGGCCCATAACAATCAAATGAAAGACATAACACATCGACAAATTTAATTTGGTTAGCATACGTGGTATTGGAACAAGTTAATACAAGGGTTGTTACGGATTAAGTAACCAAAGCTCATGAACAATAATGTGATATTATTTATGTATCACCAGATTCTTTAATAAACAAAAAGGGGCCGAAAGAAGATCGAGACTCATAGGGTTAGCCAACTTCAGGGCTAACACTAACACTTACAAGCACACAAATCAATACAACACATACTTATAAGTTACATACACTATGAAATCACTACAGGAACGTGAACATTATAACAAGAGCCAACAAAGAGAGCGTGCATTCTTATTCTACACAGTCAATCACTTCGGACCTAAGGTGAGTTCAGTTGTCCCTTCTCAAACTTATTTGTTTTACTTCGGGACTGAGAAGCATGTTAAAACATTTTCATGAAACTATTGAAAGGTTATTTAATGCTTTAAACATAAACATGATACTTATATTGAAACTTATGCTTGAAACTTAGTATACTTTGAAAAGCAATAGACTTGAACTTATACTTTAACTTGAGACTTGAAACCATATGTTGAAGGCTTATGAGACTTGATGCTTATACTTGTGAAACTTTATACTTTAAACATGAGACTTGATGCTTATACTTGTGAGAACTTTATACTTTAAACATGAGACTTGATGCCAACTTATGGGATTCATGATGAAACAATGTGTGAACACTTGAAACTATATGCCTGAAACTACTACTTGCGCATGAAACATTGTACATGTATCTAATCATAGGCTACGTAATTGCTAAACTACTGGTAGTCCAGAGCTTGTACCTATGGATTGAGATATATGTAAAACATAAACGTAACGAGGCTAAGCTATTACCTATATAAGAGACACGTAATTGCTAAACGACTGGTAGTCCAGAGCTTTTGTCTGCTTATATGAGGTATGTAATTGCTAAACATAAACGTAACGAGACTAAGCTATTATCTATATAAGAGACATGTAATTGCTAAACGACTGGTAGACCAGAGCTTTTGTCTGCTTATATGAGATATGTAATTATTGGATTACTTGTGTATGCATGGCTTGTGTCTATGTATGAGATACGTAATTGCTAAACGACTGCTAGTGCAGAGCTTGTATCTTGTATAGGAGACACGTAATTGCTAGACTAAGCTTAACTAATCTGTGAGTTACGTAATTGCTAAACAACTGCTAGTGCAGAGCTTGTACTCATATATGAGATTAGGGACAGCTAAACTATGTGCGTGTGAAACTTTGATGCTTGATAATCATACTTTGAAACTAACACTTGTGAACACTATAGACTTGTAAACTTTGAAACAGAAAACAAAAGCTTTGATGAAGAATGGCTTTATTGGTAGGTAAAATGCTTAATTATTATTAACAACAGTGCAATATCCGGATTAGTATGTGGTGGGATGTTGGCTAGGCGGGCGGTAAGCTCGACCCTACATATGCCCTATATATAAGCATACCGATTTGGATATTATAGGTGGAGTTAATGAGGTTAAGGTTTTACCGAAGGAGGTTTGTTAAAACTATTTTAAACTTATAAACTTTATGAACTCACCAACCATTGTGTTGACCTTGTTTTCTTACATGCATTCTCAGGTGATGAACATGTTTAATCTAAGGCTTTTGGATTTGCATACTAGGCGGCCCAGATAGAGGACCTAGTAGACTTTTGAGAAGCACATCTTTTGTTGATGATACACATTACTTTTGATATCTTGTACTTATACAAGATATAAACAATTGATTCTTTTGTTTGGTTTACTTAGTTAAATTGCAGAACATTGATATTTTAATTTAACTTTGTAATCCTAGATATTACTTGATTGTGCTTTAGTTACTCCTAAACATTGATGTTGTGTAAACAATCTGATCATCTTGATTATCACCCGCGATATCGCACCCCGGGAACCTTCCGCCCGACGGGGACTCCGATCCAACCCCGCCGGCTCGGGGTGTGACAGATTGGTATCAGAGCTCAAGGTTATAAAGAATAATAGGTCATTTACTTAAATGGTTTGGCCTAGACTATACTTAGGGACCCTCATGTGGAGAACTTAAGACATAAGTTTGCATTATGTTTTCTGCATTCGATCATTGCACTAACCAAATTCTTTTGGTTATGATCAGAATGCCGCCAAGAAAACCACCGACCCCGCAAGTCTCTGCACCTCACTCTTCGACTCCTACACCACCTGATTCACCACCGCCACCTCCACCTCCTTCACACTCTCCACCACCAAGCTTAAGCAATGCTCCGACACTAGATCCTGCTACCATCGCCTTGGCGACACTGCTGAGCACTCAACTTACGAGTCAACTGAAAGATGTTATTCCAGAGATGCTTAATCAGATTCAAGGCTATGGCAACAATTCTGGCCATACTACCAGAGAGGCTAGTGGAAACACTGGTCATACTTCAGACTGCTCCTACAAATCATTTGTAGGATGCAAACCACCGAGCTTTACTGGAGTCGAGGGAGCTGTTGGACTGATCCAATGGCTCGAGAAAATGGAGAACACTCTGGACATAAGCAGTTGTCCAGAACACCATAAAGTTCGCTATGCAGCTGGTTCATTTAGCAAGCGAGCACTGACATGGTGGAATGATCAGATCCGACCAAAGGAAAGAGATAAGGTAATGGCGATGCCTTGGGCAGAATTTAAGCTTCTTCTGAGGAATGAGTTTTGTCCGAAACATGAACTACAACAGCTGGAGATTGAGCTCTGGAATCATGAGATGAAGGGAGCTGACCACATGACTTTTACCAACCGCTATCATGAACTGGTAGCCCTGGTGCCAGAGATGGTGCCAACCTTGGAGAAGCGAATTGATCGCTATGTAGCAGGATTACCTTCATGTATACAAAGCATTGTACTAGCTTCATATCCTGCTACTTTGGAGTCAGCCATTTCCCTCTCTGCTAAGCTTACCAAGCTAATGGTAAAGTCTGGAGTCTTAAAAGATGATGCTGGAAAAGCCAAGGAAACAACATCAAAGAAACCTGAGTACCACCAGAAGAAGAAACAAAAGGTTGTTAAAAACTATGCGGCCGTCACCCCTCTGCGACAGGCACCTGCAGCACCTGTCAATCCTGCTACTAGGGGCTATGGGGGAGAAAATCCTCAGTGCACTCACTGCAAGTATCATCATCCTCCTGCTGATCAATGCAGGAAGTGCACTAATTGTGGTCGGTTTGGCCACTGGGTTAGCAAATGCCGTGTTGCTGTGAATCAGGCTACCAACACTGCAGCAAGAGCACTACCTCCACCACCACCACCACAAAATCCAGGCAACAACAACAACAACAGCGGATGTTACACCTGCGGGGAAACGGGTCATTTCTCCCGCGACTGTCCAAAGAGAGTGCAACCTGGAGCACAAGCACCTCGCGGACGAGCTTTTGTTATTGGAGCCAATGTTGCACGCCAAGACCCTAATGTGGTCACTGGTACATTTCTCTTACATGACTCTTATGCATCTACACTATTTGATACTGGTGCAGACCAGAGTTTTATTTCATCTGATTTTGCACAACAACTTAGTCTTACTGAGGAAACTTTAGACTCCCCTTACATTATCGAAGTAGCGAATGGGAAACAAATTACAGTTAGCACTATACTTAGGAACTGCCCACTTAAACTCGTAGATCACACATTCACCATCGACTTGTTGCCGATGCAGTTGGGCAGTATCGATATCATCGTGGGGATGGATTGGCTCTCACTCAATCGAGTTGAAGTCATCTGTTCCGAGAAGCTACTTCGGATTCCAGTGACGAATGATCGTGTATTGGAAGTTCGTGGGGATCAAGCAAAGCGAAACGTAAAGATCATATCATGCATAAAAGCACGTAAGTGTCTGCAAAAGAAGTGCATAGCTTTCTTGGCTCATGTGGTGGAGAAAGAGAAAGACAAGAAAACAATACAAGACGTACCGATAGTGAAGGAATACCCTGAGGTGTTTCCTGAAGATCTACCTGGTTTGCCTCCTATGCAACCGGTAGAATTTCGTATTGATCTGATTCCTGGAGCAACACCTGTTGCTAAATCTCCTTACAGGTTAGCACCGTCGGAGATGCAGGAATTATCCAACCAACTACAGGAGCTACTTGATAAAGGTTTCATCCGACCAAGCTACTCACCTTGGGGAGCTCCAGTTTTGTTCGTGAAAAAGAAGGATGGATCCTTTCGGATGTGCATAGACTACAGGGAGTTAAACAAACTAACCATCAAGAATCGGTATCCATTACCAAGGATTGATGATTTGTTTGATCAATTGCAAGGAGCTCAATACTTTTCGAAGATCGATCTACGTTCCGGATACCATCAGCTCAGAGTACAAGACGAAGACATACCGAAGACGGCCTTTCGTACCAGATACGGGCATTACGAGTTCATGGTGATGCCTTTTGGTTTGACGAATGAACCCGCGGTTTTCATGGATCTCATGAACCGTGTGTGTAAGCCGTACTTGGATCAATTTCTTATTGTTTTCATTGATGACATATTGATCTATTCTAAAAGCAAAGAAGAACACGAACAAAATCTTAAAAAGATCTTGGAATTGTTAAAGGAAGAGAAGCTCTATGCCAAATTCTCTAAGTGTGAGTTTTGGTTAAAAGAGGTTCAATTCCTAGGCCACGTTGTTAACCGTGAGGGAATACACGTTGATCCTGCCAAGATTGAAGCAATAAAAGATTGGGACACTCCGAAGACACCGACGGAGATACGTTCTTTTCTAGGCTTAGCAGGCTATTACAGGAGGTTCATTTCGAACTTTTCTAAGATAGCCCTGCCACTCACGAAGCTAACACAGAAAAGCGAGCCGTTTGTTTGGGAACAGAAGCAAGAAGAAGCCTTTCAGACCTTGAAGCAAAAGCTATGTGATGCTCCGATCTTATCTCTCCCAGACGGTTGTGATGACTTTGTTGTGTATTGTGATGCATCCCATCAGGGACTTGGCTGTGTACTTATGCAGCAAGACAAAGTTATTGCGTATGCCTCAAGACAACTCAAGATTCATGAGAAGAACTATACTACTCATGATCTGGAACTGGGAGCCGTGATATTTGCCTTAAAGATCTGGAGACATTACTTATATGGCACCAAGTGTACCATCTTTACTGATCACAAGAGTCTGCAACACATATTTGACCAGAAGGAACTCAACATGCGACAGCGACGTTGGGTTGAGCTTCTGAATGACTATGACTATGTAATCAAGTACCATCCGCGCAAGGAAAACGTCGTAGCTGATGCCTTGAGTCGGAAGGAATGAGTCAAACCCTTGCGAGTCAGAGCAATGGGAATGACTGTGCAGACAAGCTTACACGACAACATCATACAAGCACAACAAGAGGTTATTGAACGTGAAAACTTGAAGAAAGAACTCGATTGCAGAGTGGAGAAACATTTGGAAACAAAACCCGATGGACTTGTTTACTTCAAGGATCGTATATGGATTCCTGCAGTAGATGAGTTGAGAAAACTTATTTTTGATGAAGCACACAAAACCAAGTACTCGGTGTATCCCGGTGCTGATAAGATGTATCAAGACTTACGGGCGTTTTATTGGTGGCCGGGTATGAAGAAAGACATAGCTGAGTATGTTGGTCGATGTTTTACGTGTGCCAAAGTAAAGGCGGAACACCAGAGACCGTCAGGTCTACTGGAACAGCCTGAAATTCCACTTTGGAAGTGGGAACAAATACCTATGGACTTTGTTACCAAGCTACCCCGCACTTCCAGTGGACACGACACTATATGGGTTATCGTTGATAGATTAACCAAATCTGTTCATTTCTTGCCGATGCGAGAAACATACTCGATGGATAAACTAGCGAAGCTTTACATCAACGAGATAATGGTACGCCATGGTGTGCCATTGTCTATCATATCCGATCGTGATAGCAGATTTACATCAAGGTTCTGGCAGTCATTGCAGAAATCTCTGGGGACGCAATTAAACTTGAGTACAGCTTATCATCCACAAACGGATGGTCAAAGCGAACGTACTATCCAGACCCTGGAGGACATGTTGAGAACTTGTGTTCTAGAATTTGGTGGTAATTGGGACTCTCACTTGCCACTAATCGAGTTCTCCTACAATAACAGTTACCACAGCAGCATCGGTTGTGCCCCATTCGAGGCCCTTTATGGTCGAAAATGTCGGTCACCGATCTGTTGGTCAGAAGTGGGAGACAATTGTATCACGGGGCCAGAACTTATTCAAGAAACTACAGACAAGATTGCTCATATACAACAAAGGCTACAAGCAACACAAAGCAGGCAAAAGAGCTATGCCGATAAACGGCGCAAGCCGTTGGAATTCCAAGTGGGAGACCGTGTCATGTTGAAGGTTTCTCCATGGAAGGGTGTAGTTCGTTTTGCAAAGAAAGGCAAATTAACACCACGATACGTCGGACCGTTCGAGATCATCGAACGCATTGGTCCTGTGGCGTACAGATTAAGCTTACCGGATGAACTTAGCGGTGTACATGACGTGTTTCACGTCTCAAACTTGAATAAATGCTTAGCTGATGAAACTCTTATCATACCAGTTGAAGAAATTCAATTGGATGAACACTTACGTTTTGTGGAAGAACCTTTAGAGATTATGTATCGCAAAGTTAAGAAACTGAGGAGAAGTCGTATTCCTATCGTTAAAGTTCGTTGGAACTCAAGGCGCGGCCCGAGTTTACTTGGGAACGTGAAGATCACATGAAGAACAAGTATCCCCAACTCTTTACAAAGGAAGCTGTACCGAATAATGAGTCTTAAATTTCGGGACGAAATTTCTCTAACAAGGGGAGACTGTAAAACCAGTGCCGGGCGCGTGCCGGAACAGTGATCGCAACAGTAAACTTGTACAGTAACTCAGGTACACATTACGTGAAACTATGTTTATACTATTGATGCATTTTGATTAACACGAAACAATTAAACGATTGTCTGAATCTGACTGAAATCTTAGGATGTAACAGTCAGAAAACATGTCAGACAACACAGTGTTGAAACATAAATACTTGATGTGATATTATTTGGTGTAAACGCATGTGAGGTTAAACAAAACAAAACTATAACAATTGTTGTTGCGGAATGCTAAACCGACGAGTTATTCGTATAGGCGATGATCTGTACGAATGATTCTGATAGTTTAACGTTCTGTAATAATAACTTAACAGTAGAAAACAAGAATCAGAAAGCCAAACCATCGACGTGTTCGTTCGAATGACGATTCCAACGAATACGCGCGATGGCGACGCGATCTGATGAAACGAAAACGAATAACGATACGATCGATCATAAATTTAAGGAAATAAAATATTTCCTATTTTACAATTTCGAAACTCATCATAAAATAAATTAAATCAAACTATTTTATTAAATCGTGAACGAATTAACGAAACGCGTACAAATAATTTAATTCGAAAAATAAATAAACGCAACGATATTTAAAACAATTTCTAATGATATTCATATTCTAAATATTCTAAAATATTTTTTTATTATTTAATTCACGAAAAATACGCGTAACGATCCGGATACGCGACGAAATTACGAACCGAGCAACCGAAACAAACCCGAACACCCCAGGGTATATAAACAACCAATGAGGTCATTTATTTCACTTTTCACCAACCATCTCTCTCTCTCTAACACCACATTTCCGGCCACCACATATATCCACCATTTTCAACCTTTGAAAGCTCATATCTCCCTCGTTTCTTAACGAAATCGGGTGATTCTTGCGCCCACGCGAAGATCTTGAAGTCCTTTACAAGAAAGTACAGCTCATCTGAAGTTTTATCCGACTGAAATTGAGGTATAATAGAAAGAAGATTTCTGAAATTAGGGTTTTCTGCTTACTTCTTTTCTAACCGACCCACAAGCCTGCTAACCTCTTCATTTTGACTCACACACACACACTCGACATTTGTTATGAGTTATCATGATGTGTAGTCGGCCCTGGAACATTATGTTCGGAGAAAACAAAGATGGAAGAGAGTTACAGGTTCGTGATAGGGGGCTGGTCGAGGTTCCCCAGCCGAACCTTCTTACAGCTAGAAGCAGCCGAATCCTTTTTGTGTTAACACAGCCACCATAGCCGAACCATGCAGTAGTCACGAACCCTAGTCCCATTGGCGAACCCATCTTGCTGCCGAACCATGCATGGATTCCATGGCCGAACCTATCCTTTGAGCGAACCTCCTGCGAACCCTCATGCTAGGCGACGAACTATTGAGTCTCACGAACCCTCATGCCCACTTCACGAACCTTGGATGAGTCATTAGGCGAACCCTGTGAAGCATCTGTTGGCCGAACCTACCTGTGTCCTCGTGAACCGAACCCTCGAATCACCAACGAACCCTGTACCAGCTGATGATCGACGAACCCTAGCTGAAGCCAATATAAGCCGAACCCTAACTCCCCACCATGGCCGAACCTAATGCCAGATGCCCCGAACCCTCACTGGATTTCAGCTAGCCGAACCTTGTCCTTGTTTAACACACACGAACCTTTGAGAAAAGATGAATAGGTTCGCTGCCATGGGGATCCTTTTTTCCTTCGATAGTTGAGCAGATCACACAACCAACACCCATGTATCGGCCTAACTTAATGCTTCGCCATTCATGATGTTCGGCCCAACAATAAAATACTCGGCCCAATCTTTTGCTCTTAGCCCACACACATGTTAATGGCCCATGAATGTCTAGCCTGGGCCCACAATGCACCTAGCCGGCCCAACTTCGTTTTCGGCCCAAGCATGATAACCGGCCCGATCATGTGGCCCAATAACCATTCGGCCCAATTGAGGTGTAACAAGGCCCAAGTATACTCCTTAGGATCAAATTGTTGATCTTAGGCCCAATTGGATTATACTTGACTCAAATTCGTCTTTCGGCCCATAACAATCAAATGAAAGACATAACACATCGACAAATTTAATTTGGTTAGCATACATGGTATTGGAACAAGTTAATACAAGGGTTGTTACAGATTAAGTAACCAAAGCTCATGAACAATAATGTGATATTATTTATGTATCACCAGATTCTTTAATAAACAAAAATGGGCCGAAAGACGATCGAGACTCATAGGGTTAGCCAACTTCAGGGCTAACACTAACACTTACAAGCACAAGAAATCAATACAACAAATACTTATAAGTTACATATACTATGAAATCACTATAGGAACGTGAACATTATACCAAGAGCCAACAAAGAGAGCGTGCATTCTTATTCTACACAGTCAATCACTTCGGACATAAGGTGAGTTCATTTGTCCCTTTTCAAACTTATTTGTTTTACTTCGGGACTGAGAAGCATGTTAAAACATTTTCATGAAACTATTGAAATGTTATTTAATGCTTTAAATATAAACATGATACTTATATTGAAACTTATGCTTGAAACTTAGTATACTTCGAAAAACAATAGACTTGAACTTATACTTTAACTTGAGACTTGAAACCATATGTTGAAGACTTATGAGACTTGATGCTTATGCTTGTGAAACTTTATACTTTAAACATGAGACTTGATGCTTATACTTGTGAGAACTTTATACTTTAAACATGAGACTTGATGCCAACTTATGGGATTCATGATGAAACAATGTGTGAACACTTGAAACTATATGCCTGAAACTACTACTTGCGCATGAAACATTGTACATGTATCTAATCATAGGCTACGTAATTGCTAAACGACTGGTAGTCCAGAGCTTGTACCTATGGATTGAGATATATGTAAAACATAAACGTAACGAGGCTAAGCTATTACCTATATAAGAGACATGTAATTGCTAAACGACTGGTAGTCCAGAGCTTTTGTCTGCTTATATGAGGTATGTAATTGCTAAACATAAACGTAACGAGACTAAGCTATTATCTATATAAGAGACATGTAATTGCTAAACGACTGGTAGACCAGAGCTTTTGTCTGCTTATATGAGATATGTAATTGCTGGATTACTTGTGTATGCATGGCTTGTGTCTATGTATGAGATACGTAATTGTTAAATGACTGCTAGTGCAGAGCTTGTATCTTGTATAGGAGACACGTAATTGCTAGACTAAGTGTCACACCCCGGGCCGGCGGGAACGGATCGTGTTTTCCCGTCGGGCGGAAAGTTCCCGGGGCGCGATATCTTTGAGTGATAATCAAATGATCAGATTGTTACATAGCACATGATAATCAAAATGAGAAATGCTAACACGTCAATGATATAGAATTACAAGATTAAATTACACTGTAACGTTCATAATTTAATCAAGTAAATCTACCAAAATAATCAATGTAACTATATCTTGTATATGTACAAGATATACAAAAGATGATTCAATGTTTAGGCACCAAAAGCATGCAACACAAAATAAAGCTAGGTCTTCTAAAAGTCCACTAGCTTAATCCTTGCATGTATGTCTCTACACCTGTTCGTCACCTGAGAAAACATGTATTTAAACAAAGTCAACACTAGGTTGGTGAGTTCATAATTAAGTTAATTGAAAACCCTGATTCAATCACATGCATAATCACAATGTTTTGTTATGTTGCTTGTATATTGTGTATCATTTGTTCACCCAATGGCTTCTCCCTAGTTGTATGTGCAAATGTTATGATCCCTGATCAAACATGCTTATATATAGGGAATCATGAAAAGGTCAAGCCCAGACGCTATCCCACCACATGCTCAAACAAAGTTCACACTACTTGCAATACAACTATGGATTTCCATTCTCATGTTTACTCATTCTTGATCACCTGTGTTCCCATGAATAGAATAATATAATGATAGCGTTGTAGTTATCAAACCGAATTATTGACAACCATTTGTATAGTAAGGATGTTAGATTTAATAAATCTGTTCCTTGTATTATTCTATTGTCTGTGTGTTAACTTTTATGTTACACTTTTAATTAATTAAAAGTGTTAGTTAACTGTTCATCATGTATCTCAAATGCAGCGTATAGAATCCGAATGGAATCCATTTTAATCCTCAAATAATCAGATTAGAATGCATTCCATTCTCTCCTATCCCGCCATGTGATCCCAAGGCCTTTACGGGGATTGTCTCATGTAATTAACAAAGTCGAATAAGAACTAGTCTCATTACATTATGTTAATCAGTTGTGATTGGCAGTGATAGTCATGAAGTTACGTTATCATGGTCTCTGTTCACTGTAATCCATATGTTCACCATGTAATCCTTAAGCCGTAGTAATAACAAGTCTTAGTACCCTTAAGTGACGCAGGTGGTGGATAATCAATGCGATCATACTACCTAGTAGTATGTTTTTAGGATGTAGATCAAATGTTATAAGCAATTGGCTTATCACACTTGATCATTTATGATGTGGAATGATATTCAGAAGATATTTTATCTTCTGATCACTCATGTGCTGTGAAGTGTCATCATGTTTCACTGTAATAGTTCTCATTGTTCATTTGTATATGAATTGTTTAAATGTCCGTTCCTGTAGGAATAACTAAGTGTTATAAGATAAATCTTACAACGGTGTTATTCCAATGTGTTGATGATTATGAAAGTACATTATCATAATCTTCTGAGTTTCCCTGTTATCTCATGATCATACAAGCATGCATACAATGATAAGCGATAATAAACAGTTTAATATTATCTAAATCAAAGTATAAATAACATGTTAAGCAAAACTTTTAAATAAATAAAAGTAAACATGTTTCTCAGCCCCGAGAGTTAAAATCAGTAAAGATTAAAGTAAAAGGGATATATGAACTCACCTTGTAGTAGTAAGGTTGACTTAGCTTAAAAGAGAGAATGCACGCGCTCTTTGATTGTATTTGATGAGTTTCAAAATTGTAAAAATGTTTATTAGTTTATTTAATTAAATTTAATATCGTTTCGCGTCGTATTTCGTTTTTCGTTTCGTCGGATCGCGTCACCATCGCGCGTATTCGTTTTAATCGTCATTCGAACGAACACGACAATGGTTTTGCTTTCCGACTTTTGTTTTCTACTTTCCAGTCATCATTTCAGAACGTTAAACTCACAGATATGTTTGTGTGAATCGTCACCCACGCAAACACACTGTCAGTTCGTTATTCTGAAACGACACTGCAGTTTATGTTTAAATTGTATTTCCTCACTGTCGGACTCAACTAAACATCCTGTTTTCACCTTGTTTTCACATTGAATTGTCGGCCATCTGATTCCTGTCATCTATGGACATCAGATCGCAACCGATTTGTTTTCTGAGTATTGTTTGAATACCGTTGTTTCTCATGATTTGTTGTGTTAACTGTAATTAAGTTTTCACTTAATAAACACAACTAATGTTTCAAATGTACGTTGTACTTAATGTATTTAAGTTTACACGAAAATACGTACAACTGTTCTTGTATTTAGGATCCTGTTAATACAAGTACTGTTTACAATCGTATATGTACACATAGTTACTGTTTACAAGTACACATACCGTATGGACTTGCCGGGCGGTCGGGTACTAGTTGTCACACTAAGCTTAACTAATCTGTGAGTTACGTAATTGCTAAACGACTGCTAGTGCAGAGCTTGTACTCATATATGAGATTAGGGACAGTTAAACTATGTGCGTGTGAAACTTTGATGCTTGATAAACATACTTTGAAACTAACACTTGTGAACACTATAGACTAGTAAACTTTGAAACAGAAAACAAAAGCTTTGATGAAGAATGGGTTGATTGGTAGATAAAATGCTTAATTATTATTAACAACAGTGTAATATCCGGATTCGTATGTGGTGGGATGTTGGCTGGGCGGGCGGTAAGCTCGACCCTACATATGCCCTATATATAAGCATATCGATTTGGATATTATAGGTGGAGTTAATGAGGTTAAGGTTTTACCGAAGGAGGTTTGTTAAAACTATTTTAAACTTATAAACTTTATGAACTCACCAACCATTGTGTTGACCTTGTTTTCTTACATGCATTCTCAGGTGATGAACAGGTTTAATCTAAGGCTTTTGGATTTGCATACTAGGCGGCCCAGATAGAGGACCTAGTAGACTTTTGAGAAGCACATCTTTTGTTGATGATACACATTACTTTTGATATCTTGTACATATACAAGATATAAACAATTGATTCTTTTGTTAGGTTTACTTAGTTAAATTGCAGAACATTTATATTGTAATTTAACTTTGTAATCCTAGATATTACTTGATTGTGCTTTAGTTACTCTTAAACATTGATGCTGTGTAAACAATCTGATCATCTTGATTATCACCCGCGATATCGCACCCCGGAAACCTTCCGCCCGACGGGGACTCCGATCCAACCCCGTCGGCTCGGGGTGTGATAGTCACCTATACGAATAATCCGTCGATTTAGCATTCACGTAACAACATCCGTATGTTTTGTTCTATAAAGCCTCCCATACGTTTATACATAATAAAATCCTAACAAATAATCTCATGATGGTTCGGTGTTGCTAGATAAATATCTGACTGATGAACCATATTACTGAGTTCTGTTTCTCTAAAATGATTCTGAACTTGTTGTTTGTTAACACAAAATGAAGATGATATATGATATGAGTATGTAACACACATTGAAATACGTAAAGTTCGTACCTGATTACTGTTCATGGCACTGTTGAGATCACTGTTCTGGCACGGTTCCGGCACTGATGTTACACGGATTGTTCCTAAAGTTGTTCTTCTCGTACTTCTTGATAAACTTCTTGGCCCTGAATACTGCCATAGCCATCTGCCATGCTATGTCCATATCTTCCACATCAGTCGTATTGATCTGCTCTAAGTTTTCTTGTGTCAGATTGGCGGGGGCCAGCTCACCTGCAATAAAAGCATTGTAGCTATTCATAAAGTCCTTGAACAGATGCGGGTTCTCTTCACTTTCAACATTGACTTTGGTCACTGAATGGGCTTGCCCGGGAGAGATAAAAGCAATCTCAAATGGAACAGACTGAGATCCAGAAGCTTGGCAATTTATTGAGGAGAGAAGAGTTGCATTCTCTGTAGCTGGTGTGATGCCCATTGAGTTGGCATGATTTAAAGCTCTCTGTTTATCATCCGTATCATATGAGTTGATTATAGAGATCAGCTCGCTGAGGGTGGTCTTGTACATATCTTTCGTTCTCTTGATAGTGGTACAATTGGAGTTCTAATTGTATGGAAGAGAATTCAGCAGCTTTTTGTTGACCTCACCCTTGGTCATATCTATCCCAGCAGTTGTGACTAAAGATATCCTTTCGGCTCTCCCGCATATCCTCATTTCCCTCGAACCGCTCGACCAATGCGTCCCGCAATTCTTTAGTTGTTTTGTGCTCTTTGAATCCATGAGCAACTTCAGTGGATAACGCCATGGTAATAGAGGCTTATACCTTGTCATCCTTTTCTCTAAGAAGAATGTCATTCTCGGTGAAGAACTCAGGATCTTTTGGGATCAGCACATTAAGCTCACTCTCATACATGGGCACATAAGGCCCTTCCTCAATGGATCTCCACAGCTTCGGGTCTGTGTACTTGATGAAAGAATGGAATCTGAATTTCCAATCTTGAAAATTGTCACCAGATTCAAGCCTAGGAGGCTTGGTGCCCGTTCCGATCTCATTGTCCAAGTTGAGCAAGTTGGACAGCTTGCTTAAGTTCTTAGCAGCCATGTTCAGAAGTATCCAAGTCCAAGTTCTCGAAAAAACAGAAATATGCGAAGTCCAAGAAGTACACGAAGCTCCAAGGTACACGAAATCCTCAGAGTATTCGAAATCCCAAAGTACTTGAAGTCTTCAAAGTATACGAAGTTCCCCAGGTACTCGAAGTTGTCCAAGTATTCAAAGATTTCCATATACACGAAGATCTCAAAGTACACGAAGCTATCCAAGTATACGAATATGATGTTCACGAAAACCAAGTAATAGAAGCCAAAGTACTCGAAACTGAAGTAGCCAAACCCTGAAATGCACGATCTTACGTTCACGAACACTGAAGTTCACGAAATTGAAGTTCTCGAAAAACACTTAAAGAAATCCAGATGAAATTTCTTCAAGATCTAGAACTCCAAATTGATACAGCAGCTAATGTAGAGAAGAATAATAAAGTAATGAACTTGGGATAAAAAGTCGTTACCTTTGTGCTGAAAAGAGCTCCAAAGCTTTGATACGACTTGTAGGTACCAAGCTTTTTCCAAGAAATCAGCACGAAAATCTCTTCTACAAAGTGTAGAATTTAATATAGAAGATAGAAAAGTTAATTTCTATTGCAAAAGTCATGAACTTTACAAAGGCAACTTCAATACGTCTAGAAGTGCTATGCCTCGAGGTTCTAACCTAGAAAAGTTGTTACCTATGTACACGAAATGCTAAGTACACAAAATCTAAAGTACACCAAAATACAAGTATACGAAAAAAACAAAACTTGGTCTTCATCTTTATCTTGAGTTGATTTTGTCAGTATTTGTCGTCTTGATGGGCTCTACAGTAAACATACAACCATTTAGGATTTGGGTTGAAAACACGTAAAATTGGTTTTTAGGTTCAAGCCGGTGGATGAGGGGTTCGAATACGTGACTGGTGTGGTGGTTAGATCCATATTTCGACATTTACACGCTTGGTCCTTATATGTCTAGTTTATGTTGCCTTTGTTCTTTTATTTGATTCACTCATAATCTCGTTTTATGAATTTTCTTAAACGATCCCTTAAGTTTTAAAAAATTAATATTTGATATTCTAAAACTTTATAGACGTTTATAAAATATATTTCTATTTGTTTAAGTTATGATTTCTTATTCAACTCTATTTGTTGTATTTTATTTTATTTATTTTAAATAAATTAAATAAAAAACATCTTAAAATTTCTTCTAATTATTAGAATATCAAATTTGTATACAATTTTTATCCGAGGTTTATAAAGTCATTTAAAATATTTCAAGATTTTATCAATTTATTATTAGTTCTTATTTAAATATTATATTGTTATGAAATACATGTATATGCATTGATATGCAATTTTGTAGAGAAATCTCATGAACTTTGTTTAATATAAAATTTTGCCAAATTAATGTCGAAAAATCGTAAAGATTACAAAAATCTATTCTTATTTAACTTTTCTCCTTGAAATATGAATCTAAGTGTCTTGTTCCTAAGTTTTGGTAAGTTTGTTTTCAAAATTTTAGTATAAATATAGTGTTTGAGTCATAGTAATTTCTCGAGAGTTAGAAGTTGTTTACTTAAAAAATAAGATTCGAGTCCGCAAGTTGCTTGCAATTATTGATTATCAATTGTTAATCAACAATTGGTATTACAGCGAGGAATACGAGTAAGAGGACAATGTTGTTAATCAAAGATCAGATAGGGATGACAATGGGTAGGGTTTGGAACGTATATGAATAATCTCAACCTCATACCTGATTATAAAAGTTTGTCACATACCCGACCCAAAACCAATCGAGTATTTACCCATCAGGTTTCTGTATACCCACGGGTTTTGAGTATACCCATTAATTGGCTAATTATACTCGTTGAGATTAATTGGCATAAAACTCGTAAAGCATATATCAAGTAACTAATAATAATTTTATCTTTTTCATAACAAAAAAAAATATTAAATATCCCAAAAACAGATGATTGGTTAATCAATTAACATGAAAATTCAAGATACAATAATTTGATTATCATCGTTTAAGACAAACAAAAGAAGAGCACATGTACCAAAACGGTTAAAAAAAACCATTGTAGTTGCCACCAATAACAAAAATAATTATCTTAAAAAGAAAATAAGGTATACTTGTCAGATAAATGAAGATATATAATCGGATACACGGGGCAGGTATGAGGGACGAGTAAACAGTTTATACAATCAGGTAACTAGGTCGAATAAACAGGTGTATGAATGAATCTCATGCCCACGAAAATTTTAAAAATTAATTTTATGCCCGGCCCAATACCCATCGGTTTCGAATATATATGTCCCATATGTTGCAGGCTTCAGGTAAACTCATCAGCGTTGTTTTTTTCCCATCCCTAGGATTGGGTGGGGTGTACCACCATTTGATCAATCGGAGTCGAAGGGTGAAGAAAAATCAAACCCATCTTCCAATCATACTCATAATGAATATCTAAAAAAATGGTGAACGCCACCATTAGGCGCCCCTCACCGACCGGTTCCACGGCCAACATAATGAAGATCTAGAGATTGCTTATATACACATCTGAATTATCAATATTAATTACAAAACAGTTTTGTTGACATAAACGATTAGAAAAAATATGAAGTGTTAATGGATACAGTATGAAGATTAAAATGTAAGAGAATATCATGAATTAATGCCAAACAAAACCATCCAACCAAATTATGCAAATATAAATCACGTAAGAAGGCGCATTTCATCGTTATAGACATTTGTTTCCCTAATATACTTGAACACAGTATGGTTTGACTCATGAATTACATGGGCAGTCTTGTTATCACAGGTTGGTTTTTTGTGTCATTACCAAACCTCAATTATACATAAGCTATAAATGAAATCAAGAGGCTATAATCGTCGGTGATTCCTAAAACCTGGATCACAATAAAACGAGTATCGTAAAGGCAAATTTCATCATTACAAACAACCTGAAATAACTAAAAATCCTACATGTTGAATGATAGCAAAACAAAAGCATGCTACCATCCAACAATATTATGCAATTAGAAATCAGGTAAGAAGGCAAATTTCATCATTATAGGCATTGGTTTCCTTAATACACTTTATGTCAATGTTTGATTCATAAATTACACTGCCAGACATGTTGTGACAGATTGTCACTTTTTTGTGTTATTTACAAACATCCTCAAGTATATATAAACGATATGAAAAAGCTAACAATCCTACAAGTTGACCAAAAGTATCATAACAGTCAAGTTAGATTATGCAATTATAAATGAAGTAAAAACAGAGGTACATCAGCAAAGTTGGTAATGATATTTGCATATAGCTATATTCGATGTATTCTATTAAAGTGTAGGGAAAAATTGTAGGGATAAGTACATAATAGCATTAACTAATGTTATCCACTTTAGTCGTGTGCTGTAGTTTTTCATATTCTAACAGGTCAACACAACCAGCCAAAGCTGCTGGTTGAACTGTTGGTGGTGTTGATAGAATCGAAGACTTATTTCATGATCAATGAAGGGATGATATAATGCGTCTACGGATCAAAACACTTGAATTTAACTTATTTAAGACGAAACTAAAGGTTTTTGCAAATGTAAATGTCAATTCTTACATTATGAAGGTTCAATTTATGATATAAAATGAAGGAAAAACAAAATTTTGTTTCAACACCTGTGTGTGAGTGTGTCTATATATATATATATATATATATATATATATATATAGGGGACAGTTAACGTACATATTAGTGTTAACGTACTAAACATAGGAAGCCACAGGAACGCGCCATGTGTCATTAGGGTAAGGGGTATTATTGTCCATATAAAATTACAGACCGTGATTTACAAAATTACAGACTGACATTTAACACACATAATCACAGACCATCAGAATAATAACAGACCAATAATCACGGACCACATTATATAACAATCACAGACCATATTTTAACACACATAAACAAGGGAAAAATGTATAATCACGGACCAATAATCACGGACCACGTTATATGAAAATCACGGACCGTCATTTAACATGCATGATCAAAGGATCAACTGCATAATCACGTACCAATAATTACGTACCAAGCGTAAAAATCACGGACCACGTAAAAAAAACTTAAAAAAACTATAACAATACTATACTCAAATTAAAGATAATAAAATTCTCAATTTTATGGTGTAATTTTTTAAAAAAAATAATAAAGCATGTAAAAGTTATTTAATTTTTAGAATATGAGTGGAACTTGTTGTAACATTATAAAATATGGTTGTTTCCTCTTTTGCCCTTCCAGTTATATTTTAGGCTTATTTGTGGAAAAAGTTGTATAAAGTGGGGATCACTAAATCTTAACCATTGATTAGTCTGATCAAAGGGTCCAAAATCCATCCTACGTTTAGTACGTTAAGAAGCATATGTATTTGATCCGGCTCCTATATATATATATATATATATATATAGGCAAATAGGACTTAGAAATGCCATGTACAATAAGAGGAACTGGTTAAGACATCGAGAATCAATTAACTTTAGCCTAAATATCAGAGTCAATCGCTAACCTAATATCAGAGTAAATCACTAATTAACACAAAAACCCTCAATATGAGCGTCAATCACTAAGGAAAGGAAAAAAAATTGAGCTACCTGAATATGAAATCAACAACCTAGTGGGAAAGAGTATTAACGTTTACCTAAATTGTTGAATAAAAACCAAAATTCCAATAAATACCTGGAAGTCAGTTTCCATGCCATATAACAATAGCAGGAGAATACTTTGAACCAACACAAAATCATAAACCAAATGCCCAGAAGGAAGTATGGCTGGAACAAAGGGAAGGGCAGACATAATATAAATAAAACACCATACAATCCCCTGGAGGTGAACCCTAGCTCATGTTTGACGCAAGGAAAGAAGTGGAGAATTAGCGTAGGCAAGCCAAAATGAGGAACAGTGGACACAAGGAAATCAGAAGAAAAAAAAAAGGCCAAGTACGAAGGGGAAAACCCAGTAAAAAGAGAACTTTCAAGAAGCCAGAAAGAAAAAGCAATAAAAAAATCTGAAAAAAAACACACGCAAGTATACACGTGTGAGCAATATGGGTAAGAGAAGCAAAACAAAGAAATGAACCGTCCAAGATTAGAACCTGCGATCCTTGAGTAAGAAAGCAGAGGTGCCACCAGGCCATCCAGGAATCTTTAGGGAGAAAAGAGAAAAATATATACATATCCTTTAGTAAAAAAGGGTGGCCACCGACCTTTATTTTTGTGTATATACATACAATTGTTAGGTTAATAATAGTCACACCCGAGTACCCGACGTCCATAATCAACAACCAAATTAACAAGTTATTTGATAAGCATAACTAGAATGATAAGAGAACAATAAGTGAATAAGTACAAACAGTAAGTGAATAAGTGCAAATTCAATATATATGATAAAGCAAAGCAATGGTACCAGCACAAGAATGGAGACTTCTGTCTTTCATTTCGGGGTTAGCCGTTGCCTAGCGGCAGAGCTGCTCAACTGCAGCCACAATTTGTGCGGGCTGAACCACAGTCCATTCCTCTAGGGTCCCTGCATATGGGGTCGGCACATCCTGTGATGACAAACACACAATCGGTGCATCCAAATAATCATGGAAGTTTTCAGTAATGGCTGCAGTCAGACTTGCACCAATCCCACCGGTTCTCATGCACTCCTCCACAATAAGCACACGGTGAGTCTTTTTAATCGAGTTCCCGATTGTATACAAATCAAACGGTTTCAAAGACCTGATATCAATAACTTCTGGGTCATACCCCTTGTTGACCAAAGTCTTGGCAGCCTGCATCACATGGTACCTCATCCGTGAATAAGTCAAAATTGTGACATGTTCACCTGGTCTGACCATCTCAGCTTCCTCTAAATTTAAAACATACTCTTCATCGGGTATTCTTTCTTTGAGATTATAGAGTAAAACATGTTCAAAAAGTATTACGGGGTTATCGCTTCGAATAGCTGCTTTCATTAATCCCTTTGCGTTATAAGGGGTTGAACATGCTACCATTTGAATCCCGGGAATCGACTGAAAATAAGACTCGAGACGCTGGGAATGCTCCGCCCCAAGCTGCCGCCCAACCCCGCCTGGTCCTCTGATGACAACCGGAATTTTGAACTGACCGCCAGATGTGTAATGCAGCATACCACAGTTGTTGGAGATTTGATTGAAAGCTAGGAGAAGAAAACCCATGTTCATTCCCTCAATGATGGGTCTTAAACCAGTCATAGCAGCTCCTATACCCATTCCCGTGAACGAGTTTTCTGCAATAGGCGTATCAAGGACCCTTAGATCACCGTATTTTTGTGCAAGTCCTCTTGTGACCTTGTATGAACCACCATAATGGCCTACATCTTCTCCCATGACACAAACACGGGCATCTCGTTCCATTTCTTCGTCTAAGCCTTCCCGGAGAGCTTCAAAGAGTAATAACTCATGACTGTAGACGTAGTAGTTTATAATCTTCATTACAATCCCATCTATCAAACTTAGTATAATTGTAGTACTGATTACTGAAAGGATATGGAATGGGGTTGGTGGATGGTCGGGTGAAAATATGGGTTCATTGAGTAACGGGTCAAAAGGGGATTCAACTAGCGGTGAAACTAGAACATCTCAGTCAAAGAGATGACATAAAACTTTTTTACAATTTGTAAGAAAACTCATTTATTCCTCCTAAAAGTACTTAGAGTTTCTTTCTGAAAGTCTAAAAAAAATTTAAAAAAAAACTTAACATACAGTGTAAAAAGTCCATATTTTCATCAAGGGAGAATTACATATTTCCTCTTCCTAACTTGCAAAATTACATATTTCCCCAAGGTACAAACTTTTAATACATAATTTACAATGCTCTTAAAGCATGATTTGGAGAAATATGTAATTTTGCAAGTTAGGAAGAGGAAATATGTAAATGTCCCTTTCATCTAAATATCATGTTTTTCTCAAGAAATCCCGGTTTTCTTCGCAGTCAATGACAACTCAAAGAGTCCAACTGCTCAACTCAAGTATTCCTCCAAAAAGAACCAACTTCTCACATAGTAAGTTTAAAACAGTTGTTTTTGGTAAGGTTCATCAAATCGGGATGAGTTGACCTGCTAACACTCTTTTGGTAAGCTTTATTAAAGCATTAAGCCCAGAATAATTTTATTTTCAGGCTTAAATTGAAGCTGAGGGAGAGATATGCTTACCCAGGTTTAGATGCAGCAGCTGCTGCTGGAGTATCAGCTTTTTCCTGCAATGCAAACATAACATAATAGTTGATCAGATAGATCACATTCACACAGACCTGCAAACAGAGCATGACAGAGGTACTAACCGCCACAGCATTTGTAACCAAGTGGTCAGCTCTGCCACCAAACCGGTACAAACCATCATCCATCTTCACACCACTAGATCTCACCACAATAAAACTCGATTTCCTCTCTGCAATTCAAGCAACAAAGTATAGAAATTAGAGAATATACATCAAAACTTCATACCCACCAACATTATCGAGATTAACCATATCAGAAATCGAGTTTTGAAACAAACCCAAACATAAATTGAAATGTCAAATGATTAACATACAGAAATGGAAGTACATGAAACAGATGCAATTAGATGTAATCAAGGTTTAAATAAAACAGAAATGAGCCTCAATTCGTTTTTTGTTTGACTCAAAAGGCGTAAGCCTCAAGGAGGACTGAGGCGAAAGCCTCGAAACATTGTAAAAATATAATTAAAATCATAGATACATCACATAAAGTCACAATTTAATATAAAACAAACGTCATAAGGATCACAATTTAAGCAAAAATACTTTAATAACCTAATTTAATAATGTTATGAGATTTAAATATTATAAAACTCTTTTTCTTCTGCAATCATTCTCAATGTTTTTATTACCCAAATTTAGTTCCTCATCATCATCTTCATCAACCAAATTAACTTCAACGCCTTTCTTTTCCTGGATGATGAACTCTAACTTCTTCCCCATTTGACCTCCCAAATCCGCTAATGTCATCTTCATCAAAACTTGGATTGACTATCCACTCATCATCCGACAAAACCTCCTCGTGAACTATCAGATCCTCATTATCTTTTAGATTAGTTTTCCTTATAAACTTTTACTTTAATTTCTTAGTGTACATATTGTACACCAACTTATTCATCTTATTGAATATGAAATCCAAAAGAATGGAAGCGTTCAAAGTTTGGTAGGATGTAAGGGTAAAGTGTGCGTTCGAAGTTTTAGGGGACAATGGATGAAGTGTGCGTTTGAAGCCTGGGAGAAAAGTTGTGTTCTAATTTAGTTTGAGTTTGGGTGGCTAGCGTATTTTCTATCAAATGGGTCAAAAAAGGTCCAAAATAGGTCAAAACACATTGCAGGGGAAAAATAAGGCATGTTTAGTGAGGCTTAAGCCTCAAAACACTAAACTACGCCTCACCGCCTCGGACAGCCTCAAACAGACTGAGGCATAGTTTCCAGCTCCTGCCCCTGAGGCTAAGCCTCTTACGCTTTATTCCATCACCTCAACCAAGGCATAAGCCTCAAGGCGAGCCTCAGAAAGCCTTTTTAAACCATGGATGTAATTAAGCAACTGATAAATAGTAATAGCAAACAATTAACAAAATTCAAAACAAATTTGAGAGATATCCATCATAATCCACCAAATGTCATTGAGATAACCAGAAATTGAATGAAGTTCCGTACAAATCTTGACATAACTTGAAAACTCAAACAATTAACACACAGCAAAAGGAAATGCATGAAACAGAACACAAGTAAAAGCACTTAAGCAACAGATAAACCGTAATAACAAACAAACAACACAATTCATGCAATAACTACATATTAGAGAAATCCAGCAATTATCATTGACATAACCAGATCAGAAATTGATACCGAAAATAAACCCTATAATAAAGCAAAAATCTCAAACAATAAACACACAGTAAACAACTGGATGTAATTAAGCAACTGATAAATCATACTACAATACAATTAACAAGATAAACAACAGAAAATGTAATTGCAAATCTAAATAACATAGTGCAATTAAATCGGAAGAAATGGAATGCAGTTCTACATGCCTGAAAGAGATCTACGAGAGCATAACTGGAATTTCTTCGTGTTAAATGAGGTGGAAGACGAGAGCGATGTTGCAGCTCCGATTCCTTGAAAAATCGAAGTCATTTTCGTGCTGATTTTAAGAGCAAATTAATCAAATTTTGCAAGAAGAGCAACAGATGATCAAACTCAAGACGAACACACACTTCACTTTATAGTGTGTGTGTAGGAGGCGGAGAAATCAACGAAGCTTTGTTGTTCTTGGTGTTGTGTGCGTCAGTTGCAACAGAATTGGGGCTTAGGTTATTTCGCCTGTTGCCTACAACGGAGGTGCATGATAAAAAATCATCTAACCATTGCCGATACGCCACGTGTCTTGAGTACCCTTTTCTTTTTTTAATTTTTATAATGGTTTAAAAAAAACTACAAAAGTTACTCGCCGTATTCCAGCGGAAAGGTACGATTAAGGCTGTGTTGTGACGTGGTGATACGATTAAAAGAAGCACTTAAAGTCATAACTGATCAGTGATAAATATTGAAACAAAGATTGAAACACATAATGTCTTCTACGTTACGGTATACGAATTAAAAAAAACAATACAAAAAGTATAGGATAAATCTAAAGTGTATTCATGTGATGCAACGTATTTACAAATTTCATCACGTATGTTGTGTCTTGTGTACATAAAGAGATGTATAAAGTTACAGTGACTAGGTTTTGGAGATACAAACATGTATAAAAACAATTATATATATTTTTTAAATTAACAAAGGAAAATAATTGTTAAAAATAATATCATATATAATATATGAAATAAACTTTGTACTTTAAAAGCACATCAAGACGGTATACTAAAAGTTCATGAATGTGATCTACTATGGTCTTAAGGGCTTTCTCTATACACCTTAAAGCCACATTACATTTATATACGATCCTTCCGTCAGCACCGTCGGATCACTAAAGCCAACTTTCGTCCCTGCTCGACAGTTTCCCTAGCATCCCTCCATGCACCACCTTTGTTCCCTGATTTTAAAGAAGCCAAAGATGATATTTTGCACCTACACAATAGCATATGTCATCTTCAAGAACCAAAACAGTGAGATTAGGGAAAGAACATGAAATGTGCTAGGAGAACAAACGAAAAAAAAAAATAGCATATGTCATCTTCAAGAACCTACACAACAAATATGAATTTAGTAACCAAAATCAATAACAATTGATGCAAGAAGAAACCAAACAATTGATGCAAGAAGATAGAAACCAAAGAACCCTAAAAGAATACATAACTAATGAGAACAAACCAAAAAACATTACCGATACAGAGAACTTTGAAGAACCCAGAGAGAAAAAGGAATCAAAAAATATGAAGAAGTGACACAAGTATACACGTGCAAGTAATCTCATTAAGAAAAGCAAAGGAAAAAAAATGAACCTTCCAAGGATAGAACGTGTGCCCTTGATAAAACTTAAAAGGAAGGAGTGTTACCATCTAATTCAGGAAACATACAGGTAAAAAATAGGGAAACAAACATATAAACTTTAGTAGAAAAGTGGAGGTCACCACCTTTACTTTTGTATATATATATACAATTTCCATTGAACATTTTTACACCGATACATCTTCTAACCTTACATCAGCAAATAAATGGACCGTCTAACTTAATAACTTTAAAGAATTTCTACCGATGACTGGTTATCAATAATAAACAATGTTAATTACCATCAAGTTGATCTTAATATTTTATAATTTATTTTACTATTTGTCTCTAGGAATTACTCTTATGATCTCAACCTTTAAATATTTGTAACACATAAAGTCCTTAAATTTCACTTTGGTCTGTGACACCCATTAATTAAATTAAATGTTTACTTAATTTGCATTTGCATACGTGGCACTAGAATTAGTTGAATTTAGTGTGGCACGTGGCACGATAGTACAAACACAGTCACAAACACGATAATTCGGTGAATTATCTAGAAACGCACACACGTGTCAAATAATACACGAACGTTGGTGAACGTTGAACAAAACAAATAATTAAACACTAATGGGTTCATAATCGATCAAACATTGAACTGAGATAACTCTAACATCAATAAACGATAAACTACAATCGAGAAACGAACGAAAAAAGAATCAAACGAATGAAATTGGGCCAATTGGGCTCTCCAGGCAACCTTCATGGTACGCCAAGGCTTTTGGTTTGAGCCTTGGCGGTACGTGAAGCTTGGGCGGGAAATTTGAATTCGCCAGCATTCCTTCGCGGTACGCAACGACCGATCATCTTTTGCCTTGGCAGTACGCGGCGTGTTTCGGGAGGACATTCGATTATAATATTCATCGCGGTACGCCAAGACCCCAAAGGGGTAGTCTTGGCGGTACACGAAGCTCCAAAATCAATGAAATCTTTATAAATCCACACAAAAATGATTTCTGTCATCTCTATTCATTACCTCCGACCTTAGAAGCACATAACTCGACCCTACCCTCTCCAAACCTCCTGTTATCATCTCTCGAAGTCTACCATTGCCAATATTGAGCTCATTAAAGGTTTGAAGCTCAAGAATAAGGAAGTGCAACAAAGGAACTCTCAAGGACCTTCATCAGTAGCATTCCAGACTTCCTACTAGTTGTCCCAGCTTCATCTAATCTCCAAAGGAGCTTGTGAGGTAGTACTAGTAGCTTCCTTGCACAATAATCACCTAAACACCCACATGCACCCATTTCTACACACATGCATCACCATCTAAGGTGCATGCACGAAATTATAACTTAATAGATCTACATTTACTGATTTGATGATTGATTGAAAGTGTCACACCCCTGCGCCGCGTGCGGAATCCACGGCGCGGTGACGTATGAACAGTTGAATCATGCACAAGTATTGAATAAGAACAACCACAATGGATTACTACATTTCATAATGTTTAGACAGTTGATTTGTTACAGACAATCTATCTACCAAAAGTAAGACAACTACAGACCCAAAATATAGTTTACAAAATAAGACTCCAAACAAGACAATTAAACATTTAGGATTTAGTGTGTTTCTATTCCATCCTAGCATGTTTCTTCATCTTGTTCTATCTTAGTATGGTCTCCTTAGTTGTCCCTGAGAATGTCTTAAACCTGATTACCTGAAACACGTGAAAAGTAACTGTCAACTACAGACGTAGTTGGTGAGAACAATAGGTTTAAACATTTGTAAACATGAGTTATATGATATAAGACATAGGTAAGTTAAAGCATCATAAGATTCACACGGATGAGCTGCAACCCAAACTAACATCAAGTAAGAAAATGAGTGTAAACAGTCCAATCACTGTTCGCACGACAGCCGATAATATCAAGTCCCAAACCACGTTTGGAGTTAGATAATACGTCAGCAGTTTTGATAACCATATGACACCAGACCTGCAGTTGGCTTTTAAAAGCAAATTTAAAAGCCAACTCCATCCTGGATAAGAAAACCATGACACCAGACCTGCAGTTAGCTTTTAAAACAAATTTAAAAGCTAACTCCATCCTGGATAAGAAACAATGTGTCCGCTTTCCCTTGTTGTGATCACCCAGTACTAACGCTAATGAATATGATACTTGATGGGTTTATAAGTTTGTTTACAACAATGGACACCATGTTTTTCTGAATCTTACTTTAACCGGATGTGTTAATGTCTTATTGAAAACCTGGATTTAACTCCACGAGTTGAATCCTTTGTTTATGTAACATGAAATGAATCTCTTGATTTGAATACCATGATGTGAACAACTTGACTTGAATACCATGTTTTGAACCAATGAATTTGAATACCATGTTTTGAACCACTTGATTTGGATACCATGTTGTGAACCACTTGTTTTGAATACCATGATGTGATGACCTTGTGTAATAACAAGGTTTATAACAAAAGGGTTTGTAAAATCCTTTAAAAGAACATTTGAGTAAAACTGTTATAAAACATTTCAAGAAAACATTATAAAATCCTTTTTAGTAATAAGGGTTTAATAGTAAATAATTCCTTTAAAACAGTTGACAATTTCCTTAAACATTTGATGAATCCCTTGGATTCGTAAGATGAACCTGAAATGTTTATGACTTACACATAACTTGTATAATGAAACAAGATTGAAATAGCGGTTTTGATCACGTGTTCCACCCCAAAACAGTTATAAAACAGTAAAAGAGGGGCTAAAGTTCTCACCTGTCTGCAGTAGACTCTGAACTAAACAATTAGCAAGTAGCAAACAGGACTTCTAATTGTTTCCTATAACATTGTAATCATACATAAGATATAGGATTTATAATTGTATAGACTTTGATTCATTGATTGACTTGTGTTCTCATGATTTGATTGTTGTGAAAACTTGAATGTTATGATTTGAATCTCTAGATTGATCATGGGTCCAAGAAACTTATGAAATGTTCCTTGATGCATAATTCTTATGCATAAAATGATATTTGCTCAAGAACTTGATAGCCATTGATTACCATTTGTTGTGAAAAGATGTTCAATTGTTTCCAAGTTTTTGAGATTGTGAATTGATCTTAAAATTAAGCTAAGTTTAGTTATAAACTTAAACTCAATAAGATCGAATTACAAGTTACTTTGAGTGGTGGCCTATAATGGGCCTTAAGCCCAATAAATCATAGTGGGCTTAATCAAAGTTCTATGGGCCTCTTAGGTTAACAAGGACCATTTGGGTGTGCTAGGGAGCCAATTAGAGGTGGTGTTGGCCCAACACATGTACATAAACCTTGTATCGCGCCAAACACAATAGTAAGCAAATTAGAATCACAATGACCAAGGGGACTTGAATTGGGCCTAAAGGATATGAGTCGGGCCATCCCATGTTTATGTAGGTCATATAAGCTTCTAAGGTACTATTGGGCCACTTACTAATGGAATTGGGCCGAGTATGATGGGGTTGGGCCGAAAACTAATGGGCTGCCATTCTTGGCAGCGAACCCTTCATGTTGGTGGCCTAAGGTTCGGCCAATAATCATAACAAGGTTCGGCTCCTAGTGATAATAGACAGGTTCGGCCATAGGTTCGACAACCAGGGTTCGCAAATCAAGCATGAGAGTTCGGCTAGGGTTCATGAAGCCATGCATTGTTCGTGTAGGCTCGTGAAACCCAGTAGGGTTCGTC
Organism: Mikania micrantha; assembly: GCA_009363875.1. Classification (NCBI taxonomy): domain Eukaryota; kingdom Viridiplantae; phylum Streptophyta; class Magnoliopsida; order Asterales; family Asteraceae; genus Mikania; species Mikania micrantha. The sequence continues at coordinate 31,939,127 of CM018681.1, forward strand.
TAGGACATAAGGCTCGTGATGGTTCGCTGCATGTTGATCAAGGTTCGTAGGTGGCACAAAAGTTCGGCTGGGTTCGTGAGCATAGGTTCGACCAGGAAACCCTAATAACTTCGGCAATGCAGGGTTCGTTTGATCCGGGAGGGTTCGTGACCTTAGTATGGTTCGTCGAAGACATGAAGGCTCGTGAGGACCCTTGGGGTTCGGCTGATAACACCACGAACCATGCAGGGTTCGCAGAACTTGCCATGTTCAGGAGGGTTCGGCCATATGCTGTTTAGGGTTCGACCCTCGAACCTTCGACGAACCTGTAAGAACTCCATCATCATCATCCTGTTCAGCCGATTCCAGACCCTTAGCAAAGCTGATCTAACATCTAAAAAGTTTGTTATGGCTGCGAAAACCGAAAGAAAAGGCTAGGACCGGCTTTGAGTCAAGTTTCAACAACACACCCATGAAAACCCTATTTTTCCGAAACTTCCTTGAATCATACCTCGTTTTTGGCTGGATGGATCTGCAATATTCTTGTACTTTCGTGTAGAGTTTGTCGAGAGCTTCGCGTGGACACCAAGATTGACGAATTCCGTTGAGAAACGAAGAAGTTACGCGCGTTTAATGCTCGGTTTTTCTAGAGAGAGGTTGGAGAACGAATTTGGTAGAGAGAGAGAGAGGGTTTGGCTGCATTTAATGAAGAAAATGGCCTTCCTCAATGCTTTTATAGTCCGGGTGGTATTCGGGTTCGTTTCGGTCGCTCGGTACACGTTTCCGGAACGTAACGCGTAATTTACGCGGTTTTAACTAAAATAGTTATTAAACTCATTTAAATGATGAGTTTCAAAATTGTAAAAATATAAAATAATTAATATAATTATTTTTACTCTTCGTGTGTTGTCGGATCGTTAAACATTCACAATTTACGTGTATACCCGCAATCGCGTACGTTTTCCGATCATATTAAAATATTTAAAGTCGTTTAATCGTAATTATAAGTTCAACATTCGTATTATTATGGATCGTCACCCATAACTATACTCAGTCTCGCTTACAGATTACGATCTTGGTTGAATTTATTAAATGTTATACTATTCGTCTCAACACTACGCACTAACACTAACCTGTTACACCGAACGCAGTATATGTATAGGGCTCACTCTCGCTGCCCACCACTGTTTCGATATAACAAGTTACTGTTCTTGCTTAGTGAAATCGACTGTAAATAGATAATACATACTTGTTCTCTGATTACTAAGATCCTGTAACACACAAGCACACATTATGAACATACGAATCACATTGATGAACTGAACCATGAATAGACACTGTTCTAACACTGTTTACAACTACATGACTATATGCACAAATGTTACAGTCTCCCCTAGTTAAGGGAATTTCGTCCCGAAATTAACTAGCCGAAGATACTGTAAAAAGATGAGGGTACTTAAGCTTCATCTGGTCTTCACGTTCCCAGGTGAACTCAGCACCGCGTTTGCCCTCCCATCGCACTTTCACGATCGGGATACGGCTGCGTTTAAGTTTCTTGACCCCATGATCCATGATCTCAACTGGACGTTCAATGAATTGCATGTTGTTCTGAATCTGAATGTCTTCCAGTGGAATCTGAACATCATGATCCGCTAAGCATTTCTTAAGATTTGATACATGAAAAGTATCATGAACATTGCTTAGCTCCACTGGAAGTTTGAGTTTGTAGGCTACGGGACCAATCCGTTCCAGGATCTCAAAAGGTCCAACGTACCTTGGTGCAAGTTTCCCTTTCTTCCCGAATCGGACAACGCCTTTCCAGGGAGAAACTTTGAGTAAGACTCGGTCACCGACTTGGAACTCAAGCGGTTTCCGACGTCGATCAGCATAACTCTTCTGCCGATCTCGTGCGGCCTTAAGCCGTGACTGAATGATTGTGATTTTGTCTGATGTTTCCTGAATGAGTTCGGGTCCTACGACCTGTGAGTCACCAATCTCGGTCCAACAGACCGGTGATCGGCACTTTCTACCATATAGAGCGTCGAATGGTGCACATTGAATGCTCGTATGATAGCTATTGTTATATGAAAACTCAATGAGTGGTAGATGAGTGTCCCAACTTCCACCGAAGTCAATGACACAAGAACGAAGCATGTCCTCAAGTGTTTGGATAGTCCTCTCGCTTTGGCCGTCGGTTTGGGGATGATACGCCGTGCTAAGATTAACACGCGTTCCCAAAGCCTTTTGCAATGATTGCCAAAAGCGAGAAGTGAAGCGACTATCACGATCAGATATGATTGATGTTGGTGTACCATGACGTGCAATGATTTCGTTGATGTACAATGTGGATAACTTCTCCATCTTGTAATCCTCTCGGATAGGGAGAAAATGAGCAGATTTGGTGAGTCGATCAACGATCACCCAAATCGAATCGAAACCTCGCGGAGTTCTCGGCAACTTGGTGATGAAATCCATGGAAATTTGCTCCCATTTCCATTGAGGAATTTCAGGTTGCTGCAGAAGTCCCGAAGGCTTTTGATGTTCTGCTTTGACCTTTGAACACGTAAGACATTTTCCCACGTACAGTGCTATGTCTTTCTTCATCCCCGGCCACCAGTAAGATGTCCTCAAGTCTTGATACATCTTGTCGGCTCCAGGATGAACTGAGTATCGCGACTTATGGGCCTCATCACAGATGAGTGTGCGCAATTCTTCAGACTTTGGAATCCAAATGCGGCCGTTGAGATATAACAACCCATCAGCTCGAGGTTCTAGTTTCTTCTCAATACCACAATCCAAGTCTGTCTTGAGTTGATTATCTGTTACTACTTGTTGTTGTGCAATACGAATCAAGTCTTTCAAGTTTGGCTGTGTGTTGATCTCCATGGCTCTTACACGAATCGGTTTGACTGGTTCCTTGCGACTAAGAGCATCCGCCACCACATTGGCTTTACCCGGATGGTAACGAATCTCGCAGTCGTAATCAGTTAGAAGCTCAACCCAACGTCGTTGCCTCATGTTGAGTTCTTTCTGATTGAGAATGTGTTGAAGGCTTTTGTGGTCTGTATAGATGACACATTTAGTACCATAAAGGTAGTGTCTCCAAATCTTCAATGCAAAGACCACAGCCCCTAACTCAAGGTCATGAGTAGTGTAATTCTTCTCGTGAACCTTAAGTTGTCTTGAAGCATAAGCAATGACCTTGTCCCGTTGCATAAGTACACAACCGAGACCAAGGTTTGAAGCATCACAGTAGACAATGAAATCATCACTGCCTTCTGGAAGACTAAGGATGGGGGAATTGCATAACTTCTGTTTAAGAAGTTGAAATGCATCTTCTTGTTTCTGTCCCCATATAAAAGCTTGACTTTTCTGAGTCAATGTAGTGAGTGGCAAGGCTATCTTAGAGAAGTTTGCAATGAATCTTCTATAATAACCTGCCAAACCCAGAAATGAACGAATCTCTGTTGGAGTAGATGGAGTAGTCCAGTTCTTAATCGCCTCAATCTTGGCTGGATCTACATGAATTCCATCTTTGTTTATGACATGTCCTAAGAAGTGAACCTCCTTTAGCCAAAATTCACACTTTGAGAATTTAGCATAAAGTTGTTCCTTTCTTAGTAGTTCCAAGACTTTCTTCAAATGATCCTCATGTTCTCGTTCTGACTTGGAATAAATCAGTATATCATCAATAAAGACGATAACAAACTGATCCAAGTAAGGCATGCAGACTCGATTCATCAAGTCCATGAACACTGCGGGTGCATTGGTCAGCCCAAATGGCATAACCACAAACTCATAGTGTCCATATCGAGTCCTAAATGCCGTCTTTGGTATATCCTCATCATTTACTCTCAACTGATGATACCCGGATCGTAAATCAATCTTAGAGAAGCAAGTTGCTCCCTGTAATTGATCAAACAGATCATCGATCCTGGGCAGAGGATATCTATTCTTGATTGTCAACTTGTTCAACTCACGATAGTCGATGCACATACGAAATGAACCGTCTTTCTTTTTGACAAAGAGAACCGGAGCTCCCCATGGAGAGAAACTCGGTCTTATGAAACCTTTGTCTAAAAGTTCTTGAAGCTGACTAGACAGTTCTTGCATCTCCGACGGTGCTAATCGATACGGTGATTTCGCCACCGGATTTGCTCCAGGGACGAGATCAATTCTAAACTCCACTTGTCGGACTGGTGGTAGTCCAGGCAAGTCTTCTGGAAATACGTCTGGATAGTCTTTGATAACCGGTACGTCTCCAACTGCTTTCTTGTCAGGTTTCTTTTCCACTACGTGAGCTAAGAATGCATAATATTTCTTCTTCAGATACTTCCTCGCCTTGATGCACGATACAATCTTCAATTCGCGGCAGGGTTTCTCACCGTAGACTATCATCGTTTCGCCGGACGGTAGGGGAATTCGAATAAGTTTCTCCGAGCATACGATTTCAGCATTATTCTTAGATAGCCAATCCATTCCTACTACAACTTCGAAGCTTCCGAGAGTCATAGGAATGAGATCGATCGAGAAAAGATGGTCATTTAATCTTAGCTCACAAGCATTAATGATGGAACCTACAACTATAGTCTTACCATTCGCTACTTCTACAGTATAGGGAGCAGTAAGTGTGGATAGTTGCATATTAAGCAAAGAAGCAGTATGAGCAGAGATAAAACTTTTATCAGCACCAGTATCAAATATGATAGGAACATAGTGATCATTGATAAGAAATGTACCCGTGATGACTGCCGGCTCCTCACGTGCTTCCGCAGTTCCAATCACAAAAGCACGAGCAGCAGCAGTATTGTTATTGAGTTTTGGACACTGGTTTCTGAAGTGCCCTTCTGCCCCACAATTATAGCAGGCTCTTCCACCTGCAGCAGTAGAAGTTGTGGCAGCAGTTGTTGCAGCAATAAGATGAGCAGATCGACAAGTCGCTGCAAAGTGTCCCATACGTCCACACTTGTGACACTTCTTGCATGGAGTATTGGGCAGATGATGGTACTGGCATTTGGTGCAGAGTGGAAACGAGCCAGTGTACTGCTTTCTGACATTAGCGGGTTGTGGCATAGCAGTGAGGGGAGTAGCATGAGTAGGTGCAGCCGCAGTCAACGCTGCAAAGTTCTTGATTGTTTTCTGTTTCTTCTTCTTCTGATGGTGCTGTTCAGGCTTCTTGCCTTCCTCAATCTGTGCCCTTTTGAATCCCTTTCGGGTGAGCACTCCAGATTTCACATACTCTTCAGTAAGAGTAGCACCCAGTTGTATCGCAGCTTCCAAAGTAGTGGGGTTGTTCCCCATAACAGTTCCTCTAACCACTAGAGGCAAGCCTTCGATGTATTTCTCTATCCTGCGGGATAGAGGAGTAACCAGATGTGGTACCAAAATGCACAACTCATGAAAACGAGTTGTATACTTGGCATTTTCGCCACTATCCTGCACCAGATTCCACATCTCCACTTCCAGTTTCTTTAGCTCGTGACGTGGACAAAACTTTTCCACCAGTAAGTTCTTGAATCCATTCCATGGTAAGGCTAGAGCGACTTCACGTCCTCTGGTGTTCTTCTCAGAGTTCCACCAGGTGAGCGCTCCCTTATGAAAAGCACTTGAGGCCATCTTGACCTTCAGATTTTCAGGACATCCAGTGAAGTCGAGAATGTCTTCGATGCTTTCCAGCCACTGCAGTAGGCCGGTTGCTCCCTCAGTACCAGAGTACTTGGGAGGTTTAGCATCGTTGAACTGCTTAAAAGTAAAGTTAGCAGTTCCAGCGTTTGTGGCATTTGAGTTGTGTGCAGAATCACCGGTACTTCCCCGAAGATTCTGGGTAATATCAGTGACCATGCCCGGGATCACATCCCTCATGTGAACAGCGATAGCTCGAGCAATCCTGTTAATTTCATCATCATTACCGCTTGTCGAACCCCCAGCATTTGGGTCTCGTCGAGGAGGCATTCTACGAATAGAAGCCACAAGCGGGTCAGTAATGAGAATGGATACAATTGAATTTTCATGATAAGGTCAGTAATATATCCATACTACTAGTATTATCATTCAATTGTAATATGATCCAGTACACGTATAAGTTATCAACTTATTTGTATACTTATCATGTGAATATGTACGATGTCTCATGATCTCTCCACCAAACCTACACACTGACACTTTCCCGATATACCGAAAATAGCTTATATATAGGGCTCACTCTCGCTGCCCACCACCGTTTCGGTATACCACGATCATGCCCTTGCTAGCATTTGGCAACACGTTTGTACTGATTTCCATGTGTTTTCCATTGATTAAGAATCCCATGATCTTTGATCAACTTGAACTATGATTGATTCCATGATTGAACTATGATTATGTTATGCGTGCACCTACTAACAGTTGTTAACATGTAGAACTAAATCATACGTGTGCTCTACACTTTCCTGTTAACTTATGCCAGTAAGTACTAATGATGTAATCACTTAAGAATTTCACTTAAGGTTTACATTTATGATATGTTCACAACTTGGCTGATTCACCATAATGTCTGGTTCATCCAAGTTTGAATTTCATTATGATTTGATTCACCAATGATTGTTTCCCAAATGTTTGTATCCCATGTGTTTTGACTAATGTTCCATGTGTCCAGTTGATCCCGAATCCTCACTCCAAATACAAACGCCGGATTCCCCCTAACATACTGAAATAAGCTTATATATAGGGTAAGCTCTCACCGACCCACCATTTACCTCAACACGTCAGCGTTAATCCGTCGTCTATATTTGGGGCTAAGATTCCAACTGTTGATTGATTATGATTGTCTCATGATTTCTCTTGTTCCTTGATTCTGTTTATGATTGTGTAAACCATGGTCCTTAATTTACTAGAAACTAAGACCTTAGGTTTATGTATATGTGTCCTAGGTTAATCAACCTAGTTTCCCAATACTTACAGTACTGAGCATAATGATTTCCTGTGAGAACTTCAACTAAAGAATACTGTTACACAGATTCTAAGTCATAAAGTTCCTATGATAATGAATCCATGATAATGATAACAATGACAAGGATTTCAAATCTAAGTTCTAAATTAATAGACCTCAACCTTTGAATTCCTATAGTGATATGACAAGGATCTCAAATCCAAGTTCTAAATTAATAGATCTTGACCTTTGAATCCTATAATGATATGACAAGGATCTCAAATCCAAGTTCTAAATTAATAGATCTTGACCTTTGAATCCTATAATGAATATGACAAGGATCTCAAATCCAAGTTCTAAATTAATAGATCTTGACCTTTGAATCCTATAATGAATATGACAAGGATCTCAAATCCAAGTTCTAAATTAATAGATCTTGACCTTTGAATCCTATAATGAATATGACAAGGACTTTAGATCAAAGATATCAACCTTTGCCTCTAAATCCTATAATGATCTCTGTGTGAGAATTTCAGATCAAGGATACTAAATTAATAGATCTTTGCCTCTGAAATCCTTAAATGCATATGTGTGAGAATTTAATTCGGTTTCTAAAATTATAGAAATCCGATTCAAATTCTTTGACTCGATGTCTAATCTTAGTAAAATGTCCCTAAGATCCTTCAAGCTTATTGTAGACTTAATGCTCACTTAAGTTACTTAGATCCTAAGTATCCTCAAGCCTATAGCACTTAGTCCTATTGGGTAGCTTAGGTTATAGTCTAGGTCATTAAACATTGGGTTTTTCCTAGTTCTCTACAACCTTGGCTCTGATACCAACCTGTCACACCCCTGCGCCGCGTGCGGAATCCACGGCGCGGTGACGTATGAACAGTTGAATCATGCACAAGTATTGAATAAGAACAACCACAATGGATTACTACATTTCATAATGTTTAGACAGTTGATTTGTTACAGACAATCTATCTACCAAAAGTAAGACAACTACAGACCCAAAATATAGTTTACAAAATAAGACTCCAAACAAGACAATTAAACATTTAGGATTTAGTGTGTTTCTATTCCATCCTAGCATGTTTCTTCATCTTGTTCTATCTTAGTATGGTCTCCTTAGTTGTCCCTGAGAATGTCTTAAACCTGATTACCTGAAACACGTGAAAAGTAACTGTCAACTACAGACGTAGTTGGTGAGAACAATAGGTTTAAACATTTGTAAACATGAGTTATATGATATAAGACATAGGTAAGTTAAAGCATCATAAGATTCACACGGATGAGCTGCAACCCAAACTAACATCAAGTAAGAAAATGAGTGTAAACAGTCCAATCACTGTTCGCACGACAGCCGATAATATCAAGTCCCAAACCACGTTTGGAGTTAGATAATACGTCAGCAGTTTTGATAACCATATGACACCAGACCTGCAGTTGGCTTTTAAAAGCAAATTTAAAAGCCAACTCCATCCTGGATAAGAAAACCATGACACCAGACCTGCAGTTAGCTTTTAAAACAAATTTAAAAGCTAACTCCATCCTGGATAAGAAACAATGTGTCCGCTTTCCCTTGTTGTGATCACCCAGTACTAACGCTAATGAATATGATACTTGATGGGTTTATAAGTTTGTTTACAACAATGGACACCATGTTTTTCTGAATCTTACTTTAACCGGATGTGTTAATGTCTTATTGAAAACCTGGATTTAACTCCACGAGTTGAATCCTTTGTTTATGTAACATGAAATGAATCTCTTGATTTGAATACCATGATGTGAACAACTTGACTTGAATACCATGTTTTGAACCAATGAATTTGAATACCATGTTTTGAACCACTTGATTTGGATACCATGTTGTGAACCACTTGTTTTGAATACCATGATGTGATGACCTTGTGTAATAACAAGGTTTATAACAAAAGGGTTTGTAAAATCCTTTAAAAGAACATTTGAGTAAAACTGTTATAAAACATTTCAAGAAAACATTATAAAATCCTTTTTAGTAATAAGGGTTTAATAGTAAATAATTCCTTTAAAACAGTTGACAATTTCCTTAAACATTTGATGAATCCCTTGGATTCGTAAGATGAACCTGAAATGTTTATGACTTACACATAACTTGTATAATGAAACAAGATTGAAATAGCGGTTTTGATCACGTGTTCCACCCCAAAACAGTTATAAAACAGTAAAAGAGGGGCTAAAGTTCTCACCTGTCTGCAGTAGACTCTGAACTAAACAATTAGCAAGTAGCAAACAGGACTTCTAATTGTTTCCTATAACATTGTAATCATACATAAGATATAGGATTTATAATTGTATAGACTTTGATTCATTGATTGACTTGTGTTCTCATGATTTGATTGTTGTGAAAACTTGAATGTTATGATTTGAATCTCTAGATTGATCATGGGTCCAAGAAACTTATGAAATGTTCCTTGATGCATAATTCTTATGCATAAAATGATATTTGCTCAAGAACTTGATAGCCATTGATTACCATTTGTTGTGAAAAGATGTTCAATTGTTTCCAAGTTTTTGAGATTGTGAATTGATCTTAAAATTAAGCTAAGTTTAGTTATAAACTTAAACTCAATAAGATCGAATTACAAGTTACTTTGAGTGGTGGCCTATAATGGGCCTTAAGCCCAATAAATCATAGTGGGCTTAATCAAAGTTCTATGGGCCTCTTAGGTTAACAAGGACCATTTGGGTGTGCTAGGGAGCCAATTAGAGGTGGTGTTGGCCCAACACATGTACATAAACCTTGTATCGCGCCAAACACAATAGTAAGCAAATTAGAATCACAATGACCAAGGGGACTTGAATTGGGCCTAAAGGATATGAGTCGGGCCATCCCATGTTTATGTAGGTCATATAAGCTTCTAAGGTACTATTGGGCCACTTACTAATGGAATTGGGCCGAGTATGATGGGGTTGGGCCGAAAACTAATGGGCTGCCATTCTTGGCAGCGAACCCTTCATGTTGGTGGCCTAAGGTTCGGCCAATAATCATAACAAGGTTCGGCTCCTAGTGATAATAGACAGGTTCGGCCATAGGTTCGACAACCAGGGTTCGCAAATCAAGCATGAGAGTTCGGCTAGGGTTCATGAAGCCATGCATTGTTCGTGTAGGCTCGTGAAACCCAGTAGGGTTCGTCTAGGACATAAGGCTCGTGATGGTTCGCTGCATGTTGATCAAGGTTCGTAGGTGGCACAAAAGTTCGGCTGGGTTCGTGAGCATAGGTTCGACCAGGAAACCCTAATAACTTCGGCAATGCAGGGTTCGTTTGATCCGAGAGGGTTCGTGACCTTAGTATGGTTCGTCGAAGACATGAAGGCTCGTGAGGACCCCTGGGGTTCGGCTGATAACACCACGAACCATGCAGGGTTCGCAGAACTTGCCATGTTCAGGAGGGTTCGGCCATATGCTGTTTAGGGTTCGACCCTCGAACCTTCGACGAACCTGTAAGAACTCCATCATCATCATCCTGTTCAGCCGATTCCAGACCCTTAGCAAAGCTGATCTAACATCTAAAAAGTTTGTTATGGCTGCGAAAACCGAAAGAAAAGGCTAGGACCGGCTTTGAGTCAAGTTTCAACAACACACCCATGAAAACCCTATTTTTCCGAAACTTCCTTGAATCATACCTCGTTTTTGGCTGGATGGATCTGCAATATTCTTGTACTTTCGTGTAGAGTTTGTCGAGAGCTTCGCGTGGACACCAAGATTGACGAATTCCGTTGAGAAACGAAGAAGTTACGCGCGTTTAATGCTCGGTTTTTCTAGAGAGAGGTTGGAGAACGAATTTGGTAGAGAGAGAGAGGGTTTGGCTGCATTTAATGAAGAAAATGGCCTTCCTCAATGCTTTTATAGTCCGGGTGGTATTCGGGTTCGTTTCGGTCGCTCGGTACACGTTTCCGGAACGTAACGCGTAATTTACGCGGTTTTAACTAAAATAGTTATTAAACTCATTTAAATGATGAGTTTCAAAATTGTAAAAATATAAAATAATTAATATAATTATTTTTACTCTTCGTGTGTTGTCGGATCGTTAAACATTCACAATTTACGTGTATACCCGCAATCGCGTACGTTTTCCGATCATATTAAAATATTTAAAGTCGTTTAATCGTAATTATAAGTTCAACATTCGTATTATTATGGATCGTCACCCATAACTATACTCAGTCTCGCTTACAGATTACGATCTTGGTTGAATTTATTAAATGTTATACTATTCGTCTCAACACTACGCACTAACACTAACCTGTTACACCGAACGCAGTATATGTATAGGGCTCACTCTCGCTGCCCACCACTGTTTCGATATAACAAGTTACTGTTCTTGCTTAGTGAAATCGACTGTAAATAGATAATACATACTTGTTCTCTGATTACTAAGATCCTGTAACACACAAGCACACATTATGAACATACGAATCACATTGATGAACTGAACCATGAATAGACACTGTTCTAACACTGTTTACAACTACATGACTATATGCACAAATGTTACAGAAAGTGTTGAAATGATCTAATGTGGTATCTTGATGCTATTTGCACGAAATTATAATTTAATAGATCTACATTTACTTATTTTATTTTATTTTATTCAGAAAAAGTTAGAAATTTTGAAAAATAATTTACTCGAAATAAGGCGTATTCAAAATTTGTATTCGATTTCGAGTACACGAAAATTCGTCTATAAATACTCCGAGTATGGTCAAAATCGAGTACCATTTGTTCCGTATTCGTTTTTCCTCTCTCATAGGCGATCTCGATTTTCGTGCACCATTTTCAAAAACCACTCCGACTATATTGTAGATCACACATAGGCGACCCTAGGTTTAGATTTTGAACAAGTTTTGACCGCTAAATAAAAAGTTATGGGCTAAAAACGTTTTTCGAGTACTTGGTTCCGTTAACAGAGAGAATCTTGGACAAATCACCTCGAAAACCTCATAATTAAAAAGTGATCTTCTTATATGTTGGTCACCTTCTAATTCCGAGCATTTCGAGTATAATTAGGTGTTCTAAGGAGCAAAATTGAAGGAGATATGATGTTTTGATGGTTCTCGAAATTTTAAATTTCGAATACTGATTTCGAGCCCGATTTTCGATTATGAACAATTTCGAATACAAGCTAATCTTCGGTTACAATTTGGTTTTTCGAATACAACATGAAGTTCGTGAACTTGAAAATTTCGTGAACCATGAACTCCTGAAATGCCTTGAATTTTTCTAACTCTATGATTTTGTCCAACTCTTTTAACTCAGACTTAAACTTTGACTTTTGACTATTGACTTTTAATTTCAGCATTAACTAACTTGACTTTGTTTATTTCAGATGGCTGATTTGAGATTTGTTCCTGACCACAACATGTCAGCATATGTCGGAGATCCACCGGTGAAGCATTCTATGTTTAAAAGCTTGGTGGAAGGGATGATATTGTCTCCAGTGAACAACGCTATTATGGAACATCCCGAGATCATAGCTGAGTTTATCCAGGACTATTGGAGCACGATCACTGAGCGCACGGATGCTAATGGGACAGTTAGTGTCACACCCCCAATTTTCAACTAACGGAATCATACCGTTTGGGAACGTGACAAACCAGGATCTCAGATCATTAGACATAACGAAGACCTCTATATGAATTTCAAAACATACTTTGGTCTTTAAAACATAATATCAGAGTTTTCAAAATTTGCGGAAGCGTTATAAAACTAGTAACAGTTGTAAATTGTAAAATACAATACAAAGTTTCAAATGTTCAAATCCAAATATCTAAAATGTTTAAAATGCATGCGACTCTATCTCCTAGTCCATGCCAGTCTTTAATGCGCGCCTTAGCGTCCTGAGAAAACATGTAAATCAAGTCAACACAATGGTTGGTGCATAACACAGGTTTTAAGCATTCACAATGTTTAAAACAACAGTTTGAGTATCAAGTTATAGATAACATAATCACACATGCACAGTCATGATAGCTAGTCATATAACTATTTACATAAGTGGTCGACACCGAAGCTGACGAATTGCCATGCTATAGCATGTTTTTGCCTTGCCACTATTGTCTAGCACAACAATAGTAAAATGTGTTTGGTCAGTCAAACACCTGCGTAGATCCCATCTACCAGGTGAGGTTTGTCAAACCTAATAGATCTATTTCCAACTACCACGCTTTGCATTACAGCAAACTAAACGGTTCGAGGTGTGTAAGGACTTTCAAGTTGCTATGTTGTCACATAATGTAAACAGCTATCTCATGCAAGTGATATGTATCTAAAAATAGGTTGTTGCACATGTTTTCTCCCCCAAAACAGTTTAAAATAAGAAAGGGGCCGTGTACGCACCTTTGAGTATTGCAGAATGATCAATACGCGTGAAATCGTGTAGAGAATCCTCTTACGAAGGATCTGTGTTTAACAATAACATAGTGTTATTCGAGATGTCGTTTTGTGCTTGAAATCACATACGTGTCAACATACGTATGTTAGAGTGTTAGGAATACGCATACGTGAGTACGCGTGCCTTTGAAATCGTTTAAATAAAATCGTATTTGATTTTATTTAAATAGCCGTAATTATACGCGATTTCGTTTTCGGATTAAAATATGAATTTTATTATTCTAATTGGTTCGGGATTTCGTTACGGTTCCAACGCAACTTGAACGGATTGAATCGGAGTTATAACGAATAAGTTATGACTTAAAAACCAAAATGGTTTTAAATTCTAAAAACCGACAGCCCTCGGGTTCGAACCCGGGACCTCCCGAACCAAACACACACTCATTACCAGTCAAGCCCGCTAGGGAATCGCATTAGAATTCAGAAATAATTTCTTTTACATCCTAACTGATCAGTTCTCCTTGGTCTTACTATAGCCGAAGCTTTAACCCTCTAATTGATCATGAATTCGAATCCGATTGATCACAAGACCATAGGGCTTTAATCATTTCCACTATTTCGAACCTCACTGCATGATTTAATTCAGTTCTTGTGTTCATTTATATCAAAAACCCGAATTTGCCTTTTAACAGATGAACCCTAACATCACATCCTTCGAATTCAATAGTAAAACTCCTAATTAATCCATGGTTATGCTTAGTCGAAACCTTCTGAACTATCCCCAACAATCAATTTCATTTTTAAACACATTAAACTCCAAATCCCAATTCCGTTCCTAAAACAAGCCCTAGGAACTCGAAATCGATCAATTCATTGTTATCAATCGCAATTAACTTAGGTGTAACCTTAGTCGACCTCTTCTGAAACTACCTATAACATCCAATTTGATTATTAAACCGGTTTAATCAACAACCCCCAAAACCGTTCATAGCATGAACCCTAATGATGGAACTTGATCAATTCGTGAAAATGTGATGAAATTGATTCATGAACTTTGTTAATCGGCACTTTATGAAAGTGTGGGTAATATTTGATTTCATTTTTACACCCATCATAACCGAAACCCCCAAATCCAACTATATTAAGAACCCTAGAACTCGGATTCGAAAAATTCATTGATGTCAATCAAAATTAGCATAGGAATATCGTTTTTACTAACCTTATGGAAGGTGTAGATGCTGACAATTATCAGAAATAGTTTCGAATTTATATACTTCAACTTGATGATGTAGTTTCGGCCACCCCTCGCTTGGTTTCTTCGATTCACAGCTTCTAAGCAATAATTTGTGGATGCAAAATCTTCTGAATGAACCGACTAAAGGTTTTATAGCAAGAATTTGATCTATTAAGATCGCATTATATGATCTTAATAATGGTAGTTGACGGTTTCAACTTTTAATCTACAATTCGTGGTTAATTCGAATTTGTTAGGTTCTATAACGCCTGATTACTGATAATGATCATCAATACACATAATTGGGAGGTTTAATTTAATAAATTCCAACTGTTACATGAAGAATTCGAATTAATTTTGATTATCTCAATCGTATTTTGACTTCTAAAGTCAAAATTGGGCTTTTAACTCAATTACAAGTCTAAACTTTGTAATTAAAGTGTATTGAGACTGATTCCTACAAATTCTAATCCCTTAGGTTTGATTTTAATCAATTACATAACAATTCGGTTTACGAAGTTTCACCAAGAATCCCGAATTGTCACTAATCGGATCATTTAAAACATTATTGGGTTAAATTAACCTATCTTGGGCCTCATTGGGCCTACCTAGATCTTAATGGGCCTACTCTTGCCTTATTGGGCCCACCTTGGCTTCTTGGGCCTACATTTGTCTTATTGGGCCTTCCTTGATTTCCTTGGGCCTAACCTGTCTTGTTGGGCTTTAATTGGTCTTATTGGGCCTACATTGGTTAACTAGGTTAACTCAGAAAGTCGGATTGTCACAGTTAGTCTGATCGGGAAAGTTCAAGAAAACCTATTATCATCACTGATAAAATTCTGAGGGAGTGCCTTCAGTTCGACGACAAAGCAACCGACCCTGTTGAACTCGATCATGACTTAGTTCACAGGTTGGTTTATCAGATGGGTCATGAGGGTGTCTATCCTCACACAGAAAAGAAGCTGATGCATCCCTACTGGAGATACTTAGCACATATCGTGACTCAATGTTTATCTGGGAGGAAAGGTGGATATGATGTGCTGAATCAGACTCTCAGCTCATGTATGGTGGCCTTAGCTCTAGGCATTGATTTCAACTACTCCATGATGATCTTTCGAGATATGCATGCCAATATCAAGGGAAAGAGAAAGGAAAGATTTCTGGCCTTCCCCCGCTTTATCCAGATCGTCATCAACAAGAGACATCCAAACCTTGTTCCCACCATCGGTACTCTTGGGATTAAGAGGATGAGAGAAGACATTTTTTCATACATGATGACAAACAAACGAGGAAAGAAGTAGTATGTCGGAGAACGCCCTTTGATCAAGTTTGGAAGATTTGTTGGAGATGATGCGGTCATGGAGGAGCAAGGAACACCTGTTGCTATAGTTGCCGAAGAGCATGACATCCCTCCTACTTGCACAAGCACTCAGACCGACATGGCTGTCGAGGAACATGTTTCTGAGTCTTCATCATCATCTGATGAAGAGATTTTGATTCGAGAGAAAGAGCCGGTCATCCCACCATTGACCAAAACTGAACGGGAAGACATTCAGGACACAAACTACATGCTGACTCCTGAGTCTTCGCCAAAGAAAAAAAGGCTCAAGATGATGTCCAAGCGGACGAAGGATCCCATATTGCAGAAGAAGGCCGCGGATCGTCCTCCACGACTCCTACTCAACCTCAGCCCACTCCACCTCCTACTCAGCCTCCACCACCTCCACCTCCTACACAGCCTCCACCACCTCCACCTCCTACACAGCCCACTCCACCTCCTACTCAACCTATACCACAACCACATCCCAAACCACCAACTCAGCCTAAGCCACCCGCACAACCTAAACCACCCACACAGCCCAAACCACCACAACCACCAAAACAAAAGCCACCCACTCAACCCACTAAACCCTTAACCACCACCCAAGTTCCCATTCCACCACCACCACCATCTTTCACCACCTCAGAGACCACCCAAACCACCTCATCACCATCTCACTCTCATACTCACATCCACCACATAGAGCCACCACCATCACCTAGAAGGATTCAAAGGGACAAAGGCTAGGCTCACATGCGTACGCCTTCGCCTTATGCACCAGAGGGGACTCCCGTGGATATTGTATGGCTACAGGAGCGAGTTTTCTTGCTGGAACAAGACTCCATTACCAAGGATGACAAGATTCATGAGTTGCAGTTAGCCTTGGTCAAAGTATGTGAGATGTTGATGATGATGAAGAAAAAGAAGAGTAAGAAGAAGAGGAAACTGAGAAGAAAGATGATAGTGATGACAAGGACGGCGATAATGCCAAGGATGACCAAGGGAATGACAAAGATGGCGACAATGCCAAATATGACAAAGGGAAGGATAAAGATGATGACAATACGGGAGGAGACATGGGCAAGGGTGCCAGTTCCTTAGGTCAGAAAGATGATGAGCCCATACAGGACGCTGCCAAGAATACTGATGCTTCTGAGAATCCACAGTATTCGGAGAAGCCTTTGGATTATTATGATGATTTATTCGAGGATCTTCCCAAGAAATTCCTATTTGACGGATTCGGTGAAGAGCTTGGTGGAGCGGGCCTTGGATATTTGTTTGCCGATGTGTCTATGGACTCGGTTTTTGTTGTGGTTTGTGATCAGGAGAGGAAGGAGAGAGCCGAATATTTTGCAGGAGCATCTGTAGAAGAAGAACCAAAAAATTTTATTCTCGGCAACGTCAACAAAGATCCATATGTAGACTTCTTGTATGCTCACAAGTATGTCAACACGGAAGGACAGGAAATTGCCCCACTAGCCACAGTTATTAACAGTTGGTTCGATAGGCAAAAAGACTGGACACCTGCTCCTCTAGAGGTTCAAGCATCATGGCTAGGGGAAATGCAGGAAGAACATCCAGAGCATACATTCACGACATGCGACAGAGACTTGTTCGCTGTTCGCAATGACAAATCCAACGTTTGTTGTCGGATGTACGACAAAGACAAAGATCTCTATCCTGTTAAATGAATGAATGGGAAGGTAGAATACTTCAAGAGTCCAAGGATTTCTGCACAATGCCAAAGTTCGACATTAGGAGTATCAACAATGCGATGTTCTTCAATCCCTCCAAAGACACTCAGGCCGATCTGTTCGCCAAAATCTCGAAAGATCAATGCGACAGTGACTTCCCAGTGATGAAGATAGCAAAAGGAAAGTGCTTCGTTTATACTTGTATCTTGGATCCTGTCAAGAAGGAACCATGGATCTACTACAACTATGCACCACCACATACTGAGAAGGCCATTCCTGTCTCGTCACGAGCTCCCGACAACTCTTTAGCCAACTTCCTGTCTTGGTATTTTAACGAGAAGACACTTGTTGCTGTCATTCTCCGGAACAAAGACGACATTAAAGACATTGATATGATACTTGATCCGATGGATCTTTTGAAGTATGGCAAGGAAGATATGCAGAAACTACACGAGTCACTTATCAGAGTCTACGGTGACTGGGATGAAGAGGCGAAGCCCTTTACTCGTGTAGTCGCTTTTGCTATGGAGTTGAAACTGTATGCTGGAGAATGTCATCACTCTGTCTCACTCCCTGTCGGTTGACTTCATCAGTCTAGGGGAGTTTGTAGAGCCCGACTAAAGATGAAGACTGACAAAGTCAACCAGAGAAGAGTCAAAGACCTGATTTTGTTTATTTTCGTGTACATTGTATTTCATGTACAGTAGTATTTCGAGTACTCGACCATTTTCGTGTATAGAGGTTCGAGTACTCCTAGAAGTAGTATAAATAGACGTATTTTGTACTTTTCTAGGGTTGGATTCTTGAGGCGTGCTTTCTAGACGTATTGAGGCACTGTTTCGTGAACTTCACTGAATATGTTAAAGTTTTGATCTTTCTTCTTGTTCTTGTGATTCTATTCTGGATTCCGCACGTTATAGAGTCATTTGATGCAGAATGTAGACATAAAGCCCGGTTCTTGACAGATTTGGGACCTACATCAAGTTTTACTAAAATCAAATCACCTACAACTTGCTCATAACATCATCCATGTCATTAATCAACCTCATTATAGCCTAAAATCATTCTATATGTATATTATTCACCATAAAAGTTTCTATTTGTAGAAACATCTAGCAAAAAACTTATTTCACTAAGTCTAATACATTGATATACCAAAATCCATCATTTTAAACACATATCATCATTCCAAAGTACATGCATGTTCATATTACATCTTCTAGTAAGATTTGCGCAAATAAAGTTACTATTTTCAGTAACTATGCTTAAAATCACCTAAAATGACCATTCCACCTCATGATTTTCAATACATCCAACTCCAATATCATAAGTAACACATATTCATATTCAAATCATCATGGATTATGGTGGATCATACATGCATGTGGCCAAATATCATCATTTTCATTATTTTAAACAAAATGACAACAAATCACCATATAAACATCATAGATAATTTTATTAACTACAAATCAGTTTCTATAACATCAAAACACATATTATTATCATCAAAATCTCATGAATGTAGAGATTGAATGTGTGCATGTGGGTTTCAAGTATTGCATGTGAGTTTACATGTGTTGAAAGTGTGTGTAAGCTTGTAAAAACTACCTCACAAGTGAATCATCAACAGCTTCAAGAACTCCTGGATAGCTCGTTTTTAGCATAAACAAGAGGTGATGAAGGTGAGAAAACTCCACAAGCCTTCCTCTTCAATCCTCCAATGAGTTCCAAGCTTGAACCTTCAAGATGGGGGGTTTCAATGGCTTCCAGAGGGCAAATCAGGGAGATTTGGGAGTGGTAAGGTCGAATGGTTTCGTGCAAGGCCGGAGGTAATGAGCGAAAAGAGTATGGTAGCTATGATTGTTTTTTTTATAAAGATTTGGCGTCTAGGTGTCGTCGCGTATCGCCAAGGGGGTCCCTTAAGGGCTTAGGGTACCGCGAAGGATCCTGGTTGAGATTCGACCAATTTCAATGGTTTGGCTTGTTTTTCGACGTTTTCTCGTTTGTAGCACATCGTTTGTTGTCGTGTGAACTATCTAGTTCAATGTTTGAGCATTTGAGATGTTATTAGTGTTTAGTTACACGTTTTGTTTAATGTTCACCAACGTTCATATATTATTCGACACGTGTGTGCGTGTTGCGATAATTCATCGAATTATCGTGTTTGCATCAGTGTTTGTACTATCGTGCCACATGTCACACTAAATTACACTAATTCTAGTGCCACGTATACAAATGTCAATTAAATAAATATTTAATTAAAATAAAAGCTGACCTTGAAATTATGGGGTGTCACACTTACTAAAAAGGGAAACTTACTATAAATAGTATGTTGCCTATTTACGTGATTTACGTGTTTTCATGCAATACGAGAACGAAAACGGACATCACACGAACTATAACAACACACAGTTCACAAACGGGTCGTTGACTTTAACACGGTCAAACACAATCAAGCATGGTCAAACATGAACAAGCATGGTCAAACATGGACAAACGTAACAACCGTGGGTTGTTGAGCACGAACACTAACACAAACACGAATACGGACACAAACACGATCACGAACACAAACTTACGTAAGCAATGCGTTATAGGTAAACGGTGACCGATTCACCCGAAGACCAGGAGCTTACGCATTATTTGTCACTCAGGTGAGTTTACGACCCCTCTTTCAAACTGTTTTACAACTTTTAAACTAGGGGGAGAAAACATGTTGTGAGTCAAACTATATATATTTGTATGAACATATTGTGTATGCTGGTTTATTGGACAAACATTAAGTGTTGTATCGTAACAAAGTCCTCGCACAGTCTTACCGTTAATGTGTTCACAACGAGGCGAGTTTAGATAGTACAATTGGGCGTGACTAACCCCACGCGGTGCCAACTCTGACTGGATGTCAGAACGCGTGTTATCTCAACCCATCATCCATGTCCCTATGATAGGCATGGCGGAGGCTAGAGCAAACAAGTCTAGTTCGGTAGAGACGAAACTGACACTTGGAGCCTAGGGCTCGGAACAAACATATAATAAACAGCATGACACGTGACAAACATTTATTACTTATGTATTGATATCAAAACTTGTGAACTCACCAACCTAAGTGTTGACGTTTTTTTTCATAACATGTATTCTCAGGTAACTAGCTTGTACCTGGACTCAGGATGCACTTAAGGAGCAAGTACATGTGTCGCATGCATTCATACCGAGTCCTTTCAAACGAACAATGATATTTATTTCGTTTTACAAACTATGTAGTGTCTAACTAATTACTTTCCGCTGCATTTGAACAACTTATTATTTCCGCTGCTTAGACACTTATTTTCAATGCTTTAGACGATTTATGATATTCCGCCGCATGTTTAATTAATCAGTTTGGTTAATATTTTGTTTTAAACGTACTTTTCATACGCATATAGAGTCGTTCTACATGACTGAGAGCTGTGATTCTGGCCACGTCACACCCAGCGGTCTGACACCGCAAGTGGGAATTTGAGGGTGTGATATGATCCTAGATTTCTTGTGACAATGATTATGGTGCTGTTTGTTTTTCTTCAAAAGCTCTTCCTGAACCCTTTTGTTTGCGCCACGCAGAAAATGGGCAGAGGTAGGGGTTACAGATTGTTTGTTTTTTAGAACACATTTCATTAAAAAAAAATTATGCTTGGCCTCTTTATGGGGCAGACGTGAACAAAAAAGATTTTTTGCTTAGACGCATGGAATTGGCTAAGCATTTTATTCGAACAAATACAGAACCAAAATGGATGGTTTTGTGTCTATTACCAGTTCTTCCTCCTGAGTTGAGACCAATCTATCATATAGATGAGGATAAACTAGTGACCTTGGATATTAATGAAATCTATAGAAGAATTATCTATTGGAATAATACTCTTACAGATATATTAACAACATGTATAGCTACGCAAGAAGATTTAATAATATCTCAGGAAAATTTCTACATGAAGCCGTCGATGCACTTCTTGATAATGGAATCTGCGGACAAGTATAGCTTCGCGAGACTCTGCTTGGTAAACGAGTCGATTATTCTGGACGGTCAGTGATTGTCATGGGCCCTTCACTTTCATTACATCGACGTGGATTGCCTCGCGAAATTGCAATAGATGGACTGTCTATAGGACCCGTTTTATTAACAAGATTTATCACTACTTTAGCTACTTTAGCGGCCTGACCTGTTACTCGGGATTCTCGATTATTCCATTTCTTGATGTTAGCAATGTATAGTGGTCAAATAGGATCATTTTCTTTTCAGGACATTTTACTTTTTATTACCATGTGGGAATTAGAATTAACTCTTTTTACCTCTTCTGTCACAACCCGAGCCGGCGGGCCGGATCGTGTGTCCCGTCTGGCGGAAGGTTCCCGGGGCGCGATATCAGGAATGATAATCATGATGAACAGATTGTTTACATAGCATCAACGTTAAGAATAACTAAAGCACGATGACATTAAACTAGAATTTACAGAGTTAATTACCATTGTCAACATATGATAATTTAACTAGGTAAATCTGACAAATGAATCATGCGTTTACTATCTTTTAATCGTACAAGATATCAAAAGTGATTCACAATAGCCAACAAAAGATGTGCTTTCCAAAAACTACTAGGTCCTCTAACTGAGCATCCTAGCATGCAATCCTGAGCCTAAGCTTATTCCTGTACGTCACCTGAGAAAAACATGTAAGAAAACAAAGTCAACACAATGGTTGGTGAGTTCATATGGTTTTAGTATTTGAAAAATAGCTTTGCAAACCCTTTTAGGTAAAACCTTAACCTCATTAACATCACCTGTATCATCCAACTCGGTATGCTTATATATAGGGCATACGAAAGGGTCGAGCCTACAACCCGCCCTAACGCCATTCCACCACATACTAAGTCACATAGCACATTGCTATTAATGATAATTAAGCATTTTACCTACCGTTCAATCCTGTTCCCATCCCAGCTTTAAGATATTCTGTTTAAGAGTTCAAAAAACGCACACAAAAGCATTGACAACCTCTTCGGTAACAACCTTAACCTCATTAAAATCACATGTATCATCCAACTCGGTATGCTTATATATAGGGCATACGAAAGGGACGAGCCTACAGCCCGCCCAAACGCCATCCCACCACATACTAAGTCACATAGGACACTGCTGTTAATGATAATTAAGCGTTTTACTCTCAACCAACACCACATCCGTTAGAGTTTCAAAATAAGTTTATGAGTTCACTTCTGTGGACAACTGAATTTCTGGAGGGTGCATCACCAAAGGATACACCCAATGGTATTCAGTATCAATCCACAGGAGCAACTAGGGTGTAACGGTCTGCATCGGTGCACAGTTAGAGGATATCCATTAGTAGACACAAAGTCTACTAATAGTATCATAGTCATCCTAGCCACCGTTACAAAACATAGATGGACAATGAAGAGCACTGAATGACTAGGAGGAGTTGACTCCATAGGTCAACATGCGATGGCCAATCAGTCTGTCTTACAAGGTCCTGACAACTAAGAACACTAAATGACTAGGAGGAGTTGACACCATAGGTCAACATGCGAGGGCCAATCAGTCTATCTTACGAAGTCCTTACCATGTGCACATGTACCTGTTTACCCACTTGAATCCCCTTTGTGAACATGTTTAAGTTTTCTGAGTTTACTGAGTATTGAGCATAAGCATTTGACTAGAGACACTGATCACAAGCATTAAGTACTAAGTAAAAGATTTGAGCATTTAAGTAAAAGGATTGAGTTTACAACATTGTACACAAAAGTGATTGAGCTTTAATGTTTAAGCATAAAGTAAGAAAGTATTTGAATAAAAAGTATTAGCACATAAAGCATTTGAGCAAGCTAATATCCAATACTGATTTAAAGTATCGAGTGTAAGTTTTGAGTAATATTCTTCAGTATAACAAAGTATACGTTTGAAAATATGTATTTGAGAAATTTTTCATGAGTGATGATATGAGTAAGTATATGTTTAAGAAAGATACAATCATGACTTATAATCATGATAGTTTATAACTGAGATCATAAAGATTAAGCATCAACAAAATGAATGAACAACTTAACAGTTAACAGTTTATAAATAATTTTATAAACAGAAGCTAATAAGCGTTTCATAAAACATGACAATAATTATATAATTCGTTTATACAAAACATTTGACACGTTTCTCAGTCCCGAAGTAAAAACAAAATAGTTTGAAAAGGGACAAATGAACTCACTTGTGTCGCTAAGTATAAGTTACCATAGATAATGCGCGCTCGTTAGTTGTAGCTTAAGTATCTTCAACACCTGAGTTGTTTTAAGAGATTTGAATACTATAAGTCGTTATAATAGACGCAAACTAGGGTTTTGTTCTTGGCGTGCAACTAAGTGTCCTATGTTACTAAGGTGTTTCTAGGATTTCTATCTACTAGTCTAACCTATTACCCATTCGTAACCCTTATCCCATAATTAATTATTACAAGTCTTAAATTAAAGTGTCTTTAGATTTATTCAATTTAAGTTAATCATTTATTTAGAAAATCATTTATTTTAATTTAATAGGATTTATAAATATATTTCTTTTTATTGAAAAACATAATTTATTTAAGAAAAGTATCATGTACGTATGATGGGCTTGGGTTAATCCCTTTGGATTAATCTCGGCCCAATTATTAGCTTTCGACTTCCAAAGAGTTCTTTATTACTTCTTTGTATAATCCATCCTAGATAGTTCATATAACTATCCAATGTAATTATATTGTGTATGAAAGTTCTAAGTATTGGATGTTAATAAGAATTCAACATTCTTATACTTAGGCTATGGTTTGTTTCTCCACGAATTCCCCATTGTTTTGAACCCAAAAGATGTTAATATCCCGTACGATTCGATTTAAAAAGATGTCGGTTGCTCGGTTTCGCGAAAGATGTCGGTTTCGTTTCGTTTTCGAACCGAAACATCGCGATATTAAAATAGAGTTTAGAAATTTATTTTAGGTGGTAATTCCTAGTAAATTAACTAAATATATTCTGTTTATTTTAAATCTTGAGAAATATTAAATTTACAATTTAAATCGAATCGTATAGTTGTCGCGCGTATTCGTTCGAATCGTCACCCGTACGAATACGATGGTAACTGCACTTTTCAATATGGTTTTCTAATTATTGGATATCATTCAGAACGTTAAACTTGCAGATACATTCGTACAGATCGTCACCTATACGAATAATCCGTCCATTTAGCATTCTCGTAACGGCATCCGTTGTTGTTTTGTTCTATAAACGTTATACATAATAACATCCCTAACAAGCATTCATGTGTCAGTTCAGTGTTATCTGATATGTTTCAGACTGTTAAACTGTGAGTTTGAATCAGATTACTGAATCCATTACGTAATAGTTTTGTGTCAAGTATCACATGATATTAGCATACAGTTAATACACGTAGTTTACGTCTGAAAACTGTACCAGTTACTGTTCCGGTTACGGTTCTGGCACTGGTGTTACAGTCTCCCCTTGTTAAAGAAATTTCGTCCCGAAATTTAAAAGTTATTATCGGGTACGACTTTCTTTGTAAACAAGTGGAGAAAACTTTGTTTGGTGTGATGTCCCTATGCTCCCAAATGAACTCTGGTCTCGTTTGGGATTTCCACTGAGTCTTATTAGTTGGGATACGGTTTCGTTCAATATTTGACTTCACAATTCCGTAATTCCTATTGATTGTTGATGAAATGTGTGTGTAGGCTTTTCACATCACCTCGATCGATTTGATCAAGGGTTAATCGGCCATTCATTCCTTGTGATCTATCCTCAAAGTTGCATTATACTCAGTTCTATGTTATTTATACCATCTGATCCCATATACAATGAGTCTTTTATATTGACTTATTCATCATGAATCAGACGTATCTTGTTTTCGTCTCCCTGTGTCATTGCCTTCAGTATGAGTCCTCAAGTATTGCTTCAGAGTTTTGCTCGCCTTATTGCTCGCAGTTATCTTAATGCTATGCTTTGCTTAATCTTTGCATAACTCTAACACTTTATTATTGTTCAAAACTAATTGATGCTATGAGCATTAATTGTTACACAACCTTAATGCTAGTTGTGGATTTCTAAGTATGTTGTGTACATTAACTAAGGATCCTTTCTGTGTTTCTACCGTATACGAGAATTTTTAAGTTTTCATGGAATACCTATATGGTTATAATAATAGGAATACAATAAATTCTTATTCATACTATCATCAAATGGAATAAAGACTTATGAGTTAGAGGATAATACGTACCAGTACTCGTCTTTGGCATATCTTCGTTTTGTATTCACAACTGATTCTCCTGGTCTACTTATCTAGTTTAGCAATGTTTCCAGCACATTTCCAACATTCATCCTTTCTTAACATCCTAGGACTAAAGTTCTCTAAATTAAGTAATTAGAGTTCTATGAGGTCTAGGTAGAAAGTGAAAGTTCACACGCTAGCTTTGGCATTTTGAAGTCCTACGGCTTTTAGTGTTCTAATTAAATAAGGTCCTCTTCCTAATTACAGTAGTTAAACCGTAATTAAAATTTACCCTATCTTTATTTAATCATTTAACGCTTAATTAACCTAAGGGTTCCTTAAGTTATTATTCTGATTATCTTTTTGGCACCAAGTTTGCTTACGGTTATCTTAAATTTTATTGTTTCTAAAACCACAACAGACCATACATTTTTAACTAGCACCCCAATACATAATTTAACGTATCATGCTGAAATTTGCATACCTATGGGGTCATCGGACTCCGAGTGTTCCCCAGGAGCTGGTAAAGCGAGTAATTCCTCAGTGACCGCTGGGTCTGCTGAAGGCATTCTCCTAGGGCAGTCCCTTGCGAAATGTCCGTGCATTCCGCACGCGTAGCAGTTGTAGTTATGTTGAGAGGAAGTAGAGGTGCTCGCTTTTTGTTCCTGTTTCCTAGTGGAAATAAACCGGCACTGTTGGATCCAGTGTCCGTATTTCCCACAATTCAGACAGTGCCTACAAGGTTTCTTCTCACCGTGGTGAAAACCACATCTGGCACATTTAGGGAATATACCAACATATTAACGAGGAATAGGGGTCATCGGTGTCCTGCATTGTTGCATCCAGTGACCCGCCTTCCCACAGCGTGTGCATCTTACACATGGAAGTTCAGCTCGATGATAGTAGTGACAAGCTAAACAGAGAGGGGCTTTTCCCTCATAATGAGCACTGACTTCTGTAGTCAAATCCAACACGATTTGACTGATAGGATGTGACTGATAGGTTCAGCTTCAGTGCATCTTACAAAACATGGATGGACAATGAAGAGCACTGAATGACTAGGAGGAGTTGACTCCATAGGTCAACATGCGATGGCCAATCAGTCTGTCTTATTAGGTCCGGACAACTAAGAACGCTAAATGACTAGGAGGAGTTGACACCATAGGTCAACATGCGAGGGCCAATCAGTCTGTCTTACGAAGTCCTTGCTGGCTATTAAGTATTTCGCCTTTCCGATACCATGTGCACATGTACCAGTTTACCCACTTGAATCCCCTTTGTGAACATGTTTAAGTTTTCTGAGTTTACTGAGTATTGAGCATAAGCATTTGACTAGAGACACTGATCACAAGCATTAAGTACTAAGTAAAAGATTTGAGCATTTAAGTAAAAGGATTGAGTTTACAACATTGTACACAAAAGTGACTAAGCTTTAATGTTTAAGCATAAAGTAAGAAAGTATTTGAACAAAAAGTATTAGCACATAAAGCATTTGAGCAAGCTAATATCCAACATTGATTTAAAGTAT
This sequence comes from Mikania micrantha, assembly GCA_009363875.1. Classification (NCBI taxonomy): domain Eukaryota; kingdom Viridiplantae; phylum Streptophyta; class Magnoliopsida; order Asterales; family Asteraceae; genus Mikania; species Mikania micrantha. The sequence continues at coordinate 31,966,452 of CM018681.1, forward strand.
CAAGTGTAAGTTTTGAGTAATATTCTTGAGTATAACAAAGTATACGTTTGAAAATATGTATTTGAGAAATTTTTCATGAGTGATGATATGAGTAAGTATATGTTTAAGAAAGATACAATCATGACTTATAATCATGATAGTTTATAACTGAGATCATAAAGATTAAGCATCAACAAAATGAATGAACAACTTAACAGTTAACAGTTTATAAATAATTTTATAAACAGAAGCTAATAAGCGTTTCATAAAACGTGACAATAATTATATAATTCGTTTATACAAAACATTTGACACGTTTCTCAGTCCCGAAGTAAAAACAAAATAGTTTGAAAAGGGACAAATGAACTCACTTGTGTCGCTAAGTATAAGTTACCACAGTTAATGCGCGCTCGTTAGTTGTAGCTTAAGTATCTTCAACACCTGAGTTGTTTTAAGAGATTTGAATACTATAAGTCGTTATAATAGACGCAAACTAGGGTTTTGGTCTTGGCGTGCAACTAAGTGTCCTATGTTACTAAGGTGTTTCTAGGATTTCTATCTACTAGTCTAACCTATTACCCATTCGTAACCCTTATCCCATAATTAATTATTACAAGTCTTAAATTAAAGTGTCTTTAGATTTCTTCAATTTAAGTTAATCATTTATTTAGAAAATCATTTATTTTAATTTAATAGGATTTATAAATACATTTCCTTTTATTGAAAAACATAATTTATTTAAGAAAAGTATCATGTACGCATGATGGGCTTGGGTTAATCCCTTTGGATTAATCTCGGCCCAATTATTAGCTTTCGACTTCCAAAGAGTTCTTTATTACTTCTTTGTATAATCCATCCTATATAGTTCATATAACTATCCAATGTAATTATATTGTGTATGAAAGTTCTAAGTATTGGATGTTAATAAGAATTCAACATTCATATACTTAGGCTATGGTTTGTTTCTCCACGAATTCGCCATTGTTTTGAACCCAAAATATGTTAATATCCCGTGTGTAGTTGTTAGTGTGTTTTAAGAAAACCTTTGTCTTTGAAAACCATAACCCATGCTTTTATGTTTAAACCCTTAGAAAGAAAACATAAATGTTTAACTCTTTAGGTAATGTAAGTTGGTTTCCAATTATGGAACCCTAATAAGTTTTCCCATGCACACACACACACACATCCCTCCCACGCATGCATGTGTTTACGTAGCATCCATGCATTTCATGCATCCCAAAGTTTCTTGATATTGAATTGGTAGTTATAACCGAACCCTTAGTCAAAGTGGTCTTTGGCCGAATCAGCTAGGGCGAAAGACTATGGGCCAATCCGAGCTGGCGAAGGAAACGGCCGACCGAAGGAGAGTTTTAGCCGAATGGGTTTCTGCCAAAAGAGGATGCCCTCGACCGAACCAGCAATCTTGGCCGAATAAGGTTGGCCGTATGAGACCTTGGCCGAATCATGGGGTTGGCCGGAGGTAGGCCGAATGGGAACTTGCCTTGATCGAATGAGGAGCTGCCGAAAGGGAAAGACCCCGACCGAAGGAGAGGGGGTCGAATGTAGGGGCAACTAGGTCAACCTGGCCGAATGAGGGTAGGTGTTCAAATTGCCAAAAGCCCGAGCGAATGGCTCCCTTCGACCATGGCAATTCGGCCGAATGTGAGCTGCTGATGCTCATTCGGCGACCTAGGTGGTTTCATTCGGCGACCTAGGTGGTTTCATTCGGCCCACCGAGTTCATCTTCCAAGCAGCCATGGTATTCGAACTAAATCGTTTGGTAATGAAGAAAGGTTTGCTTCTAGATCTTCCTAATGTGTTAGTAAGTGTTTTCCCTAGAGTTTTGAGGTGCATTAGACCGGTTTTCATGGGGTTCGAAATAGGGTTTTGAAAACCCTAAAAACAAAACTAAAAATCGATTTTTACCTCGAATTAGTCGGACAAAAGCTCAGATCGGTTGTACTTCTATGATCTACAAATTGTGGTGGTTGTTTTGACACCAAAAACTCTTGATTTGGTCGAGAAATGGAGGAGATAGGAAGTGGGTTTCTAGAGAGAGAAAGTTAGAGAGACAGAGAGAGCTCCGGATTTTGTGGTGTAGAGAGAGAGAGAGTGAAGAGATTAAAATGAAGAAGATAGTTCATTTGAGGTATTTATACCCCGGGTGAGTTCGGGTTCGTTTCGGTTGCTCGGTTTCGCGAAAGATGTCGGTTTCGTTTCGTTTTCGAACCGAAACATTGCGATATTAAAATAGAGTTTAGAAATTTATTTTAGGTGGTAATTCCTAGTAAATTAACTAAATATCTTCTGTTTATTTTAAATCTTGAGAAATATTAAATTTACAATTTAAATTGAATCGTATAGTCGTCGCGCGTATTCGTTCGAATCGTCACCCGTACGAATACGATGCTAACTACACTTTTCAATATGGTTTTCTAATTATTGGATATCATTCAGAACGTTAAACTTGCAGATACATTTGTACAGATCGTCACCTATACGAATAATCCGTCCATTTAGCATTCTCGTAACGGCATCCGTTGTTGTTTTGTTCTATAAATCCTCACATACGTTTATACATAATAACATCCCTAACAAGCATTCATGTGTTAGTTCAGTGTTGTCTGATATGTTTCAGACTGTTAAACTGTGAGTTTGAATCAGATTACTGAATCCATTACGTAATAGTTTTGTGTCAAGTATCACATGATATTAGCATACAGTTAATACACGTAGTTTATGTCTGAAAACTGTACCAGTTACTGTTCCGGTTACGGTTCCGACACTGGTGTTACATCTTCCCTTCTTCTTTTAGTTAGGTTTTTGGAATCTCCTTCATGTATTCTCCACAAGAAGCGATTGTCTTCATCTTTCTCTCCCAATTTCTTAAAATCTCTGATTCCATCATCAATATGAGGAAGAAGATTCAACCTTTTATATCTGCGAAGGCGTACACCAGACCGGATCCATTCATCAAAAACTGGTACGCAGTGGCTCCACACTGGGTGACGGGCCAGTTCAAGAACTCCGATCGTTTGGGTTGAGGGGGAAACCTTGGTTCAAGAGGCTCCCGTAACAACCCATTTTGGGGAATTATTATAAGTAAAATGTAATTGGAGTATAAATTATGTTTTACTTTAATTGATGGGTGTTTCATAAGATTTCACTATCATAAACATTATTTGGTGGGTGTTTTAATAAATATTTGGTTTAAAACATAACATATGGTGGTGTTAAGTAATTTATCTAAGTTAGTCATAATTAATTAGTTTTAACTTGTAATTGAGGGGTTAGAAGTGACAATTCCTGAAACTTAATTAAAAGAGGGGAGTTTGTATGTAAAATGGTAGTCAAATTTGGTCAAATGACCATTTCTTTTTTTTTTTCTGGAAAACAAGGGCGACGAGAAAGAGAGGAGGATGTTGAGGAGATATCAAAATTTCACAAAATTGAAGACCCAAATCAACAAGGATTGCTCATGCAATCATAGATTGGAGTTGTTTTTGCTTCATACTACATTTAGGTATGATTTTTGGATGATTATGATGAGATTTTCGTGGGTCTCCATTAGGGTTGTGGGTTTGAAGGGTAAAACTCTCAATTGGGTGTTTTGAGAGTGTCAAATGTTGTTAATGATGCTGATAATCATATAGGAACATCTTTTGATTGTTTTGTTTCATGATTGATATGCTATGATAATGGGGGATTGGGGTGTTCATGGAGTAGATGAACATGGTGTGTTAAGTGAGTGTTTAAAGGTTGGGATTTGATAATCACTAAATTGATGTAGTTTGTGGTGAAAATGATGAAATTGATCATTTATAAACATAATAATGGATGTGTTAATGATGAATGATCATTAGAAGATGAACTTGTGCATATATGGTGTTTGATGAAATGCAAAGTAGAGTAATCAACTTAAAAACTAGTTTAAAACTAATGGGGATATGAAATTATATGTGGATACTAAATCAACAAGGTTGAGTTGATTTGATTAAGGGTCAATTGGAAGTAATTAAAGTTAAAATGGTGACATTGGGGTGAATGGGTGTATTTTTACTAATTGTAGTCAAACTTTATATTAAACCTATTAGTTGTGATAATAGGAATTGATATTGAAGGTGTGAGTGGAACTAAACGACCTGGGAAGGAAATTATTATTGAGGATAGCTCGTTGGTAGGGGTGTTCATCGGTTCAGTTAATGGTTTATTTGGTTTGTTCGGTTTTTGAAAAAAAATCCTATCCGTTAACCGAACCGAACCGAATTCAATATGAGGTTATCCGAATCGAATTCCAACCGAATTCAACTGATTTAACCGAATTCAGTCAATGTAAACCAAATTCTCTAATTTTCCCCAAATTTGTCTCCTGTTTGCTTTCCAAGGAGCAACCTTTTACAATTTCAATTAAATTATAAACAAACTAAATAAACCAAGCTAGGATAAACCAAATTCTCTATATATGAGATAGAGCTGAGACGTGTACGAGTCAGTCAATGAAGTCGCAACTTCGCAATAGATTTGAGATAGAGGTTGAGAGAGAAGCATGAAATCATGAATGACTTTCTATATATCTAAAATTGTAGATGTAAATTACTCACGGAGAACTCAAGAAGGAGAAGAAGCGGCTGAAAGCTTGATGGTTGCCGAAGGAGAAGAGACTCCAGACCGCCGACTGCCGCTGCCGGACCGTCGGTCGTCGCCTGAGAAGAGTTGAGAAGCTGAAACCTTGAAGATTTCAAGGTCGATACTCGATGCCTCAATTGTCTTGGTCGCCGCCTAAGCCTCAATCAGGAATGGAAATTTGCAAATGAGAACTAGGTTCTAATTTTTATGGTATATAAAATATATAAAAATTAATATATTTAATTAAATAATCGATTAAACGGTTAACCGAACCAACCGAATTAAAAAAAAAGGTTTAACCGAAAACCGAATTCGGAATTCGGTTACGGTTAATAACCCAACTGAATTTAGAATTCGGTTCGGTTTTTCTGGTTACGGATACGGTTCGGATAACGGATTTAGACGGTTTTCGGTTTTTCTAAACACCCCTACTCGATGGATCAAGGTAAGTCACCCAAATCTTCTACTTGTTATGTGTAATGTGTTATGCACGAATGTATGTTTTGTAGAAGATTGACTTTATGGTGAATAGGTGATATGGTGATTATGGTCAGACAATGATAAGCAATAGGTGATATATGTTGCTTGATTATTGTTAATATGGTGTTTTAATGCTAGTCCATGATTGACTTGGTGTTAATTTGTATGTGTGGTGAATCTATGAAAATAGTTCGCAAGGTGTGTGAACTCATAGTTGAAATTGAATTGAATTGGTGTTTTGAATCACAAGTGGTGTGATCATGACATTGGATTATTCACATGGTTTGTGAATGTCCTTTGTTGGCTGTAGTCAAGTTAGTAAAACACAAGTGGTGTGGTTTATTTAACTTGAGAAATCTTGTGGAATAAGATCTCAATGGTGTTTTGGGTAGAAACGACCCGTTAGTAAATCGTTTGACATTAGGACCATGATGGTTATAAATTGGTGATTTAAGGTGATTTGTATGTTTATATGGTGTTATATAACGTTTATGGAGGTAATGGAATGGTCGGAAATGAGCGGAACGGGTCGAGACGAGTCAAAACTTCAAAAATGGTTGTGCAGGGTGTGCCCGGCGTACCATACGCCAGGGGGCGTATGATACGCCACCTTCAGCTCAAATCCTTGAAATCCTCTATGATACGCCGACCAATACGCTAACCAATACGCTGGTGCTGATTTTGACCAAAATTGACTATTTTGGTCAACGGTGACTTAAATATGGTGTTTTCAGGTGAATGGAAGAGGTGAATGCATTTGTGATCGGATTGCTATGCAAGGACTCGGATCAAAAGTGTTTTGGTGTTTAATCTTTCTTGGTTTAGAACAAAGTTTTTGTGAATAACTTAAAATGAGATTTGGTTGTTGAATGTTTGTTAACATCAAATATTTTGTAAAGTCTTTGTAAAGTGGCGTGTTCAAAGTGTTTAATTCACTTGTTTGTTTGAAAAATATGGGACCTATTCTGATTTGTCGTTTTAAAACGTGTGTAACGTGTTGGTGGGTTTTGGGGCTCACAAGTTGGCATCAGAGCCATTGGTTTGAGGGACTCAAGTGCGTCACGAACACTAGAACTCGAATCGTTGTGTTTTTGATATAGGAAGTATTGTTTGATCCGAGATCCGATCACGAAGTCGGGGGTTAAGGTAACAAGTTTGTAGTTTGTTTACCTTAGATGCATATGTTTGATGATGCTTGTGGTGAAATTGGTTGTTAAACCGAAATTCTTAGTCATATTATGGGGAGGTGAAGTTAAGGAATTGGATATGTGAGGTGTATAATGTTATGTCTGGCCAACATAAGATTATATTATTGACATGGATATGACCTTGATGGAATCAACTCATACTATGGTTATGAATATTAGGTAAGGTGTTAGGAGTTTGATTTGGTGATGTATTTAAGTTCATTTTTCATGGTGTGCTGAGTTAGATGAACTTGATAGCAAAACTAATGTATCAAATAACTTGTTTCAGCCATAGAATGGCTGGTGGTGATGACGTACATGGTGGTGGAGATCATGAAACTAACCTCATCGAAATTCAAACTATGGTGAGGGAAGAGGTGGCAAGAGCGCTTGAAGCTTCGATTCCTCACCATATGGAGGGTCTGCAAGCCCCCATTAGGGAATTCATTCGACAAGAGTTTGCAACTCTTTTGATAGGGCGAGATATGGAACGAACTCCAAAGAGGGTGACCTATAAGGAGTTTGTGGCTTGCAAGCCAAGCGAATTCAAGGGGGAGGTTGACCCATTACTGAGTCAACGTTGGATAAATGATATGGAGGGCACGTTTGAGACGATCCATTGTGATCCAGAGGATGAGGTGATCTTTGCGGGGATTCAGTTGCGAGAAAGAGCAAAGGATTGGTGGGTGCTTCTACAGAAGGAAAGGGGTAGGGATGGTGTGAGGAACTTAACTTCGGCGGAGTTTAAGGAGTTGTTCCTTAAAAGGTTCTGTCCGCAGGCGGTGATTGACATAATCACTGAAGAATTCCTTCATATGAGACACAAGGAGGAAAGTATTGATACGATTACCGCCATCTTCTATAACAAAGCTAGATTTTTTCCTCATTTGCTAAAAATGGAGCGGATGTGGATCAATTGATACCACAGTATGTTGAAAGCTAAGTACTGCGAATTTCTTACACCATCAAAGTGTGAGACATTGGCGGAACTTATTGATTGTGCTCGGGAGCGCGAGTAGGAGATAAAGCGACATGAAAACCGCGATGAAAAGCGGAAGGTGGAGAAGGAGACGAGGTCGTCTAAAAGGGGAAGTTCTCTAACTCACCTACGAAGTTCCACTCAAGTAAGGGAGTTAAGCATTGTACAAAATGTGGGAAAGACCACATGGGTGATTGTTCGGTACGACCTTTATCTTTTTTTCAAGTGTGGGAAGCAAGGTCATCTTGCTAATTAATGCTCGAGCCCGTTGAATTTATGTTATAATTGCTACAAACCGGGGCATGTTCGGAGTGAGTGTCCGGAACTTAAGGGGGCCGGATTTGGCGGAATAGAAAATCGATCGTTTAAGGGGCAAGGAAGTGAGAAGAAGGTTGAGGTACCCAAACCAAAGGCTAGTGCGTTTCAAATCATTGCGAAGGATGCCAAAGTGACACCTGATGTGGTGACAGGTACTTTCTTCATCAATACATTACCTGGTTAAATATTATTTGATTCAGGGGCTAGTAGATCTTTTGTGTCTACTAATTTTATGCACCATCCTTCTTTTGTTGTTGAGAAATTGTCGGTGCCTTTAGAAATAGAAATAGCGGATTCTAAATGCTTCCTAGTTGGTGATGTCTATCGAAAATGTAAATTAACCATCGATGGGGAGGATTTTGATATTGATTTGATACCTATGGTATTGGGGGAGTTTGACGCGGTGGTTGGGATGGGTTGGCTTTCGGCTTATGAGGCTAACATTGTGTGTAAACATAAGATAATTCAATTGATGTCGCCTAGCGGACATGAGGTGTGTATTCGTGGGGAGAAACGTGGAGGCATGATCTTATGTTCCTTAACCGAAGCTATGAAGTATTTGAACAATGGGGGGCGATCATTTTTTGCTTACGTGGTGGATGTGGAGAAAGGAGTGAAGATGATTGAAGGCATTCCTATAGTTCATGATTTTTCGGATGTCTTTCCGGATGAACTACCGGGATTACCTCCCGAAAGGGATGTGGAGTTCCGAATTGATTTGGTGCCTGGGGCTAAACCCATTGCTAAGGCTCTATTCCGCTTGGCGCCATCTGAATTGCGAGAGATGATGAATCAATTGCAGGAACTTCTTGACCGGGGTTTTATTCGTCCGAGCATCTCACCATGGGGTGCACCGGTTTTATTTGTCAAGAAGAAAGATGACATTTTTAGAATGTGTATAGATTATCGGGAGTTGAACAAGGTCACAGTGAAAAATAAGTATCCATTACGACCTCTTTGACCATTTACAAGGTGCTTCATGGTTTTCTAAGATCGACCTTCGATCGGGATACCATAAATTACAGGTTAGAGAGGAAGACATTCCAAAGACGGCTTTTCGTATGGGGTTACGGGCACTACGAGTTTCTTGTGATGTCCTTTGGGTTAACTAACGCACTGGCGGTGTTCATGGATTTGATGAATCGGGTGTGTCGTCTAATGCTAGATAGGTAAGTCATTGTGTTCATTGATGACATACTTATCTATTCCAAAAATGAAGCCAATCACGCGTGTCACCTGCGTGAAGTTCTTGAAACGCTTCACAAGGAGAAACTGTATGTCAAGTTCTCCAAGTGTGATGTCACACCCCGAGCAGGCGGGCTGGATCGACTTTCCCATCGGGCGGAAGGTTCTCGGGGCGCAATATCGTTTGATAATCAAAATGATCAAATTGTTTGCATAGCACATGATATATAATTGAGAAATGCTAACATGACAATGATATAGAATTACAAAGTTAAATTACAATGTATCGTTCATAATTTAACCAAGTAAATCAATCCAAAAGAATCAGTGAGTTTCTATCTTGTAACTGTACAAGATCTACAAAAATGATTCATTGTTTTGTCATTCCAAAAGTATGCACAACACAAAATGTAGCTAGGTCTTCTAAAAGTCCACTAGCTATATCATTGATGTCTGGTGACTAAACCTGTTCGTCACCTGAGAAAACATGCATTTAAACAAAGTCAACACTAGATTGGTGAGTTCATAAGTTTGATAATTAAAAGCATTGAATTTGCTCACATACACAGTCACAATGTCATACATGATACTTGTAAATGTTTATTTCATTTGTTCACACAATGGCCTCTCCATAGTTATATTTACAAGTAATATGTCATCCTATTAGCTATGCTTATATATAGGGCATATGTAGGGGAACAAGCCCCAGCCAACATCCCACCACATGCCTAATAGAACTTAACACCACTTGCGATACAACTATAGATACCCATTATCATCTCATATGTTCATACCGTTTCATATTCACCCATCCATTGTGTTCATCATCCAATGTTATATGTAGATGATGACGTAGGATAGAGTATCCTGGCTATCCTGTCAAAGACATAAACACTGCAGAAAATCGAACGTCCTGGCTGACTTACGAAGACGGCAAGTACAAGTGAAATATCCTGAACTAAACAATCCAACGACACAAGGCAAGACAGCCAGACGACCAGACAACAAAGACACATGAGTCGGATAAATTTAATTGTACATATAGATGCGGGAAAGGAGTCTCGGATGTGAAAAAAGGAAGCCATCGTGTGTCTAAAGGATAAAGATGGTGTTTCACGAAATGGCAGAGCCACAGCTGTCAACTCCTTATACCAAAAAGGAACTAGTCACAGTTATTAAGGAAAATGTCTGGATACCAGGAAGATATGATACCCAAAGAGGAATAGAGTAAATCTGGGAGATCACAGGTTCCCAAGACTCCCAGCACTATAAATAGAGGAGCAAGGCATATTTGCAGGGCTCCTCCACACATTCAACCTTAGCTCTCACCTCTACTCTCACTTTCACTTATATATCATCTTCGACTTATCGGTGGCTGATCCTGATGTCGGAGCATGATCACAGGAGGTCTCCACCGGCAGTATAGCAAGGTGTCGTTCCTGCCTTAGCCGGATATCAAGGAATGGTAACTCCAGGTCTACTACCAAGACCCAGCAAGTAAATACCTCAACGTGAGTTATACGAACGAGTTGGTCTTGCTAACTTGCTAACTCCAGGCGTTTCTTCTTCCAGCTGTACTTCTTACATATATTGCTAACCAGGGCTAAAGTAAGGTCTTGGTTCCTGGTAAGACCAAGACAACCCTTTCTTACAGCTATCCTAGCCTTCCTGGCACCCACACTTCTCTTATCTCTATCTTTTATAATTACTTGTTTATTTGATTGTGTATTCTTCATAAAGATACTTACTTGAGCGTCGGAGTGCCCTCTGGGGAAATCCCCTCGGGCCCTCTAACGTAGATCTTCTATGTTGTTGCAGATAGGTTCCATACCCGGGATAGCAAGATGTAACCTGACTCGGGATAGCAAGGCATCACTTGACCCGACATCATGCCGCTCGGATCTGGACCCTTCAACATTGGCGCCCACCATGGGGCCCGAGATTTTCGACATTTATGAATCCCTCGCGCCCTTTGTTGTAGATATATAGAGAGATATGTGGTTTGCCATACTATATTTGTCACAAAAATATATATATGCTATAGTAGTTTAAAAGATCTGATGAACTGCTAAAATCTTAATATTTCTTTGCTTGGATAAATATATGTACATATGTACATATATAAATATAGAAAGTACTTAACCTTAGCCTTTCAGATCTTCTCCTTACCTAAAATGAAGATCAAGAATCTAACTAGATATTATGTTAAAGGCTGTAATATAAGACCCTACAAACTTATAGCTGGGAACATTATAAAGTCATTAATGAGGAACCTTACTTAAACTCTTACATATTAATGTCAGAAATCTTTCCCAATACATTACAACATTTTGTCTTAGTTTTGATTTATGAAGACTTTGATTGTATTCATTAAATAGAAAATCAACCAAAAAAAGGCAACAACACTCCGATTAAAAAAAAAACTTTTTGTGGATTTGCTAATTTTTTCTGCGATACAAGACTTCATGACCAAGAGATGCCATGTCAAGTCCAAAAAATACTTTTGCAGACCTGCTATGTGCTTTTTCAGACATCCTGCCAAATACTTTTTCTGACATTCAGCTAAATAACTTTTCTGACATCCAGCTAAACCTTTACACACTTTTTATGTCAAAGTCTAACTATTAGCCTATAGATAATAGCAATTACCTTTTCTTGTAACATGTAGACCCTTCATTCCAATTTAATAGAATAGTGACTTATAGATGTTATTCTAGATATGCATAATAAAAGAATTAACCTTTCAGCAAGGACGACCTATCTTTCCAGGCCAAAATACTAGTCTTACTTGGACGCAACCCAGGTACCCTACTGACCAAGCCTCCAAGCCAAGACAATAAGGCTGTATCAATCCACTTGGCATGACAAAAATAAAATCATTCTTAGCCTAGGTAGTATATAACCAAAAATCAGTTTGATGGAAAAGTTTGCAAAAACTTTTCATTTATATATATATATATATATATAAATTGTTCTTATCCCAGCAAGCATGTCTTGACAAACATGTATGGTCTTGCCTTGCCTTGACTCGATTTGTCAATAAACTTTTTTTCCATCTTAGCAAACATTTTGTTTATAGCTTTAGCTGGACAGACAATTTGCTAAACCCAACTTGTAAAATAATATGCCCAGCTTACCAAATAGTATATCTCATCTCACAGAGATGGAGATAAAATATGTGACAATTGCAGGTAAACATTACGTCATCAATAACACGAGCACGTTTGGTCGTTCTAGGAATTTGTGTTAAATTGATAATTTTAATCATTACAGGTTTAAAGTGTGCGAGAAATTGGGAACATGGGAGAAAACCGTGCGTGAAACCGAGTTACGGATTGTCCGGAATCGCGAAACGAAGAAAAATCTTGAAATTGGATCCCTCGCGATACGCGACGACTCCTTGGAGTCTTGTCGCGGTACGCGACAAGTTACGATATCAAATCTTATCCGGAATCCCTCGCGGTACGCGACGACATGTGGGCCACTCGTCGCGATACGCGACGAGTAGGTCGGTCTGTGAAATCAGATTGTTAAATCGCAGAAGCATGCAGAAAGTTTTATTTTTCTTTCCCTCGACTTTAAACCCTCTTTAACTCAAAATCTTGACCAATCTCCCACCAAAACTCATATTTGACACCACCAGAACGTCCAGCTCGAACCGGTGAACGTGTATACACGTCCTGATCGTGATTTTGTCCGTAGAATCGTCTGATTTGGGTAACTATCCTTTTTAATCTTCTGACTTGATCTTCATTGATTAGATCGTGTTTTTGAACGTAATGATATAGTTAGGGTTGTTGATTGTTGCTTAGATGATAGCTAGGAATGATTTTTGACGGATAACTTGTCTTGTTAACGGGTAAATGCCTGTTTTGATCCGTTATAATGCCCGGTTTTCACTAAACCATAACAATACTTCTAATGGTTTAAACCATTGGATTATGACAATGTAAGTGATTATTTTGGTTAATCTTTGAAATGCAAGGTTAATCCCAAGTGTTTCAAACTAATCACAGTTATTACCCTACCAATTGGAATAACTGTCTGGTTTTATGATAACAGTCGGATTAATATGTTAAACATGATTGTTTAACCTATTCAAATGTCATATTGTTATGTTTTGTGATACATGGATAATTGGTGACAAGAATTAATCATTCCTAAGCCGAGATTTCATCTAGGGACTGTTTAAGTAATATAATCAACAGCATTACCTAACTAATTAGTCGGAGATTATTACGGCTAATCCAATGAGTCATCAACTTAACACAAAGTACCTAAACGAGTATAGGTACCTACATTATAGTACATTGTATGATATTAGACTAAATAATTAATTAAACATCTAATGTTAGTTCGATGACTTTTCATTACAATGTCGGTGACATTGAACGTTCAAACAGATCTAATCAGCAAGTTAAAACACAAATAATTAATTATAAATAAACTAATGCAGATTAGCATTTTTAGCCACCATTCGTGTGATTTTATCTTTTCATAAACTTCAGGTGAGTTTCGTACCACCCCTGTTCTTTTAATGTTGTATAAACATCGGGGTATAACTGCTAAACTTTTCTTGATCATATGATATGTGTCACTGTTATCTGCGTGATTTCATGTGATTAACTGAATTTGTGGATTTCATGGGATTGTTGCCGTTAGTATCTCTATCATGATATCAAAGTCCTCATTCTTGAACTGTATCTAGTGAACCCATGTGTGGCCGAGCAGAAAACATTGATAGTACTATCGGTTGACACCCCATTCACTGGGAGGATTGCATCTCCCCTGGTGTGAATGTTTGTTATCTGTTTCCTGAACTTCTTAATGGTGTGATAGACATTAAGATAATGAGGCAATAAGATATGTACCGACGGGTAATATCGAGAACTGAACATATCGTCCGAAAGGAACTAGATACGGGTCCCATGGTTATCCGGAACTGTGAACATGTATTTGAACTTAACTGTCATATCATATGATTTAACTAAACTGTATGAAATCACCAGCTTTGTGCTGATGTTTTCGAAACTAAAACTTTTGCAGGCAATCAAGGACAACGGTGAGGATGCACTCACAGCACTAGCAACAACTGTAATTAAATAAATTGTAATATGTATAAACTGTAATAATATTTGTAACCACGAACCTTGTAATGTAAGTTTTACTTTTCGTAATCTGTGTGCTATGATGATGCCGGATCAAGTAAGTCACCCCTCATGCTCTGAGACATCACCACTATGCTTCCGCTACCCTTTTGATGACATCATTCTCAGGTGACGAGAGGTGGGGGTGTGACAGGGTGGTATCAGAGCCACAGGTTATAGAGAATTAGGTTGACTTAGAGGCCTAGACTATAACCATAGGCTCGTATAATGACACAGAGAGCACTGAATACAACGAACGAACAAAACTTGTGTTGATTTAAGTTAGGATAATCGAGTGATCCAGGTTTCAGTTATGAGTGGCCAGCATAACTGAAATTTGTAATACTTGTGCATTCTAGTTTAAGTCAATCCAAGCTGAACTATAACAATTCTAAAGACTAATAGTTTCTTTGAGATAGGAAGAGATATCATATCATGTTTGTATTGAATATTATTATTCAATGTTTATTTCATGATACTGATCTAGAACTTTGTTTATTCAGCAATGGCGAACCCGGGAGAAAACTATATTTACCAGAGATTCCCTTACATCATCCTTGACGACACACCCAGTGACAGCTCGGGATCGAGCTCGGGTGCAGTACCATCTCATGCGTCTTCTGTATTATCTCAGGTGGGACCACAGCTACCAGCTACACCACCCGGATCTCCTTTTGTACCACCACTACCGCCCGGATCTCCGTTTATACCACCACCACCACCGGGATCCCCACCGGTGCACAGTCCACCCCACTCACCGCTGGCCGACGCTTCGGCCATGAGGAGGCAGAGCTCCTCACCACACAGAGCCCCGGCATGGGACGGGCTCAGGCGTATGCGGGGCCAGGCCCGCAAGACTACGGGACTACCTCCACGACGCCCTATGGCTCCACGGGACGAGCCAGCACCAGTATACGAGGTGGGAGAATCCTCCCACCAGGCTGAGCTTCGGGCTCAGGTACAGCAGGTCTCTCAGGACCTGCTGGGCCTCCGACAGGATCTGCAGCAGCACCATGTCACGATGGAGGACACCCGTAACACGGTGTTGGAGATTCTCACGTCTCACCTGGCTCTTATGGAGCATGTGACTACTCAGGGTGCAGACACTCTAGCTTGGAGGGCGACCATTGAGGATCGCCTTCGGAGGACCTGGTGGAGGGAGATGATTGCTGCATGTAAGCAGCGGGTGGCAGCCTTTGGGGAAAGGCTGCAGGGACTGATCTGGATGCTCGGTACGCTGAGCACCGAGGCTAGACTTATCTGGTTAGCTATAGTACTTGCTACTATAGCTATAGTGCTTGTCTGTTTACCGTATTTCTTACGGTAAGTCAGATCAGTTGACCCACATTTTTGGGATTTTCATTGTACATCTCATAGACGGATAGGTTGTTTGTATGGATGTATTATGAGGGCACTCTTTGTATCATAAACTTTATGGTTCTATAATAACAGTGTTGTTTTAATCAAACGTTTGTTTCTGTATATCTGTTGTATGTTATGTGAACACTATATCTATATCAGTATGAGAACATATCTATGAACATATCAGTATGAGAACATATCTATGAACATATCAGTATGAGAACGTATCTATGAACATATCAGTATGAGAACGTATCTATGAACATATCAGTATGAGAACGTATCTAACTGAAAACATATTGCGCTGATATACAGTACGAGAGCAATACTGTATGCAAATATATCTAACTGAAAATATATTGCGCTGATATACAGTACGAGAGCCATACTGTATGCGAATATATTTAACTAAAAACATATATTGCGCGAAAATACAGTACGAGAGCCATACTGTATGCGAATATATTAACTAAAAGTACAGTACGAGAGCCATACTGTACGAGAACATATCTAAACGAGAACGTATCTGTAATGTGAACGAGAACATATCTAAACGAGAACGTATCTGTAATGTGAACGAGAACATATCAGTAACTAAAGTATAGTACGAGAGCCATACTATACGAGAACATATCAGTTACTAAAAGTACAGTACGAGAGCCATACTGTACGAGAACATATCTAAACGAGAACGTATCTGTAATGTGAACGAGAACATATCTAAACGAGAACGTATCTGTAATGTGAACGAGAACATATCAGTAACTAAAGTATAGTACGAGAGCCATACTATACGAGAACATATCAGTTACTAAAAGTACAGTACGAGAGCCATACTGTACGAGAACATATCTAAACGAGAACGTATCTGTAATGTGAACGAGAACATATCTAAACGAGAACGTATCTGTAATGTGAACGAGAACATATCAGTAACTAAAGTATAGTACGAGAGCCATACTATACGAGAACATATCAGTTACTAAAAGTACAGTACGAGAGCCATACTGTACGAGAACATATCTAAACGAGAACGTATCTGTAATGTGAACGAGAACATAACTAATGAGAACATATCTGTAATTAAAGTACAGTACGAGAGCCATACTGTACGAGAACATGTGAACATATCTGTTGTTGTGTGAAAACATATCTAGTACATGAACTGAGAACATATCAGAGGACTTGTGTGAGAACATATCCTAGTCCTGTATGAACATATCTCTAAAAACATGTATTGCGAGGCAATGAGTTGGGTTATACTCTACACATGTTTTGGAAATAACATGACTAAGTATAACTATGAATATCTGAATGACTAGTGTGAATTGAGAACGTATCTGGATCTTTTCAATGTAGTTATACTTGAATACTTGAATGATCACATTTCAACATGAAATTATCAGCATGTCTGAACATGGTTGAGTTATGTGATTAAAAAGGGTTATATCTTTAATATTCTTGAACTGACCTGAGTTTGTCTGCATGTGAGCAGAACTATGGCTCCGAAAAGAGGTCGTCCAGCTAAGAAAGTTACTGAGAATATTACTTCCCCTGAACCGAATCCAGTTCCACCACCTGTTTCTGAAACAAATACCGTTCCTCTGGTGAACCAGGACCCAAACCCGACACTAACAGCAGCTCCTAGTGGGTCGGTATTGAATGAAGCAGCTATAGCCCGAATCGTAAAGGAACAGTTATCGGCTGCTGGCATTGTAATACCACCACAGCCACATGTCACTTCTGGGTCTGGTCATGTGGAACATAATGCCACAGGTGGACACGTTGAAACTGTTCATACCACAGGCACAACTACTACTACTCCTGATCCACCACGACAGGGATGTACGTATAAATACTTTGCTTCCTGTAACCCACCTACTTTCACAGGTAGGGAAGGAGCGGCTGGACTCCTTAGGTGGATCGAGGAGATGGAAACAAAACTGAAAATTAGCCAGTGTCTGGAGGAGCATAAGGTGTCTTATGCTGCCTGTTCTTTGAAAGAAAATTCAAAACTCTGATTATGTCAGAGTACTGCCCAATCACTGAAATCCAAAAACTTCAGGAGGAATTCTGGAGTCACTCAATGGTCGGTGCTGATTCTTTAGCCTACACCGATCGTTTTCATGAACTTACTTGTCTACTTCCCAATATGTTTCCAACTGAGGCAGCATTGATTGAGAAGTATATCAAAGGGTTGGTTCCCCAGATTCGGGGAAATGTAACTGCTGCTGAACCCACAACCCTCAAAAGAACCATTCTGTTGACCACCAAGCTTACCGATGAAGCGGTAAGAAGTGGTACATTGATCTCAAAATCTCAAACGGCCGTGAGCCGTAGTGAAGCTGGTACCTCGAACGTTTCTAAAGGTACCAAACGTAAATGGTTTGGCAAGTCCAAGACCAAAGCTCCAGCTGAAACCAGTCAGAACAAACCAACCGTGAAAAACTATGGAGTGGCGGTACCGGAGAGGAAAGTTTACACTGGGCCGGCGCCCAAATGTGATAGGTGTCCCTACCATCACACAGGACCATGTCCTGTTTGTACAAAATGTAATCGGGTAGGACACTATGCTAAATACTGCAACTTTCCTGCTCGTCAACCAAACCAAGCTCCACGACCCACTGCTCAAACGAACCGGTCATGTTACACTTGTGGAAGCCCTGATCACCTCATGCGTAATTGTCCAACCAATAACACCAATCCAGGGAATTAAGCTAGGGGCAGAGCTTTCCAGATTGGTGCAGCCGAGGCAAGACATGATGCAAACATTGTCACTGGTACGTTCCTTCTCAATAATCTTTATGCATCAGTTTTATTTGACACAGGAGCAGATAAGAGTTTTATTTCTCCTGAATTTGCATCATTACTTTCATTGCCTACGGTAGAACTAGAAACTCCTTATGTCATTGAACTTGCAAACGGCAAGATGATCAAAACTAGCAGTGTTATTCAAGGATGTTCCTTGAATCTGAATGATCACCTTTTCTGTATCGACTTACTTCCTATTGAGCTTGGTAGCTTTGATGTCGTGGTAGGCATGAATTGGCTTTCTGATAACCAAGCGGAAGTTGTATGTCAAACTAAGGTGATCCGTATTCCATTACCTAACGGTAATACACTGATAGTTCAAGGAGAACGAGCCGGTAGAAAACTTGGTCTCATATCTTGTATGCGGGCTCAGAAATTTTTAAGGAAAGGCTGTTATGCTTTCCTGGCACACGTGACCGAGCACAATTCTTCACCTACACGTATCACTGATATCCCAGTAGTCAAAGATTTTCCTGAAGTTTTTCCTGAAGATATATCAGGATTACCCCCAACAAGACAGGTTGAATTTCGTATTGACTTGATTCCTGGCGCTGCACCTGTTGCTAAAGCCCCGTATCGGCTTGCGCCATCTGAAATGCAAGAACTTTCAGGTCAATTACAGGAACTTCTTGATAAAGGTTTCATTCGACCCAGTTTTTCACCCTGGGGAGCACCAATTCTTTTTGTGAAAAAGAAAGATGGATCATTCAGGATGTGTATCGACTACAGGGAACTCAATAAACTGACAATCAAGAACCGTTATCCATTACCTCGTATTGATGATCTGTTTGATCAGTTGCAAGGTGCTACATATTTCTCAAAAATTGATTTAAGGTCCGGATATCATCAGTTGCGAATCCATGACAATGATGTTCCAAAAACTGCTTTCCGAACCCGGTACGGACATTACGAGTTTTTAGTAATGCCGTTTGGTTTAACCAATGCACCTGCAGTTTTTATGGATCTGATGAACCGAGTATGTAGACCTTATCTGGATAAGTTTGTGATTGTATTTATTGATGATATTCTCATTTATTCCCGGAACCAGCAGGAACATGCACAACATCTGAAACTCATCTTAGAACTTCTAGCACGTGAACAGATGTATGCCAAATTTTCCAAATGTGAATTTTGGTTACGAGAAGTTCAGTTTCTGGGGCATGTTGTGAATGAGAATGGTATTCAAGTGGATCCCAGTAAGATCAAAGCGGTAGAACAATGGGAGACACCCCGAACCCCGACTGAAATACGTCAATTCTTGGGGTTGGCAGGTTATTATCGTCGATTTATCAAGAACTTTTCAAAAATCGCTCTGCCACTTACCACTTTGACTCAGAAGAACCAACCGTTTATATGGGGTTCCCAACAGGAGGAGGCTTTCCAACTGTTGAAACATAAACTCTGCAATGCACCTATCTTAGCACTACCGGAAGGTACAGATAACTTCACGGTTTATTGTGATGCTTCCCGTCAGGGACTTGGGTGTGTTTTAATGCAGAACGATAAGGTGATTGCTTACGCTTCTCGGCAGTTGAAAGTACACGAGAAGAACTATACCACTCATGATCTAGAACTTGGTGCAGTTGTGTTTGCACTCAAGATTTGGAGACATTATCTGTACGGAACCAAGTGTATTGTGTACACGGATCACAAAAGTCTCCAACATATTCTAGATCAGAAAATGTTGAACATGCGACAAAGGCGATGGGTTGAACTCTTGAACGATTATGATTGTGAAATCCGTTATCACCCAGGCAAGGCAAATGTTGTGGCCGATGCCTTGAGTCGCAAGGAACGGGTCAAACCCCTACGTGTGAAAGCGTTAAGTTTGACTATCCAAACCAGTCTAATTCCTCAGATTAGAAATGCTCAGCAACAAGCTTTACAAACAACGAATTATTCTGCTGAGGGACTAAGAGGATTAGATAAGAAACTCGATACTAAGGTTGATGGACTGTTGTATTTCAAAGACCGAATGTGGATTCCTTTATTCGGTAACTCTCGAACAACTATCTTGGATGAGGCGCACAAATCCAGGTATTCTATTCATCCAGGTGTCGATAAAATGTATAAAGATCTTAGAGATTTTTACTGGTGGCCTGGGATGAAGAGAAACGTATTAGAATACGTGGACCGATGTTTAACGTGTCTTAAAGTGAAGGCTGAACATCAACGACCTTCTGGGTTACTCCAACAACCTGAGATTCCCATGTGGAAATGGGATCAGATCTCTATGGATTTCATTACAAAACTACCCAGAACGTCACGTAACCATGACTCGATATGGGTTATCGTTGATCGCCTTACTAAATCTGCGCATTTCTTACCCATCCGAGAAGATTACTCTATGGATCGACTGGCTAAACTCTATGTTAATGAGATTGTATCTCGACATGGAGTACCGATCTCTATCATTTCTGACAGAGATAGTCGATTTATGTCACGATTTTGGCAAACTCTTCAGAATGCTCTGGGCACGCAAATCAATATGAGCACTGCTTATCATCCTCAAACAGACGGGCAGACTGAACGAACAAATCAAACTCTTGAAGATATGCTTAGAAGTTGTGTGATTGATTTTGGAGGTAGCTGGGATATTCATCTTCCACTTGTTGAATTCTCATACAATAACAGCTACCATACCAGCATACAATGCGCTCCATTCGAGGCACTGTATGGGCGCAAGTGCAGATCTCCTATTTGCTGGTCGGAAATAGGAGAAAATCAAATCATTGGCCCAGAATTCATCCAAGAAACCACTGACAAGATCGCACTGATTCAAGAACGAATTAAAGCTGCTCGCGATCGTCAAAAGAGTTATGCTGATAACCGTCGTAGACCACTAGAATTCCAAGTTGGTGATCGTGTAATGTTGAAAGTATCACCCTGGAAGGGCATTTTCAGATTTGGTAAACGAGGTAAACTCTCACCGAGGTTTGTAGGGCCATTTAAAATTCTTGAACGAATTGGATCTGTAGCCTACAGACTCGAATTACCTCTTGAACTCAGTAACATTCATGACGTTTTTCACGTATCAAATCTGAAAAAGTGTTTAAACGATGAATCTTTGATCGTACCTCTCGAAGAACTTCAGATCAATGATAAACTTCAGTTTACCGAAGAACCGGTAGAAGTAATGGATCGAGAAGTTAAGGTACTCAAACGCAGTCGCATACCAATCGTTAAAGTTCGCTGGAACTCTAAACGAGGGCCAGAGTACACTTGGGAACGTGAAGACCGCATGAAACAGAAGTATCCTCATTTGTTTACATAGGCGATCAAACTGTAGGAGTTAAAGCAAATTTCGGGACGAAATTTCTGTAACAGGAGGAGACTGTGACAATTGCAGGTAAACATTACGTCATCAATAACACGAGCACGTTTGGTCGTTCTAGGAATTTGTGTTAAATTGATAATTTTAATCATTACAGGTTTAAAGTGTGCGAGAAATTGGGAACATGGGAGAAAACCGTGCGTGAAACCGAGTTACGGATTGTCCGGAATCGCGAAACGAAGAAAAATCTTGAAATTGGATCCCTCGCGATACGCGACGACTCCTTGGAGTCTTGTCGCGGTACGCGACAAGTTACGATATCAAATCTTATCCGGAATCCCTCGCGGTACGCGACGACATGTGGGCCACTCGTCGCGATACGCGACGAGTAGGTCGGTCTGTGAAATCAGATTGTTAAATCGCAGAAGCATGCAGAAAGTTTTATTTTTCTTTCCCTCGACTTTAAACCCTCTTTAACTCAAAATCTTGACCAATCTCCCACCAAAACTCATATTTGACACCACCAGAACGTCCAGCTCGAACCGGTGAACGTGTATACACGTCCTGATCGTGATTTTGTCCGTAGAATCGTCTGATTTGGGTAACTATCCTTTTTAATCTTCTGACTTGATCTTCATTGATTAGATCGTGTTTTTGAACGTAATGATATAGTTAGGGTTGTTGATTGTTGCTTAGATGATAGCTAGGAATGATTTTTGACGGATAACTTGTCTTGTTAACGGGTAAATGCCTGTTTTGATCCGTTATAATGCCCGGTTTTCACTAAACCATAACAATACTTCTAATGGTTTAAACCATTGGATTATGACAATGTAAGTGATTATTTTGGTTAATCTTTGAAATGCAAGGTTAATCCCAAGTGTTTCAAACTAATCACAGTTATTACCCTACCAATTGGAATAACTGTCTGGTTTTATGATAACAGTCGGATTAATATGTTAAACATGATTGTTTAACCTATTCAAATGTCATATTGTTATGTTTTGTGATACATGGATAATTGGTGACAAGAATTAATCATTCCTAAGCCGAGATTTCATCTAGGGACTGTTTAAGTAATATAATCAACAGCATTACCTAACTAATTAGTCGGAGATTATTACGGCTAATCCAATGAGTCATCAACTTAACACAAAGTACCTAAACGAGTATAGGTACCTACATTATAGTACATTGTATGATATTAGACTAAATAATTAATTAAACATCTAATGTTAGTTCGATGACTTTTCATTACAATGTCGGTGACATTGAACGTTCAAACAGATCTAATCAGCAAGTTAAAACACAAATAATTAATTATAAATAAACTAATGCAGATTAGCATTTTTAGCCACCGTTCGTGTGATTTTATCTTTTCATAAACTTCAGGTGAGTTTCGTACCACCCCTGTTCTTTTAATGTTGTATAAACATCGGGGTATAACTGCTAAACTTTTCTTGATCATATGATATGTGTCACTGTTATCTGCGTGATTTCATGTGATTAACTGAATTTGTGGATTTCATGGGATTGTTGCCGTTAGTATCTCTATCATGATATCAAAGTCCTCATTCTTGAACTGTATCTAGTGAACCCATGTGTGGCCGAGCAGAAAACATTGATAGTACTATCGGTTGACACCCCATTCACTGGGAGGATTGCATCTCCCCTGGTGTGAATGTTTGTTATCTGTTTCCTGAACTTCTTAATGGTGTGATAGACATTAAGATAATGAGGCAATAAGATATGTACCGACGGGTAATATCGAGAACTGAACATATCGTCCGAAAGGAACTAGATACGGGTCCCATGGTTATCCGGAACTGTGAACATGTATTTGAACTTAACTGTCATATCATATGATTTAACTAAACTGTATGAAATCACCAGCTTTGTGCTGATGTTTTCGAAACTAAAACTTTTGCAGGCAATCAAGGACAACGGTGAGGATGCACTCACAGCACTAGCAACAACTGTAATTAAATAAATTGTAATATGTATAAACTGTAATAATATTTGTAACCACGAACCTTGTAATGTAAGTTTTACTTTTCGTAATCTGTGTGCTATGATGATGCCGGATCAAGTAAGTCACCCCTCATGCTCTGAGACATCATCACTATGCTTCCGCTACCCTTTTGATGACATCATTCTCAGGTGACGAGAGGTGGGGGTGTGACAAAATACTTCAAAAATATAATTAAAAAATAAATAAATAAATAAAAATGAGAAAAGAAGGCTAACTTTACATGCAATTACTCTCCTAACAATTCTCATGGTTATGAATATCAACTCAACAAGGATATTATCGGACCAACATTATTAACAAAGAAGTTTTCCATTCAATTTCAACTTTTCAATAATGATTTTGTCATCTTACCTCACCAGATACTAACTTTGGCTGTGTGTTATAATAAACTACAAATTACTTTGGTTGGCCAAGTAATTACATATGAAGGTAAGATGGTACAACAGCAAAATCGCACGACCTTCTTTGTGTCAACGCGATACGACAACATCTCCAGTCAATAAAACTATTGATACACGGAAGTGACTCACTCGGTATCAATAACGACTAGGACGAAAAGACAATAGCAGGGAAGCTATTCTTTATTCAAGAGAAAAGCACAGACACTGTCAATATCCCAAGACACCAGTGCAACTGACAGAAGCATAAGTCACCCTTTAATATGAGAAACGAAAGAAGGAGGATACACGACTCCCAGGATGATCAAGCTCCCAGATAGCTGAACAGTATAAATAGAGCTATAAAGGAAGCAATGATAAGACAAGCAGTCTAGACCAGAAGAATGTTCTAAATCATTACATCATCACCAAGCAATAGTAAGGCATAAACTTCTTGATCTTGATCTCATTGATTCGAGGACAAAAAAAAACTTGGTCACAATTCAAGTTTTTTGCTCGCCTAGACTCCTATACAACATGAGGCTAAACAAAGCTACCTTGCGTTGAAAACGCCATGATAAGCAACATGTTTCCATCAATTCAAAGAAACTTAAGTCATGTTCCTCAGCAGAACATCAAAGTCACATTTTTTAGTAAGACACCAAAGTCACCTTGAAGGAAGACCTGGTCACTTCATTGGAAGGCACGGTCACATTGTAGGAAGGCAAGGTCATCTGGCCATAAAGTAACTATGATTATTTTACCTATCAGGAACTCCAGCTGTCTCGCCAACAAAGCACAACAATCGTTGTGCTTAACATAAAACAAAAAAGGGAATGTATCCTTGTTTTAAAATATCTCAAAGTTTCATTGTTTTAACAAAAGCTAGACATAAAAAATGACATGTTTCCGAAAAAAAAAAGTGTCACCTTATTTGACGAACGGCAAGGTTATATATATTTAGAGCAATCGTGGAACACAAAACACCTTACATTCTTGCTGTACATAATCTCATCTAATCAAGCTTACTAAGAATTCGAGACAAAAGGCAAGGCTATCCTTCCTTAAACAAGCTAAAGACAACCTGATGCACGGAATCTCAGAGTCTTTTAGCTTAGTCATTTTCCAAGTCACTTAACCTGCTAGAAAGCAAGGACACATTTCTTTAAAAAAAGCTATAGACAACTTGCTCGCCAAAAGCACAAATGATCTTTAATCATTACTAAAAATGTCGTGCCATTTGGCTTAGTAAGACTTCAAGTTACCTCGCCTAAAAGAAGACAAGATAATCTTTCCTTAAAAAAGCTAAAAACAACTTGGTTGCCCAGGCAAAAATCACCTATATTCTTTATTGAAAGAAAGTTCAAGTCATTTAGTTTCGCAAAACTTCAAACCTCCTCGCCTGGCAGACTGCAAGGTCATCTTTCCATATAGCAGTCAAAGACAATTTGGCGGCAAAAGCATGAATCACCTTTCATCATTCTCCTCTTAGTAAGAATTCAAGTCAGATTGCTTAACATGATGCAAGGTCATAAGAGGCAAGTCATCATGCCTCACAAAATTTGAAGTCAACACCAAGGAATCGATAAAAGGCCAAACATAGTGTCATCCAACTTGGAAGTACTCCAAAATATCCTTACTGTTGCAACGTATCATGGTCGTCATGCTTAATACAAGCTTCTTTTTACAAAATCAAGTTACTTGCACCTTTTCGTGCAAATAAAAAGAAACGCTTTCATAGTAAAACACCAAAGTTACATACCTGATAACCGGGAATATCATCTTTGGTTTGAAAGAGCACATGCCATGTTGTGTAATGAAAGCTTAAGTCACCTTGCCAAGAACAAGGCAAGGTAACCTTAACTAATGAAAATTTGACCTCGCCATCTTGCAAGAACGTGAAAAAGATGCATAAAACTTACATCTGCTCTTAAATTGGCTCTTGTAAACAAATATTTGTAATCTTCTCTCCTTAGCATTTCCACCAAGTTTCATGAATCAACACTCCCACTCATGGACATTAGGAAGAAAGAAATACTTTCCCTATTACCCAATAATGTTAATTACCTCATTACCATTAGCATTTCAACATGGAGATCTAGGATAGCATGGTGTAATACAGCTAACGTCAAATGGCCTTTTATGAGATACTGGATACATAAGTGAACACATCATGATACAAAGGTGTAAAGATCTCCATGATATCCGTTAATCATACAAACATATAATGTTTCATGCACTCCGACATTACCTTACTCATGTAACGGCTTGAGCAACCTCATAATATAGCTCCATGGGGCCCGCCCTTGACCTACCCATGTAAAGGTTGAGCACCTAATACAATACTGCTCCATGGGGTCCGGCCATGACCTACCCATGTAAAGGTTGAGCACCTAAAACAATATTGCCCCGTGGGATTCGGCCTTGACCTACTCACGTAAAATAGTGCGCGCATAAATAAAATCAAACAGCTGTCACATTTTCAAGTTATTGGCAAAAACTCTAGACAAAGAGTATGTCATATGAAACACAATAACATAAGGCCGACGTATAAACGGTATCGTCAGACAAATGACTTTTGTCACATCATGAGTTTACTCTTATCAGAGGTTTAAACACCTAAGATGATGTTACATCATAAATCTATGATATATCTTAGCAAGAATACTAAGCACCTCGACTGATGTTGCATCATGAGGCATAATTTTCACTTATCATTGTCAAAAAAATCCAAACACCTCATACCAAGGTACATCTTGAACAACCTTACTGCATATTGAGGTATAATTTGACACATTTACTTATGAATAATCATGAGATGTAACTTACATATTATTTATCTCATAAACATGCATCACCACACGACGTGACTTACTATGCAGATACGATGTCATATCATGATGTCTAAAGTTCATTTACCCTTTACTATAGCCGGACACTTGGTCCCACATTACTTTCCACAATCTTATGCCCAATCTCACAACATGAGCATTTATTATGTGGTCATATACTAAGAAGCCCTTACTTTCTTACTTGGTCATGTGTCACGAGAGCAGTGTTTTGTTGGGTTTAAACATGCCTTATAAAATAATTTTGCAACGGAAGCTTGTTTTAACATGTTTAAATCTAAAACTTTAGAAACCAAAACCCACCAAGGATCCATATGTAGTTCTTGAGACTTAAATAAAATTCAACCATAGGGTGTTTAGAATCAACCACCTTTGTAGAGAAGTGGTAGCTATAAGAATAAGGATGGTATGAACACAAATGTCTTCACTCCAAGAGATGAACACACCAAGCAAGATTGATCCAATAGGTGCTAGCCTTCAACCCAAGTGTCAAGAAACATACACACTCTTAAAACACTCCCTTTATAGTGATTATATGTGTGTATGATATTGGAAATCAAAACAATTATGAGAACAAAAGAGAACTTCTACAATGAGTAGTTTCTTAAGTTCTTATTTGTTTCAAGAATTCCTTTTTGTTTTCCCCCTACAAAACTCACGGCTCAAACACCCTTTTTGTAGAGTCTTGGCATTCTTTTATTTCAAATATTAAAATTAGAAAGGAATCAAACACCTTTTTAATATTTCAACTTTTGTAAAACCATAAAAATGAAAGTCTTGAAACCATAAAGCTTTTAAGTCAACATTTCAAAAAGCTTGCATGTGCCATGCACCTTTTGTTGTTGTCAGTAAAAAAAAACAAAACATGGTCAAATGAGATTTACTTCATATTGCATATTGGATAATATGGTAATCTCATGTAATTGATTTATTTTGTAAGCTTCTAATATATAATATAAATCATGTAGTAACTCATTTTGCTACATTGATTCATTATGTATTATTATTTGACTTAATAATAATACATCCTTGACATTAATTGGGTTATACACATTAAACCGAGTTTGAGTGTACATTTGGAATATTTGCTCAGTGTGTGACCTTTTGGGATATTATATCAATAGTAACATTGTTACACGTTGTGTCTTAGGCATACAGGTTCAACAATCTCCCACTTGCATAAGATTCAACGCGCATGAGTGTAGACAGTGGTGGACGTCTAGCAACATCTCACTGCCCCCAATGATACAATATTTACATCATCCTCAACACCCATTTAATTAAACCTTAAGTTTAATAACAACGGTGTATGGTAATATCGATCATCCTTCTGTAATAGATATCTAGTTGAACATGAGACATGGATTAACATCAATCTCATATGCTGTTCAACAATTATATTTCTCGTTCAAAATTCAACGTGATTAATATCAAACATAAGTTTGAGCATGGCCATGCTTTTAAATCAGCTTGAATCAACGAGGGGCCCAAAGATATCAACCTTGAAAAAGGTACAGATCCCTTATTGACTACATACGCCTCTCACTACATTTTGCTTTGTTCCCTACGAAAACCCTTATTGTTGCCTGGTCAAAGAACAACGTTAGGCAGTGTCAAAGAACAACCCATCATGCAATTAAGTCACAATATGTATCTCAGGTCAAAGGATATAAAGACATTACCATTTTCAAAAACACTCAAGACGTCGATCCATGAAGTGTCTTTGAACGCGGTCACGCCCAATATTTATCTCATAAATATTCGTGATCTTTGGTTCCTTTACTTAGCAAACCAATCAATCAACAATAGTCTTAATTCATAATTATTCCCATAATTATGACCGACTATGGGCATTTAAAATAACCTAGTTATTCATGGATTTAAACGTGCTAACATAGGACACAGTGATCATAAACGTAAGACATTATCAAAAGTCAAAGCAAATATAATGATACTGTTACATAGTTCAGAATTATCCAAGTAACAAAATACAAATCAGATCCAATCACTAGACATACGAAGCCCTATAGAACTAGCATGCGACTCATGTTTCGCTGGAGGCATGGGCTTTGTGAATGGATCTGCTACATTCAAATCTGATTGTACTTTGCTGATGATGACATCTCCTCGTTCTACTATCTCTCGAATATAGTGATATGTCCTCTGAATATGCTTATTTCTGTGATGTGACCTTGGCTCTTTAGCTTGAGCAATAGCACCAGAGTTATCACAGAAAATCTCAATGGGTCTTTCAATGCTCGGCACCACCTTGAGATCAGTATTGAATTTCTTCATCCAGGCAGCCTCTTTTGCTGCCTCAGAGGCAGCAATGTATTCAGATTCAGTTGTGGACTGTGCAACTACCTTTTGCTTGGAGCTTCTCCAGGTAACTGCTCCACCATTGAGGGTGAACACATATCCCGATTGTGATTGCGAATCATCACGATCAGCCTGGAAGCTTGCGTCTGTATAGCATTTCACAGTCAGCTCTTCCTCTACTCCTCCATATACCAAGAACATGTCCTTAGTCCTCCGAAGATACTTTAGAATGTTCTTGACAGCCACCCAGTGTCTCTCTCCAGGGTTTTGTTGGTAACGGCTTGTCATGCTTAGAGCATACGATACATCCGGTCTAGTGCATAACATGGCGTACATAATAGACCCAATTGCTGAAGCATATGGTATCCCTTTCATCCTTTCAATCTCCTTATCCGAACTAGGACAATGAGATTTGTCAAGGACAGTGCCATGTGCCATCGGTAGTAAACCTTTCTTGGCATATTGCATTGAGAAGCGTTTAACAACCTTATCAATGTATGCACTTTGACTTAAGCCAATGAGCCGCTTAGATCTGTCCCTATAGATCTTAATTCCTAGAATGTATGCGGCTTCTCCCAAATCTTTCATTGCAAAACATTTACTCAACCAAGACTTAACATCTTTCAAGTTTGGAATGTGGTTTCCAATGAGTAAAATGTCATCAACATATAAGATTAGGAATACAACGGTGCTCCCACTAGTCTTCATGTAAACACACGGCTCATCTTCATTTTTAATAAATCCATATTCTTTGATCTTCTCATCAAAATGAAGATTCCAGCTTCTGGATGCTTGCTTTAATCCATAAATGGATTTCTTGAGCTTGCATACTTTATCAGGATACTTGGGATCGACAAAACCTTCTGGTTGTACCATATAAACATCTTCATTCAGATGTCCATTAAGGAAAGCCGTTTTGACATCCATTTGCCATATCTCATAATCATGATAAGCAGCAATGGCAATTAATATCCTGATAGATTTAGTCATGGCTACAGGAGAGAAGGTTTCCTCATAATCAATTCCTTGAGTCTGAGTAAAACCTTTTGCAACTAGCCGTGCCTTAAAAGTATGCACATTTCCGTCCATGTCGGTTTTCTTCTTGAAAATCCACTTGCTCCCAACAGCCTTGCTATTTGGAGGTAGATCAACCAAATCCCAGACTTGGTTGTCATACATGGACTGCATCTCTACGTCCATGGCTTTAAGCCATTTATCAGATTCTTTATCTAATGTAGCAGATTTATAGTTAGTCGGTTCTGATTGATCCACTAAATATATATCATCAAATCTTTCAGGTTCGCGACGAATCCTTTCAGATCTGCGAACGTCATGTGTTACAATAGGTGCTTGAACTAAGCAAGGTTCAGGCTCAACAGTAATTTGTTGATCAATGGTTTCAACTTCAGGTCCAGCATTTAGTGAGTCTTGAACTTCATCAAGATCTACATTATTCCCATCCATCCCCTTTGAAAGAAAATCTTCCTCTAAGAAGATTGCTCGTCGTGCAATGAAAACCTTTTTGTCAGTGGGATGATAGAAATAATATGCTTTTGTTTCTTTAGGGTATCCAACAAAAATTACCTTTTCGCCCCTTGGGTCTAACTTGTTGGAGGTCTCACGTTTAACATAAGCCTCACAACCCCATACCCTAAGATAAGATAAGTTTGGTTTTCTTCCATACCATAACTCATATGGAGTTTTATCCACCTTCTTGGTTGGAACCATGTTGACTATGCGGGCAGCCGTTTCCAAGGCATAGCTCCAAAAAGAGTGAGGCAAGTTAGCACGACTCATCATAGATCGAACCATATCTAATAAAGTCCG
This sequence comes from Mikania micrantha, assembly GCA_009363875.1. Classification (NCBI taxonomy): domain Eukaryota; kingdom Viridiplantae; phylum Streptophyta; class Magnoliopsida; order Asterales; family Asteraceae; genus Mikania; species Mikania micrantha. The sequence goes on from CM018681.1 coordinate 31,997,204, forward strand.
ATTTCTCCGTTCGGATACACCATTATGTTGTGGTGTTCCTGGCGGAGTGAGTTGAGAAATAATCCCACATTTCTTGAGATGTTCATTAAAGTCGTAGCTTAGATATTCACCACCTCGATCCGACCGAATGGCTTTTATCGTTTTACCAGGCTGATTTTGTACTTCATTTTGAAACACTTTGAAAACTTCAAACGCTTCATGCTTATGTTTCAATAAGTAAACATAGCCATATCTACTGAAGTCATCAGTAAATGTAATGAAGTATCTATCACCACTCTTGACATTATTCTAAAAGGACCACATACATCAGTGTGTATAAGTCCTAATAGATCGGAAGCACGTCCGCCTATACCGGTGAAAGGTGCTTTGGTCATCTTTCCACAAAGACAAGATTCACATATGTCAAAGGATTCCGATCCAGTGGGCTTTAAGATTCCATCGGTTTGGAGTTTTGACATACGCTTCTTGTTTATGTGTCCAAGTCGACAATGCCAAAGATAAGTTTGATTAAAGTTTGTTTTTAATCTTTTGGTATTGAGAGCATAAATAGAATTATCACTACATGAGCCATGAATATCAACTTCATAAATACCATTATGAGGCCTAGCCTCAAAATACATAACATTAGATTTAAAAGTCAATATGTTCCCCTCATGGAAACCAAAAGTAAATCCTTGCTCATACAGTCGAGCAGCTGAGATAATGTTCCTAGTTAATGAAGGTACATAACAAACATTATTTAATTTTAAATACAGGCCAGATGGTAACAAAAGGGAGTATTCTCCAACGGCTTCAACCGCTACACGAGCTCCATTACCAACATGGAGCACCAACTGGCCTTCCCTCAGCTCTCTAGCCTTCTTTAACCCCTGCAAATCATTGCAAATATGAGTACCACACCCAGTGTCAAATACTCAAGAGTTACTACTGAAAGCATATAATTCTATTACAAATATACCTGAAGTCCCAGCTCCAACAGGGTTCTTCTTCATTTCAGCCAGGTATTTTGGGCAATCCCTTTTTCCAATGGTTAGGCTCCCCACAATGAAAACAGTTGGGGTTCTTTGGAGCCTTTGTAGGGGCCTTGGCTGCTGGTTTTTGTTCTTGTTTCTTGAACTTTGCCACAGCCTTCCCTTTTCCACTAGGGGTCACCCAAGGTTTCTTGCCCTTTCCTTTGCCTTGTTTGTTTGGCTTCTTGACTTGACCCTCCCTTATCATGAGAACTGATTGAGGCTTGTTGGTAATGTTCTTCTCGGCAATCCTTAGCATGCCAAGCAATTCCGAGATAGACTTTTCAAAACCATTCATGTTGTAGTTCATTACAAATTGGTTATATGACTTAGGAAGTGACCCTAGTATCATGATGATAGCTAGATCATTCTTAAGTGGAGAACCAAGCCTTTCCAATCGTTCTACATAGCCCTTCATTTTCATCACATGAAGGCCTACGGGAGTCCCCTCTTGCATCCGACAATTGACAAGAGAAATCATGGTGTCATAAATCTCTTGTCTAGCTTGTACTTCGAACATCAACTTGAGTTCCTCAATGATTTCGTATGCCTTTAGGTACTCCAAATCATGTTGCAGATTTGGTTCCATAGTGGCAAGCATAAGAAAAGCAACAGTTTGAGCATCATCAAAGTGTTTAGCCCACGCATCCCTAACTGCCTTGGTTGCGTTGGGTGCCGGTGCCTCGGGGATGGGTCCCTCAAGAACGTACATCTTCTTGTCTTGCGTAAGCACAATCCGAATATTGCGATACCAATCCATGAAGTTTGTGCCGTTAAGTTTCTCACGATCTAAAAAGGATCGTAAAACGAAGGAGTTGTTTGCGGGAACGATTGCATTGTTTGTCGTTGTCATCTACAAAACAAAGTTTAATTTTAATACTTTTAATATTTAAATCCTTTAATAATTAAGTACCCTTGTTTTGTTATGAAAACCTTAATTAATTAAAGGCTAAGATCCACATCACCCTTAGTTTCTTGTAATTGGCCTAACGCACTTTTCACAAGAATTAAGTAGATTGGTAGGTTTATAAACCAATTGCTTCCTTGCAACTCTTAGACTTTTGGGATTCATTAACATTTATGTTAATATTGGCACGCTTAATCCCATTCATGCTAACCCTCCCTTTGTGAATGGCCTGCGCACTTATCACAAAGTCGAGTTATAAGTCGTCCTACTTTAGAAACGTGTGATGTCCGACCCAAGACTCTCGGAAATCGACACACCACCTTACACCCATTACAAAATAATCTAGGTACTTGGCCGAGTGCTTTCGTCATTAGAAAATTTAGTAATGTCGTAAGTGTTCTAAATGGGATGGCATGGACTTATGTTTTAGAAAAATGGGTATATTTTGTTTTTAATGTAAATGGCTTTTACAAAACGTTTTATGTAACAAAATCTTGCATGCTTTTGAGATCGTTACATTTTGAAATAAAACCTAGTTTTATTTATCGGTCTTACGTTTTAATTTTCAATGATCGCGACGATTCATTTTAATATCCTAGATATTAATATGTTGGTAATTAAACGCGTCGAACCATTTTAGCTATTAATAAAACTTATATTATTAGCCATTGAGTTTTATAAAATAAAGTCCTTATTATTTTATCTTCTTAAACTCAAATTTTATGAAACTTAAAATATATAAGTTTAGTTTCTCACAAGTCTTCAAACTTGTTTAAAATATTTTGTGTTAGAGTTTATAAGATGACACTTTATCAAACTCTTTACTTGCATTTTTATCTTGTTAAAATGGTTGGTAATAGTTTAAAATCCTAGATTTTTGAACACAACCACATAAACATACAAGTAAAAATATATATATGCAAAGCCAAGCCAAAGTATGGAGTTTTGTGAGCCACACAAAATCACCATAAGGTCTAGGGACAAAATTTGCATAATCTTGAACTAGAACTCCTACTAGCTTCAAGATCCATATCTTGTCATCTTGTTGGACTCCTTTGTTGCACCATCTTTTGGACACCATCTTCCAAGTCTTCAACATTACAATTGAAATAAAATACAAACTAATCTATAATTTACATCTAGAAAGTAAATAGATTGCAAGACTTGAAAAATAAATTATTACATGCCCAAATAAAAGAATATTACAACCATATTGAACATCCAACACAAACAATCACAAGGTCATGGCCAGCTTTGCATATTCAACACAAAATATATAATCTTGACATTTTTAGCAACTTATTACCTACTTACATGCATGGTGCAAGTTGGTGACATAAAACTAAAAAATTGTTGCTACCATATATTATTTTTCTTACTTGAAAAATAATATGTTTTTGGTTTAATAATTTTAAAACCAAAATATGTCTAAAATTTCAAGAACATACATAAGTGGCTCTAGATACCAATTGTTGGGTTTTAAACATGCCTTATAAAATAATTTTGCAACGGAAGCTTGTTTTAACATGTTTAAATCTAAAACTTTAGAAACCAAAACCCACCAAGGATCCATATGTAGTTCTTGAAACTTAAATAAAATTCAACCATAGGGTGTTTAGAATCAACAACCTTTGTAGAGAAGTGGTAGCTATAGGAATAAGGATGGTATGAACACAAATGTCTTCACTCCAAGAGATGAACACACCAAGCAAGATTGATCCAATAGGTGCTAGCCTTCAACCCAAGTGTCAAGAAACATACACACTCTTAAAACACTCCCTTTTAGTGATTATATGTGTGTATGATATTGGAAATCAAAACAATTATGAGAACAAAAGAGAACTTCTACAATGAGTAGTTTCTTAAGTTCTTATTTGTTTCAAGAATTCCTTTTTGTTTTCCCCCTACAAAACTCACGGCTCAAACACCCTTTTTGTAGAGTCTTGGCATTCCTTTATTTCAAATATTAAAATTAGAAAGGAATCAAACACCTTTTTAATATTTCAACTTTTGTAAAACCATAAAAATGAAAGTCTTGAAACCATAAAGCTTTTAAGTCAACATTTCAAAAAGCTTGCATGTGCCATGCACCTTTTGTTGTTGTCAGTAAAAAAAACAAAAGATGGTCAAATGAGATTTACTTCATATTGCATATTGGATAATATGGTAATCTCATGTAATTGATTTATTTTGTAAGCTTCTAATATATAATATAAATCATGTAGTAACTCATTTTGCTACATTGATTCATTATGTATTATTATTTGACTTAATAATAATACATCCTTGAGATTAATTGGGTTATACACATTAAACCGAGTTTGAGTGTACATTTGGAATATTTGCTCAGTGTGTGACCTTTTGGGATATTATATCAATAGTAACATTGTTACACGTTGTGTCTTAGGCATACAGGTTCAACAGTGTTTGTCAAAGATATTTTACCTTAGCTTATATCGAGACAACCTTATAACAGTAAATAAACTTCTTGTAGAAATGTTTCTTGCTATCTTGGATCTTTACTTTGATCAGAGCTAAAAATTTTTCTTGATAACTATCATTATAATTCACCCAATGTTCACAATGCATATTGCCCGACTACAATGAATCAACCAAGCATGTTATGGCAAAAATTGTCACTACTATAGCTTTCTTGGCCAAACATTTATGAATATATTTGGCCTAACCAAACCTACCATGAACAAACCAGTTCTAAGATTACATATACCTCGCCTAAAGTCATGATACCTCGCCTAAAGTCGCATACTCTGCCAACTTACGCGTTATGCGGTCAAGCTTGACTTTTTCTTGCTAAAAGGTAAAGTGTGTTACCTAACATTACACTGCTAAGCCAACAATTAGTTTACTCCTGGAAACGAAAATGCATCTCCTCATAAAAGAAGTGCTTCTCCTCATAAAAGAAGACTTCAATTACATGCTCACATGGGAAAAAGGTTGTGGTTCTTACTAAGAATTTCTTGCCATGTTTTCCTGAATATTTACTTCGTTATATCTTGGCAGCTCTGCCTAAACTAACCCGGGAAGCCTTGTCTGGTCTCAACAAGCAGTCTTGGCTGATTTCATAAAAGAAACATTGTGTGATAACATCCAGATAGCTTTGTCTTAACGAAGCAGCCATACACGGCTTTATCCAAGGAACTTTAACTTCCGAGTCCCACATGAAAATCCTTACATCAGCTAAGAAGCCTTGCATGGCCTCACTATGGCAGCCTTGACTGATTTCCCTAGCAGCTTGATATTGCTATAAAACATTTCCACTCCTAAACATATGACACATTGATGGACCCCACTCCAAAAACTTTAAAGATGATTACATGCACTCATTTTCTTTAAAATTCCCTATCGGGTAAATATAATTCAACATATGACGTGTAAATCTAGTGTTCTCCATCTCGAGAAAAAGTTACTAGCAATAAGGCTGTCACACGTGACTAAATAACTCATGAGAACTACATTGCTCCATGACACTAATGTGTCATCTTGTCATACTTTCCTTTACAGTTGGTACAACAATTAACATATATGCCTTGTAATTGCTAGTTTGGAAGAATATATAACTTCATTACACATGATTCAAGACCCTCTACTTACGTAGGGGAGTACCAAAATGCAACTCACCTTCTTCAAATACATAATATTATTCATGGTTTGAAGAAGTTGCTTTCTACATTTCAAGTCTTGTTTCCGCTAAATACGACTATCAAACTGGCAACACAAGAAAAGCAAAATCGCTGAGTGACATCCTTGTAACAAATCAAAAGCAATGCTAATCAAGCTACATACCCTCAACACCGTTGCCAATAAGAACAGACACGAAATGGGAATATATTAAATTCAAATAATAGATTATGGACAACTTATACAATACAATAATATTAAATTGCACCTCTCGGTCTTCTCCTAAAGTGCGCTTGCCACTCTAAAATAAGAACCTTGCGAAAAGGTTTAACAAAACCAAATTAGCCTATTTTCATATCATAATCTTCACCTATGAAATATGTGCCAAAGTTTATGCTAACTACTTAAGCATATAGATAGCATTGAGACTAGAGTTCCCGGCCTTGATCTTTATTAAGATTAAGACAAAATTCGCATCAATATATTCCACTGGCCTAGCCAAATATCAAGCTTTAGCCTATCACACTTCACAAATATTCCCCAATGAATGAGAGCAATTAGCTTTCTAATCAGAACCACACGTGCTCATCTCAAATTTGTTTTGTTTTACAAATAGATTACAAAAATGCTTCCGTGGTTTAGTGATATCCGATCACATGCTCCAACATGAATACTCAGTGATTAAATCGTGTCACCATTCTAGATGGTTGGTTTGTAACAAATAAAAGATCAATGGCATCGACTCTATTAAAGGTTACATAGGACACATAAATTCTTTCACATCGTTGGTTTGGCCTGTCAAAAAGAATTCTTATTGTCCCCAGTGTCCAACAATCAAGATTACAGTCTGAATAAACTTGATAAGTAAGAGCTAATGCAGCTCGCATTCACTAGTAATCCTTAATTGTACCAAGATTTAAAGCAAAGTAGTTTGCCAAGCTTTTATCTTAAACCAAAGAAGGCTAACTAAATGGCGCATTTTTGCATTAAATCAGGAGAGTTTCCTCTACTACCAAGTCAGCAATCACACCGGCTTAATAATGGTCCAAAAAGAAGCAGGAAAGTGAACCGATCAATAACAAAAGGAAAGATAACATAAAGGCTAGCATGACAGGAGGATAGTCAGGAACACCTACTCCCAAGAATGACTAGATGTCCTGACTGGGGGGCTGATGACGTAGGATAGAGTATCCTGGGTATCCTGTCAAAGACATAAATACTGCAGAAAATCGAACGTCCTGGCTGACTTACCAAGACGGCAAGGACAAGTGAAATATCTTGAACTAAACAATCCAACGACACAAGGCAAGACAGCAGACGGCCAGACAGCCAGACGGCCAGACACACATGAGTCGGATAAATTTAATCGTACATATAGATGCAGGAAATGAGTCTCGAATGTGACAAAAGGAAGCCATCGTGTGTCTAAAAGGTAAAGATGGTGTTTCACGAAATGGCAGAGCAGCAGAGCAACAGTAGTCAACTCCTTATACCAAAAAGGAACTAGTCACAGTTATTAAGGAAAATGTCTGGATACAGGAATATATGATTCCCAAAGAGGAATAGAGTGAATCTGGGAGATCACAGGTTCCCAAGACTCCCAGCACTATAAATAGAGGAGCAAGGCATATCAGCAGGGCTCCTCCACACATTCAACCTTAGCTCTCACCTCTACTCTCACTTTCATTTATATATCATCTCCGACTTACCGGTGGCTGATCCCGATGTCAGAGCATGATCACAGGAGGTCTCCCCCGGCAGTATAGCAAGGCGTCGTTCCTGCCTTAGCCGGATAGCAAGGAATGGTAACTCCAGGTCTACTACCAAGACCCAGCAAGTAAATACCTAAACGTGAGTTATACGAACGAGTTGGTCTTGCTAACTTGCTAACTCCTGGCATTTCTTCTTCCAGTTGTACTTCTTACATATATTGCTAACCAGGCCTAAAGTAAGGTCTTGGTTCCTGCTAAGACCAAAACAACCCTTTCTTACAGCTATCCTAGCCTTCCTGGCACCCACACTTCTCTTATCTCTATCTTTTATAATTACTTGTTTATATGTATATTCTTCATAAAGATACTGACTTGAGCGTCGGAGTGCCCTCGGGGAAAATCCCCTCGGGCCCTTTAACGTAGATCTTCTATGTTGTTGCTGATAGGTTCCATACCCGGGATAGCAAGATGTAACCTGACTTGGGATAACAAGGCATCACTTGACCCGACATCATGCCCGCTCGGATCTGGACCCTTCAACAGTAGAATAATATAATAGGAGGGGTTTAGTTATGAAACCGAAGTATTGATAAACCCTCATTGTGTTAAGGAAAATAGATTAATTTAATCTGATCCTTGTTATTATTCTCTCGCTCGTGGGGTTAACTGTTAATCACTTTTAATAATAAGATTGTTAGTTAACCAATTGATATATGTTCTCAACTTGCAGTGCATAGAGCCTAAAAGGAATCCATTGCAATCTTCACGTAATCAGATTACAATGCATCCGATTTACCTCTACCACCTTGTATTCCCATAGACCTCAACGAAACTTTTACGAGTAATGTGACGTGAGAGAAAATCAATTCCTCAGTCTACTAGTCAATAGGATCGATGGATTACTTACAATTAATACTGTAGATTAATATCACCATGTGTCGCTTACCAGACCCTATCTGTTCGTCGCCCTGTCACCGGTCATACGTTATCGGCCAATGATCAATACGATCAACATACCGGCCCTACAAGCTGGAGGTTTGTCAAACCTGTGGTACCTCTATGCTATCGTCGGTTTAGTCACGTCAAACTAACTGGTCAGCGATTTGTGTGAGGGACTTACAATGATCAACTTGGATATATGGCACATGATTGTCGTGAGATAATACAGACAGTTCAATTGTAATCAATTGTTGTTGTGTTCACCAATGTTGTTTGTTCTCAATGTTGTGTGTTCTCGTTGTTCTTAACAAAGTTATATAAGAACTTGTCTTATTATACAATGTTACTTGTTGTGTGAATGATTTTGTTATCATGAAGGTATGTTATCATGATTATCATTCTTGTTGTTCCATATGGTCACCCTGTTACCACTACAGTGTTGTAAGAGCTAGTCTTACTACACTTAGTCGACTCAGGTGGTGGATGATATTTGTTTCGTGTTATCTCGTAGTCCTCACCAAGTTGTATGCATTGTGTTATAAGAACTTGTCCTATTACACTTAGCTAACTCCGGTGGTGAATGATGTTGTTAAGATATATTATCTTCATATCATTCATGTTTGTTCTTGTTGTTGTCATCATGTTCACCTGTGATAATCTCATTGTTTGTTCTTGTAAGAATAATTAAATGTTATAAGATAGAATCTTACAACTACATTATTCTATTGGGTTGATGATTCATGAAGCTACATTATCATGTTTCATCCTAGTTGTCTCAGTCATGTTATGATCATACAAGCATGCATACAATGATAAGCGATAATAAGTCAAGCAATATTATCTAAATCATAGTATAAACAATATGGTGTACTAAAACTTTTAAGTAAATAAAAGATTTAGCATGTTTCTTAGCCCCGAGAGTTTAAAAACAATTAAGATTAGAAAAGGGGCGTATGAACTCACCTCGTAGTTGTTGTGGTTGACTAAGTCTAAACAAGAATGAACGCGCTCTTTGTTGTACTTGTTGTTTTCACGTTCCTGTGTTGATTTCACAATGTTTGTAACTTATAAGTATAAGTTATAGGTGATTTGTGTGCGTGTATGTGTTAGTCCTAAAGTTGGCTAACATTTATCGATCTTGGTCATCATTCGGCCCCGGTTCTATTGTTATAGGTCATTATTATCACATGTCTTTATGTTGTGTGTTTAGCTTTAACTCGTTCTTGTACATCTCCAAAACCTTATCATAATGTGTTCGTTACTTGTATAAATGGGATCTATGTACGTCAACCTAACTATAAACTTAGATTTATAGTCTAAGATCTCACATATTGTTCTTGATATGTTTGAAATAATTGTTACATAGTTAATGATTAACCATGCCCAATCCTTGTAAAAAGCTTAGTGTTTTATGTCTTATGAAGTTCATTACCCACAATCCACCACCTTTGTAGTAAATTATCAAAATCCCATGCATAATTATCCTTTTGCCTTGATAAAATGTTAATTTCTCTTGTCATGTGGGCCAATAAAGTAACCTTGGGCCGAATCAGTTTATGTGAGCCGAATGATATTTGGGCCGAAGGAAAAAGGTTTGGGCCGTACGTGTGTGTGTGGGCAGAGTGTTATGTGTATGGGCCAAATGAGAATGAGATGGGCCGGTTAATTGTTGCTAGGCTGAAAATGTCTCGGTCGAATGGGCATGGCCCGAATGGAATTGCTTCGGCCGAATGGATGTGTATGGTCGCATGATGGTGGTTCGACCGAAGGAGGGCGGTCGAAGGGGACTTGACCGATTGAAGGTGGGCTGACCGAATGACGTGCCTGGCGAATGACAGTGGCCGAATGGATGCCTCATTCGGCTGGCTACACTCGGATGAGGTCTTGACCGAAAGAAGATGGCGAGCGAATGGGATCAATCGGCCCATTGGTCTCTCGGCTCTAAGCCATTCGGCAGGCTGTGTGGAGGCCATTCGGCCGGTCCATCTAATCGGCACAACCATCTTCACCTTGGCAAATCTCATGGCCAACTGAAACAACACCTAATCTCACCCCCTTAGGGTGTGTTTCGTGTGAAGCTAGTGAGTTTTGAAGTGGTTCTAGCCGGTTAGGGTTTGGTTCGATCAAAGAGTGCAAAAACCCTAGTTTTCAGAATATTCAAGCTCATATACCTCAAGTTTTGATGGATAACTACTCATATCAGTTGTACTTCTAGGTAGAGGAGATCAAAAGCTTCATGTAGGCTCAAAGATGGAGTGATTTGGTGGAGAAATGACCATGTTATGGAGGATTGAAGTTCAAAATTTTAGAGAGAGAGAGGGAGCCGGATCTAGGATTTTAGAGAGATAAAGTGGGAGTGATAAATGAAGAAGAAGCCTCATTTAGGCTTTATATACCCGAGGGTGTTCGCGTTCGTTTTTGTTGCTCGGTTTTCGTCTCCGTTGCGTTTCCGGAGCGTAACGCGCGTAGTTTCGTTTTAAAATAAAAAGGATTTGTTTTTAATATTTAAAAGGTGGTTATTCCTAGTAAATCTTCTAATTTGTTTTTCTTAAATTATTTCATCGACTCCGTTTATTTTAAACGTTTCGTCAGATCGCGTCACCTTCGTGCGTATTCGTTCGAATCGTCAACCGATCGAACACGACGATGGTTTTGCTTTCTGACTTTTGTTTTCTACTTTTCAGTTATCATTTCAGGACTTTAAACTCACAGATATGTGTTTGTGAATCATCACCCATGCAAACACACTGTCAGTTCATTATTTTGAAATAACACTACATTTATGTTCTGAATCCTCACTGACGGGGCTGAGGTATTACTGGAAACTAAGATTGATGGGTTGATGTACAACTTGAATCGGTTGTGGATACCGAACTGGGATGACCTTAGGATGGTGATTGTGGATGAAGCTCATAAGTCCCCTTACTCAATCCATCTGGGTGCTGATAAGATGTATCAAGACCTTAGGGCCTTGTACTGGTGGCCTGGAATGAAGAAGGATATTGCTGAGTATGTATCCAAGTGCCTTAACTGTGCTAAAGTCAAGGCAGAACACCAGCGACCCTCGGGACTTTTAATACAACCAGAAATACCGATGTGGAAGTGGGAGAATATCTCTATGGATTTCATTACTAAACTCCCATGAACCGCAAACGGTAAGGATAGTATCTGGGTGATAATTGATATATTAACCAAATCGGCTCATTTCTTACCGATACGCGAGACGTAACCTGTGCAGAAATTAGCTTGTATATACATTGATGAGATTGTTAGCCGACATGGAATTCCCTTGAGCATAATATCGGATCGTGATGCTCGTTTCACGGGACGATTTTGGGAATCACTTCATGAAGCTTTTGAAACAAGATTGGATCTTAGCACCGCTTATCATCCTCAAACGGATGGCCAAACGGAGCGGACGATTCAAACATTGGAAGATATGTTGAGAGCTTGTGTCATCGATTTAGTGGCAATTGGGATAGCCATTTACCATTGGTCGAGTTCTCGTATAACAACAGGTATCACGCGAGCATTGGTATGGCGCCGTTTGAAGCTCTTTATGGCAGAAAATGTCGGTCACCTGTTTGTTGGACCGAGGTCGGCGAATCGCAGATCACTGGTCTCGAGATTATTCAGGAGACGACTGACAAGATCCGCCAGATCCGTGACAATCTGTTAGCTGCTCGCAGTCGACAGAAGAGTTACGCAAACAAACGAAGGAAACCTTTAGAGTTTGAAGTTGACGATATGGTATTACTTAAAGTATCGCCCTGGAAAGTAGTGGTACGATTCGGGAAGAAGGGTAAGCTTGCTACACGATATGTTGGCCCTTTTAAGATCCTTGAACGGATCGGGAAGGTTGCCTACAAGTTGGAACTTCCTCCTGAACTTAGTAATGTGCACCCGACATTTCACGTGTCCAATTTAAGAAAGTGCTTAGCTGATCAGGATCTTCAGGTACCACTCGACGACATTCGCATCGAGGATACCATGCATTTTGTTGAAAAACCAGTTGAGATAATGGATCGTGAGGTTAAAAAGCTCAAACGCAGTAAAATTCCAATTGTCAAAGTACGTTGGGAGTCGAAGCGTGGTCCAGAATTCACCTGGGAGCGGGAAGATCAGATGAAGCTTAAATATCCACATTTATTCACTACAGTTACTCCATGTTGAATTTCGGGACGAAATTCTCTTAACTAGGGGAGAATGTAACATCACTGTATTCCGGGTTGTCCGTACATGTGTACGACTGTACTGTTACGACCTGATATGATAATTACTAACGATAATAAATTATTGGATGATATTATTGATGATTGGTATACATATTAAGAATATATTATTATACGCGTAAACCATGGGAAGTTTAGTTGTAACTCAACTAAACAAGACCAGAGAGTTTATTGCAGTTTGAATACACGGATTATGGGTTATGGTTTAGAATGGAAAAGAATTGGAGTTTGTTACGGGTTGGTTGCTAAACATAGTCAAGGACACATGGTCATGGTTTATTGAAATAGCGGTGGGACGGTGGCTGGGGCAGTTGTGTCACACCCCGAGCCGGCGGGAACGGATCGGGTTTTCCCGTCGGGCGGAAGGTTCCTAGGGCGCGATATCGTGAGTGATAATCGAATGATCAGATTTTTTACATAGCACATGATAAATAAATGAGAAATGCTAACACATCAATGATATAGAATTACAAGGTTAAATTACAATGTATCTTTCAAAATTTAACCAAGTAAATCTATCAAAAGAATCAATGAAATTATATCTTGTATCTGTACAAGATATACAAAAGTTGATTCGTTGTTTTTGTCATCAAAAGCATGTAATCACAAAAGTAGCTAGGTCTTCTAAAAGTCCACTAGCTATGTACTTGAATGTGGGCGACTAAACCTGTTCGTCACCTGAGAAAACATGCAATTAAACAAAGTCAACACTAGGTTGGTGAGTTCATAAGTATGTTAATTGAAAACCTTGATTCATTGACATGCACAGTCACAATGTTAAGCATGTTACTTGTTCGTTATTTGTTTCACCTGTTCACCCAATGGTTTCTCAATAGTTATATTTACAAGTAATATATCATCCTAGTAGTGATGCTTATATATAGGGCATATGTAAGGGAACTAAGCCCTAGCCAACATCCCACCACATCACTACTAGAACTCCACACTACTTGCGATACAACTATTGATTTCCATTCCCATTCCACATGTTCATCTCACTATTGATCACCTGCGATATCATGTATAGAATAATATTGTAACATCAGTGCCGGACACGTGCCGGAACAGTGATCACAACAATAAACACGAACAGTAATTCAGGTACACATTACGGGAAACTATGTTCATACTATTGATGCATATGGATTTAACATGAAACTATTAAACGATTGTCTGAATCTGACTGAAATCTTAGGATTTAACAGTCAGAAAACATGTCAGACAACACAACGTGAAACATAAATACTTGATGTGACATGCTTTGGTGTAAACGTATGTGAGGATAAACAAAACAAAACTATAACAGTTATTGTCGCGGAATGCTAAACCGATGAGTTATTCGTATAGGTGACGATCTGTACGAATGATTCTGATAGTTTAACGTTCTGAAATAATAACTTAACAGTAGGAAACAAGAATCAGAAAGCAAAACCATCGTCGTGTTCGTTCGAATGACGATTCGAACGAATACGCGCGATGGTGACGCGTTCTGATGAAGCGAAAACGAAAACGATGAAAGATACGAATGATCATAAATTCAAGGAAATAAAATATTTCCTACTTTACAATTTTCAAACTCATCATAAAATAAATTAAATTAAACTATTTTAACAAATCGCGAACGAATTAACCGAAACACGTAAAAATATTAAATCCGATAAATAAATTAACATAACGATATTTAAAATAATTTCTAAAAATATATTTGTAATTTAAACGTCATAAAATAATCCTTTTGTTTAAATGACGAAAAACACGCGTCACGTTCCGGAAATGTAACGAAAGCGCGAGTCGAACAACGAAAACAAACCCGAACACACGCGGGGTATATAAACCCCAAAAGAGTTCATTTTATTCACTTCACCCCTCTCTTCCACCTCTCAAACCCTAATTTCCGGATTTCAAGCTCCCACCACCATTTTTGAGCTTCAAACTCTCATAACTTGTTCATTTCTCAGCCAAATCACTCCATTTTCGAACCTACGCGAAGCTCTCATCACCCTCTACACGAAAGTACAACAGATCTAGAGAGAAACCCACTGAAAGCTGAGGTAATAAGCCATGAAAAGTGGCGATTTTAGGGTTTTCTCACCCTTTTGTTTTAACTTTTGGTTTAACCGGCTCCACACCATCTTCTTCGAGTCCTACACCTTAGAAAACACATCCCTGCAACACACCACCACTGGAGACCGCCACTTGGTCGGGGGAAACCAACTGGACGGCGGCCGGCCGAAGCAGGCCTACAGTCAGCCGAATGAGACCCAACGGCCGAATGGCCAGGCCGTATGGCCACAGAACCGCCGAACCAACCAACCTGTCGAATGGCTCCATTCGACCACCCTCACTTGTCGGCTGCCATCCTTCGCCCACACCCATTCGCCGGTCACCTCTTCGTTCGGGCATGGTCCCATTCGAGCCATCTTCATTCGCTAGCTCCACCTTCGGCCAGCCCCTTCATTCGGCCAAACCATCTTCGGGCGACAGTGATTCATTCGGCAGAATTCCCTTCGCCGGTGCCATCCTCATTCGCCCCTACACCTTCGGTCACCACCCAAGATGAGCATCATTCGGCCACCCCTTGTCATGCTCGGCCGACTTCTTGTTGAGGCCCACACAGCATCTACACGACTCAAGCACAATTCGACCCACCTGGCTCAAGCCCAACACGTTTGGCCACTGTACAGCCCATATGTGATGATTCGGCCCAATAGGGTGACCAGACACCAACATGGCCCAAATTCATTGTTGTGGCCCAGTCCACTCGGCCCATTGCTGGCCCAAATCAATAACCCAACAACACTTCTTGGCTTAACAGAACTCTCCTTTGGCCCACTTCGATTAATTCAGTAGCAGGCCCACCTTGTGTTGGCCCACCATCTAGTGTATTGGCCCAAAGGACTAAGTGGCTTAGACAAATGTCACTTAATTGGCCCATATGTTAATCATTAGGCCCAAATAGCCCTTCGGCCCATCTGTAGGCCCAACAATCATTTGGCCGAGGCCCACGGTGATTCGACCCAACATCTAACATGTTTGTCCACGACCCATCTAATTGGACATGACACATCATTTGGCCAACATGAGCTAAACACATGACCAACAAACTCCTCGAACAAACTCACGTAATGACATGCATGGGATTTTCTAAAATACTACAAGGAGGATGAACTTTATCTACTTGAAATCACCATTTTTACAAAGAAAATGGGCTACTTAATCATTAATTACGAAACAACCATTTCAAGTTAACAATGAATACAAGTAGTGTTTGAATTATAAACCTAAGTTATATCTAAGTTGCTTTTGCAAAGTTATAATCAATACACTTAACTAAAATGTTAGAATAAAGTGTTCTACTCTTAACGTAATGGGACTAAGTGTAACTAAGGTCAATAACAAGTGAATCAAGGCCAAATGTCGACCGAGACTTACGTGTGTTAACCAAGGTTTATGGTTAACACAATCACACACAAATCTCTACAAACTTGTACTAATAAGTTTCAAACAACGTGAAATCAATACAGGATCGTGAAAACAATATCAACTACAACAAAGAGCGCGAACATTTCTCGTTTAAGCTAAGTCAACCCTAATCACAACAAGGTGAGTTCATTGTCCCTTTTCAAACTATTTTGATTTTAACTCGGGACTGAGAAGCATGTTATACATTTTAAAACAAATGTTTTAAATTTAACAAAATGCTTTTATACGATTTGTATATCGAAATTATGCCAAGTGCTAAAGGCATAAGTTCACTATTCAAACTAATGCTATTTGATTATGCCAAGTGCTAAAGGCATAAGTTCACTATTCAAACTAATGCTATTTGATTATGCCAAGTGCTAAAGGCATAAGTTCACTATTCAAACTAATGCTATTTGATTATGCCAAGTGCTAAAGGCATAAGTTCACTATTCAAACTAATGCTACTTGATTATGTCAAGTGCTAAAGGCATAAGCTGCTTGCTAATACTAAAGCTATGTGTTAATACCAAGTGCTAAGGGTATTTACTATCTGATGATGCTATTATGGATGCTAATGCTATGAGGTTATGCTACAAACTAATACTTTGAGCTATGCTAAATACTAATGCTAAGGGTTAAACTAAATGCTAATACTACGGGTTTATGCTACAAACTAATGCTACGAGTTATGCTTAATGCTAATGCTATGAGATTATGCTACATGTTAATGGTATGGATTTATGCTAGATACTAATGTTAACACTAAATGCTAATGATGCTATGATGCTATGGGAATACTAAATACAAACATACATACATACATACTGAATACTTGAAGCTATGGATACTATAAACTCTTGAATGCTATGTGATTGCCATGCTCAAACAACGGTCTGGCCTCTCAGTGCTTTCCTTACCGGTTGTAAAACTAGTACTTGTGCACAAGTTACGTAAATGCTGGAAACTTTGAATGCTATAAACTATTGGCTATGGAAGAACAATAGTTGGTCTCTCAGTGCTTGCCTTCAGGTGTTCTTCCTAGTCGGGACTTGAAGAACAATAGTTGGTCTCTCAGTGCTTGCCTTCATGTGTTCTTCACAGTCGGGACTAGAAGGCATCTACTATGGTCTCTCAGTGCTTGCCATAGGGTGTCCTTCATGGTCTTAAACGAGGAAACGGACTGTTGGTCTCTCAGTGCTTGCCATGCAGTGTTTCCCAAAACTATTTACACACGTGAACAGTAACTAGGACGATATTGGTGATCCTTAGATGACTTTGTGTCATCATGGGAATCCTCTATCTCCCCCCTATGTTGCTAATTTCACATAGAACTGGTATGGATTGATACTGGATTCCTTCGGGCATTCAGTTGTCCATTCTGGTGACTCTCAAGCTAAACTCACGGATGCTATGGGTAAACTTACAAACAAATTGCTTAATCTATGATGAGGAAACGAGATTGAAGGGTAGGTAAAAGGCTTAATTATTATTAACAACAATGTCATATCCGGATTAGTATGTGGTGGGATGGCGTCTGGGCGGGTCGTAGGCTCGACCCAGGGGTATGCCCTATATATAAGCATACCAATTTGGATACTACATGTGGAGTTAATAAGGTTAAGGTTTTACCAAAAGGAGTTTTGTTAAAGCTATTTAAACTTAAAAACTACATGAACTCACCAACCATTGTGTTGACTTTGTTTCTTTACATGCTTTCTCAGGTGATGCACAGGTATAAACTAAGGCTCAGGATTTGCATGCTAGGCAGCCCAACTAGAGGACCTAGCAGACTTTTGAAAGCACATCTTTTGTAGTTAATACGAATCTCTTTTGATATCTTGTACAGATACAAGATAGAAACATTTGATTCTTTTGGATAGGTTTACTTAGTTAAATTATCAAACCTTGATATTGTAATTTAACTTTGTAATCCTACTTTAACGTTAATTGTGCTTTAGATATTCTTACCATTGATGCTATGTAAACAATCTGATCAACCCGATTATCACTCACGATATCGCGCCCTGGGAACCTTCCGCCCGACGGGGACATCCGATCCAACCCCGCCGGCCCGGGGTGTGACAAATATGATGATAGAATTGTAGTTATCAAACCGAAGTATTGATAACCATTAAATGTATTAAGGATTATTAGATTTACATAATTTGTTCCTTGTATTATTCTATTGCTTGTGGGGTTAACTGTTGATTCACTTTTAAGCATTAAAAATGTTAGTTAACTGTTTGTCATTTGTCCTCAATGCGAAGTGCATAGAGCCTAAAAGGAATCCATTGAAATCCTCACGTAATCAGATTTCAATGCATCCGATTTACCTCTACCACTTTGTGTACCCATAGACCTCATTGAAACAGTTACTAGTAATATGACTTGAGAATATAAATTACTCAGTCTACTAGTCAACCGGAAACGATGGATTAATTACTGATCATTGCAGATTAATATCACCATGTGTCGCTTTCCAAAACCTGACTTGAAGTCACCCTGTCACCGGTCATACGTTACCGCCAATGAATCAATATGATCAACATACTAGCCCTACAAGCTAGAGGTTTGTCAAACCTATGGTACCACTATGCTATCGTCGGTTTAGTCACGTCAAACTAACTGGTCAGCGAATTATAGGGGCTTACATGATCAACTTGTACAAATGGCACATGATTGAAGTGATATAATACAACAGGTCAATAGTAACTAATTGTAATTGTGTTTGTGACAATCCGACAATTTCTGGTTAACCCCGTTAACCAGAAACTGACGGAAATGAGACAAAAATCGAACACAACCAAACCTGAGAGGTTAGAATTAAGCAAAATCAGTCTTAATAGGCTTAAATTGCAAGGATTAAACTTGAAACATCATGAAATAAACAATTTTGACTTATAAAGTCAAAATTCGTGTGATTTTGCAACAAAAATTCGAAATTCATACTTAAATCAAGTAGCAGCAGAATTAAATCAGTAATAATCATCACTTTGATGATTATTAACAGCAACCATACGTTATTAGTTCATTAATTGGTCGAATTAAACTCCAATGATAGTCCAAAAGTTGAAACCGACACTATTTGAAATCAAAACCGTATAATTCAATCAATATCGGTTGAATTGACATCACAGAAACCATAATCGACACTTTCAGAGAGGAATACAACCGGCAATTGAGTCTCAAGGTGTTCGGATTGAAGAACTCGATTAGGGGGGTGGCCGAACCAAAGCCGAAGTCGTTTTTCATCAATTAAACATCAAACGAGGTAAGAATCTACTCCCATACAACCTAAACCTGCCGATTTGGAATAACCCCATGTCAATTTAGGCTGTTAACATCGAATCGTATGAACTACAATTCTAGGGTTCTTATTAGAAACGGTTTTGGGGGTTTTCATACAAGCGAGTCTAAAAATCAAATTAAAGTGCAAAGGAAGTTTCAGAGACCTCCGATCAAGCTAAACCATATTTCAATTTCATGAAACATACACAAATCTATTGATTTCAAGTTCTAGGGTTTATATGAAAAACGAATTGGGGGATCCTTCTCAAACGTGATTTAAAATCAAATTAATATACATGGATAGTTTCAGAAGGTTTCGACTAAGCTAACCCATGTATCAATTTTATTGAGTTACAACGAATTGATAGATTTCAATTCTAGGGTTCATACGTTACAATGATTTTGGGGATTTTAATTTAAATGAGTTCAAAATTGAAATTAAGTGTTACTGTTAGTTTCAGAAGATTTCGAAAAAGGATAACCCTATAACAATTGCATCTAATTATATTGAATTGTTCAAGAACGAAATTTAGGGTTCTTGGGTTGGAAGGATTTGTGGATTTTAATCCAAAACAATTGTGATATTCAAATTGCTTGCACAGAAGGTTCGAAACATCTGGTTTAATGAAAACCTTATGTTTTTTTTTAAGAATAACATTAAGGAATTTAAACGATTTGAATAGAGATGGGAGTATATATGTTCGAAACATTTATGAATTGCAAATTGGGACTTTGGGCTGATGAACTATCGAATTAAAACAACCTGTAGACTCGAATTGATCACAGGAAACATAGCCCTATGGTTCTAGGTCCGATTGGGTTCGAATTGTGGGTCAATTGGGTGCCATATGCTTCGGTTAAGATTAGAAGAAGTGATAGTGGGCCGTTTGGGCTAAAAAAAGTTAAAAGCATGATCTGTTAACAAAAACTTATCTAGATGAGATGGTGAGATGGGTCTGTTGTGTCCGGGAGGTCACAGGTTCGAACCTGTGCCTCACTAGTTTTGATATTCAAAACAAATTTTAGTATTTTGGGCCTAACTCGCTTATAATAACTCAGATTTAGTCCGTTTCAGTTTCGTTGGAACCGTAATGAGAATACGAACAATCTGAAATAATAAAATTTATATTTTAATCGGAAAATGTAATCGCATATAATTACGTTTATTTAAATAAAATCATATATGGTTATATGATTTTACTTAAACGATTTTAAAGATATGCGTACTTACGTATGCACAGTTTTAACAATCTAACATATGTGTGTTGACACGTATGTGATTTCAAGCACAAACGACATCCCGAATAACACTAAGTTATTGTTAAAACACAGGTTCTTCATAAGAGGACCTTCTACGCGAGTACACGCGTTTGATCATTCTAATCACAAGCAAAGGTGCGACACGGCCCCTTTCTTATTTTAACTGTTTTGGGGGAGAAAACATGTGCAACAAACACTTTTAGATACATATCACTTGCATGAGTTAGCTGTTTACATCGAGTGCAAACATAGCATTACAAGTCCTTACATTTCGAACCGTTTAGTTTGCCGTAGTGCAAAGCGTGGTAGTTGGAAATAGATCTATTAGGTTTGACAAACCTCACTTGGTAGATGGGATCTACTCAAGTGTTTGACTGACCAAACACACATTACTATTGTTTGTGCTAGACAATAGTGGCAAGGCAAAACATGCGTTAGCATGCAACAGTCAGCTTCGGTGTCGACCACTTATGTAAATAGTATAAATGACTAGCTATCATGACTATGCATGTGTGATTATGTTATCTGCAAACATTATATTCAAACTGTTGTTTCAAACATTTGTGAATGCTTAAACCTGTGTAATGCACCAACCTTTGTGTTGACTTGATTTACATGTTTTCTCAGGACGCTAAGGTACACAAGTGAACAAGCATGGACTAGGAGATCGAGTCGCATGCATATTTTATATTTCAGTTATTTGGATTTGAACAATTGAAAGTTTGTTTTGTAATTTTCAGTTTACAAACTATTATGTTTGTTTTTATTTTGAAAACGCTTCCGCAACGTAGAACTTTGAAACTACATTTTTAGACCAAAGTATGTTTTGAAATTCATATAGAGGTCTTCGTTATGTCTAATGATCTGAGATCCTGGTTTGTCACGTCCCAAACGGTATGATTCCGTTAGTTGAAAATTGGGGGTGTGACAGATTGGTATCAGAGACATTGGTTATAACGAACTAGGTTTGCATTTGTAGACTTAGACTATAACTGTTAGACATTAGACACGCATACTTACACATATCACTTAGAAATTACATATGGCATTATGTAATAGACTTGCTTACACATTCCATGACATTGCATTTACATATGGTATTATGTAACAGACATGGCATCTTCATCATCAGCACCATACATACACATTATTGATTCGGAGGATGAGGAGCCGGTAGCTCCAGTACCACCATCATCATCACCAGCACCACCTATCCCATCTCCTCCACCATCTGAGAGGGATGATTCCGAACCTGAGGAGGATCCGGAGGAGGATCCGGATGAGGATCCAGAGGAGGAGCTTAAGGAGGAACCAGCTGAGGATACTCAGGAGATTCCTGCTGAGGGACCTTCTACTCATCCACCACCTGCATTGGATGTTCCTGAGCCTAAGAGGCAACGGACTGATTCAGAGGAGATTGCCCAACTACGTCAGGACTTGTACTGGGCGAATGATAGGATTGAGTACAATGTTCGGGAACTCTGGGATGCGAATGAAAGACACGATAACCTTTACAACTTGGTCAATGGGATGCGAAATGAGATCATCCAGTTGACTGGTCTTCTCCAAGATTCTGAGAACCGAGCTGAGATTCTGGAAGGCAGACTTGTAGCCTTGGAAGACTTGGTGGCCTCGGAGAATGAAGAAGAGGATGAAGAGGAGGAAGGGGAGGAACCAGCACCAGCTGTTGATTTTGATCCTGAATCCACTATTGATGACCCAGAGTACTGATCTAGTTGAACTTACTAGGGGCAGGTTGTGTCCCTACATTAGATGTTTGGAAAACTTATGTTTTGATTTTGAAAGTATTGTACTCAAACCAGATTATTATCTATTGAAAACTATTACTTATTGCCAACAGTTGTGTTGATTTCAACATTACATGTTTGATGTTTGTTGTATTGTTTACACGTTTCACATTGGACTTTGATAACACTTTAACATTTCTTTTAACTAGGAAGATAATGGCCGGTGAGAACGTACAGATGACAGTTGCTGAGCTCAATGAGCTGATCAATAACAAGGTCGCGGAGGCAATCGCGAACTACGTTCAGACACACACTACAGGGCCACAAGGACCAGCAGGGGGATTGGTGAACCCACAGGCGTGCACGTTCAAGATGTTCTTGGACTGTAAGCCACATAACTTCAAAGGATTGGAGGGAGCCATTGGACTCCTACGATGGATTGAAAAAGCCGAATCAGTTTTTGAGTTGTGTAACTGTCCTGAGGAGAATAAGGTTAAGTATGCTACTGGAACTTTGGAAGGTCCGGCATTGACTTGGTGGAACTCGAATGTTCAAACATTGGGATTGGGCGAGGCCAATGCCCTACCTTGGAATGGTTTCAAGACCTTATTACAGGAGGAGTACTGTCCTCGTAGTGAAATGCAGAAACTGGAGGAGGAGTATTGGCACCTCAAGATGGAGGGGTCAAACATCGAGGAGTACACAACTTGGTCACATGAACTAGCCAGACTTCTACCCCACATGGCCACTCCAGTCAGTAAGTGGATAGAGAGGTACATAGGAGGGTTGGTGCCTCAGATCCAAGGATTGATTACTTCTGCAAATCCTACAACAATTCAACAAGCTGTTCGACTAGCGCATCAATTGACTGATCAGGCAGTTCTACAAGGAACTTTGCCTAAACGAACATCAGCTACTAAGGTAGGAGACCACAAGAGGAAATGGGAAAGCAGTAACTCTAAGAATTTCAACCAACAGCCTTTTCAGCAGAATTGAAGGCAGGATTCAAATAAGTCTTATCACAACTCGAACAGTGGTCATCAGTCATCATCATCAGGGGGTTATATTGGTAAGCACCCAAAGTGCAACAGGTGTGGATTTCATCATGCAGGGAATCAGTGTGATAAATTTAAGTGTCAACGGTGTGGTAAAGTTGGGCATGCAGCTAAGGATTGCTGCGGAGAGCTGCAAAACAATTCCCACAATCAAAATAATAACTAGAACAACGCACAGAAGGGTTGTTTTGAGTGTGGTAAGTTGGGGCACTTCAAAAAGGATTGCCCACAACTAAAGAAAGGCGGGACTAATGATGCAACTGGAAACGGCAACGGAAATGGCAATGGCACTAACAACAACAACAACAACAACAACAATGGTGCTAGAGGCAGGGCGTTTGTGATTGGAGGGCGTCAGGCACGGGAGGATCCTAACATTGTCACGGGTACGTTCCTCTTAAATAATCACTATGCCTCTATGCTATTTGACACTGGTGCAGACCGGAGTTTTGTGTCTAGTTCATTTTCTAAGTTGCTAAATGTTAGTCCCACTGCCTTAGAAAATCCATACACTGTAGAATTAGCCGATGGCAAGTTAATTGTAGTTGAACAAATCTTTAAGGGATGTATCCTTGATTTGATGGGTCAAACATTAGAAATTGATCTTATGCCTATCACTTTAGGCAGTTTTGATGTAGTCATTGACATGGACTGGTTGTCCAAACATCAGGCTGAAATAGTATGCCATGAAAAGATCGTTCGTATACCTCTTTCGCATGGAGAGACATTGTATGTACAAGGCGAAAAGACCAGTACGCCACTGCGTCTCATATCTTGTATGAAAGCACACAAATGTCTGTGTAAAGGTCATACAGCAGTTATAACACTTATAACTGAGAAGCCGGTAGCTGAGAAGAAGATTGAAGACATCCCAGTAGTTTGTGAATTTCCCGAAGTATTTCCAGAAGACTTGCCGGGATTACCGCCTATCAGACAGGTGGAATTCCTAATCGACCTTACACCAGACGCAGCACCGATAGCTAGGGCACCTTATCGACTTGCACCATCTGAGATGCAAGAGTTATCTACACAACTGCAAGAGTTGTTAGATAAGGGCTTTATACGACCTAGTTTTTCGCCATGGGGAGCTCCAGTCTTATTTGTTAAGATAAAGGACGGGACTTTCCGTATGTGCTTCGATTACTGGGAACTTAACAAAGTTACCATCAAAAACCGGTATCCGTTACCCAGAATTGACGATCTGTTCGATCAGTTGCAAGGTTCGAGTTATTACTCGAAGATTGATCTCAGATCGGGGTATCATCAACTAAGAGTTCAAGAAGAAGATATTCCGAAGACAGCATTCAGGACGCGCTATGGCCATTATGAATTCTTGGTCATGCCATTTGGGTTGACAAACGCTCCAGCTGTATTCATGGATCTCATGAATCGTGTTTGTAAACCTTATCTTGATAAGTTTGTCATTGTTTTCATTGATGACATTCTCATCTATTCCCAAACTGAGGAGGAACATGCTGAACATCTCCGATTGCTACTAGAGTTGTTGAAACAAGAACAACTGTACGCTAAGTTCTCGAAATGTGACTTCTGGATGCGAGAAGTACAATTCTTGGGTCATATAGTTAATGAAAAAGGTATACATGTTGATCCAACGAAGATTGAAGCGATTAAGAATTGGGAAGCACCAAAGACCCCTACCGAGGTACGACAATTCCTTGGTTTGGCGGGTTATTACCGACGATTCATTGAGGGATACTCAAAGATCTCTCAAGCACTTACAGCTCTTACGCATAAGGGAACGAAGTATAACTAGACGGATAAACAGGAAGCTGCATTCCAGTTATTGAAACAGAAACTCTGCAGTGCACCGATTCTGTCATTACTGGAAGGGACGGAAGACTTTGTGGTGTATTGTGATGCATCTGCACAGGGTTTGGGATGTGTGTTGATGCAACGTGATAAAGTGATTGCTTATGCTTCAAGGCAACTACAACCACACGAAAAGAATTACACTACTCATGACTTGGAGTTAGGAGCAGTGGTTTTTGCTTTGAAGATTTGGAGGCATTACCTATATGGAACTAAGTGTACCATTTACACTGATCATAAGAGTTTGCAACATATCTTTGATCAGAAGGAGCTTAATATGAGACAGCGACGGTGGGTTGAGTTGTTGAACGACTACGAATGCGCGATTAAGTATCACCCTGGAAAAGCTAATGTGGTAGCTGATGCTTTAAGCAGAAAAGACACATCAACAAGACGGGTTCGCGCACTTATGATGACGATACATACTGACTTACCTGACAAGGTACGTAGTACTCAGCTGGGAGCCTTAGAAAAAGATAATTTGGTACATGAATCCTTACGGGGAATGGAAACTCAATTGGATGTCAAGTCTGATGGAATTCGTTATTTCATTAATCGACTGTGGATACCTTTGTATGGAGGTTTAAGGGAACTCGTGATGGATGAAGCACACAAGTCTGGATATTCAGTCCATCCGGGATCAGATAAGATGTATCATGACTTGAAGGCAATGTATTGGTGGCCTCACATGAAAGCAGACATTGCTAGATACGTTAGCATATGTTTGACTTGTTCGAAAGTCAAAGTGGAATATCAGAAACCATCTGGTTTGCTACAACAACCAGAAATACCAATGTGGAAATGAGAACAGATTTCGATGGACTTCTACTAAATTACCCCGTACACCAAGTGGTTGTGATACGATATGGGTGATTGTCGATCGATTAACGAAATCTGCACATTTCTTAGCAATCAAGGAAACCGACAAGATGGAGAAACTGACTCGTATTTACATCAAGGAAGTGGTAGCACGACATGGCGTGCCAATTTCCATCATATCAGATCGGGATGCTTGATTTACTTCCAACTTTTGGAAATCACTTCATAAGTCATTGGGAACTCGTTTGGATATGAGTGCCGCATATCATCCACAGACCGACGGTCAAAGTGAACGTACGATTCAAACGATCGAGGATATGTTACGAGCTTGTGTAATTGACTTTGGTGATAGTTGGGAAAACCACTTACCGTTAGTGGAATTCTCTTACAACAACAGTTATCATACAAGTATTAAGGCGGCACCGTTTGAAGCTTTGTATGGTCTTAAATGTCGTTCACCAGTTTGCTGAGCTGAAATTGGTGACAGTCAGATTACAGGTCCTGAATTAGTACACGAAACGACAGAGAAGATAGTTCAAATCCGGAACCGTATGGTAGCGGCCCGGGATCGACAAAAGAGTTATGCTGACAAACGTCGTAAGCCGTTGGAATTTCAAGTAGGAGACCGAGTTCTTCTAAAGGTATCACCTTGGAAAGGTGTGATACGATTCGGTAAGCGCGGGAAGCTTAGCCCACGTTACGTAGGACCTTTTGAGATCCTGAAAAGGATTGGTCCGGTTGCGTATCAACTCAAACTACCGGATGAACTCAGTGGAGTTCATGATGTCTTTCATGTTTCAAACTTGAAGAAATGTCTTTCTGATGAGACATTGATTGAAGAAATACAAGTGGGCGAACAGTTACAATTCATTGAAGAACCAGCTGAAATCATGGATCGCGAGGTCAAACAACTTAAACAAAGCAAGATTCCGATAGTCAAGGTCCGGTGGAATTCAAGACGTGGTCTGGAATTCACATGGGAAAGAGAAGATCAAATGATGAAGAAGTATCCTCATCTGTTCAAAACAACAACTACAAGCACTGGGAGCGCACGTTAAATTTCGGGACGAAATTTCCTTCAACAAGGGGATGACGTGATGCTTCACACATCAACATTTCAGATTTCAAATTGTAAGCACAAACACTTTATTCAATTGATTTTGTTACAAACATTTGTGCTACATTACATTTTATGTGCTACATTTCATATGTTACATGTTATGGTAGTACATGCATGATTAGTTACACATATTTTGCTATGTGCGAGGTTACATAGTACAAACAGTTGTAAACACTCACTAGGAGCAAACTTACATAG
This sequence comes from Mikania micrantha, assembly GCA_009363875.1. Lineage (NCBI taxonomy): Eukaryota > Viridiplantae > Streptophyta > Magnoliopsida > Asterales > Asteraceae > Mikania > Mikania micrantha. Next base: position 32,024,426 of record CM018681.1, read on the forward strand.
CACACTATGACCAAACACAAACATACACAGTTAGGTGTACTAACTAGTGTACACGCAAACATTTACATAGAACGATCACACTTAGTTGTGATGTTGCAAACATGGATTTTGTGTGTGAGTACACACAAGCACACAGAATGATCAGACACCACACTAGCACATACAATTAGAACTCGTAAGTAGTTTCCTAACTACTTCTAACATTTTACAATTTTCGGGACGAAAATTTCTTCAACAAGGGGATGATGTGACAATCCGGCAATTTCTGGTTAACCCCGTTAACCAGAAACTGACGGAAATGAGACAAAAATCGAAGACAACCAAACCTGAGAGGTTAGAATTAAGCAAAATCTGTCTTAATAGGCTTAAATTGCAAGGATTAAACTTGAAACATCATGAAATAAACAATTTTGACTTATAAAGTCAAAATTCGTGTGATTTTCAACAAAAATTCGAAATTCATACTTAAATCAAGTAGCAGCAGAATTAAATCAGTAATAATCATCACTTTGATGATTATTAACAGCAACCATACATTATTAGTTCATTAATTGGTCGAATTAAACTCCAATGATAGTCCAAAAGTTGAAACCGACACTATTTGAAATCAAAACCGTATAATTCAATCAATATCGGTTGAATTGACATCACAGAAACCATAATCGACACTTTCAGAGAGGAATACAACCGGCAATTGAGGCTCAAGGTGTTCGGATTGAAGAACTCGATTAGGGGGTAGCCGAACTCAAAGCCGAAGTCGATTTTCATCAATTAAACATCAAACGAGGTAAGAATCTACTCCCATACAACCTAAACCTGCCGATTTAGAATAACCCCATGTCAATTTAGGCTGTTAACATCGAATCATATGAACTACAATTCTAGGGTTCTTATTAGAAACGGTTTTGGGGGTTTTCATACAAGCGAGTCTAAAAATCAAATTAAAGTGCGTAGGAAGTTTCAGAGACCTCCGATCAAGCTAAACCATATTTCAATTTCATGAAACATACACAAATCTATTGATTTCAAGTTCTAGGGTTTATATGAAAAACGAATTGGGGGATCCTTCTCAAACGTGATTTAAAATCAAATTAATATACATGGATAGTTTCAGAAGGTTTCGACTAAGCTAACCCATGTATCAACTTTATTGAGTTACAACGAATTGATAGATTTCAATTCTAGGGTTCATACGTTACAACGATTTTGGGGATTTTAATTTAAATGAGTTCAAAATTGAAATTAAGTGTTACTATTAGTTTCAGAAGATTTCGAAAAAGGATAACCCTATAACAATTGCATCTAATTATATTGAATTGTTCAAGAACGAAATTTAGGGTTCTTGGTTTGAAAGGATTTGGGGATTTTAATCCAAAACGATTGTGATATTCAAATTGCTTGCACAGAAGGTTCGAAACATCTGGTTTAATGAAAACCTTATGTTTTTTTTTTAAGAATAACATTAAGGAATTTAAACGATTTGAATAGAGATGGGAGTATGTATGTTCGAAACATTTATGAATTGCAAATTGGGACTTTGGGCTGATGAACTATCAAACTAAAACAACCTGTAGACTCGAATTGATCACAGGAAACATAGCCCTATGGTTCTAGGTCCGATTGGGTTCGAATTGTGGGTCAATGGGTGCCATATGCTTCGGTTAAGATTAGAAGAAGTGATAGTGGGCCGTTTGGGCTAAAAAAAGTCAAAAGCATGATCTGTTAACAAAAATTTATCTAGATGAGATGGTGAGATGGGTCTGTTGTGTCCGAGAGGTCACAGGTTCGAACCTGTGCCTCACTAGTTTTGATATTTAAACCAAATTTTAGTATTTTGGGCCTAACTCGCTTATACTAACTCAGATTTAGTCCGTTTCAGTTTTGTTGGAACTGTAATGAGAATACGAACAATCTGAAATAATAAAATTTATATTTTAATCGGAAAATGTAATCGCATATAATTATGTTTATTTAAATAAAATCATATATGGTTATATGATTTTACTTAAACGATTTTAAAGATATGCGTACTTACGTATGCACAGTTTTAACAATCTAACATATGTGTGTTGACACGTATGTGATTTCAAGCACAAAACGACATCCCGAATAACACTAAGTTATTGTTAAAACACAGGTTCTTCGTAAGAGGACCTTCTACGCGAGTACACGTGTTTGATCATTCTAATCACAAGCAAAGGTGCGTACACGGCCCCTTTCTTATTTTAACTGTTTTGGGGGAGAAAACTTGTGCAACAAACACTTTTAGATACATATCACTTGCATGAGTTAGCTGTTTACATTGAGTGCAAACATAGCATTACAAGTCCTTACATTTCGAACCGTTTAGCTTGTCGTAGTGCAAAGCGTGCTAGTTGGAAATAGATCTATTAGGTTTGACAAACCTCACTTGGTAGATGGGATCTACGCAAGTGTTTGACTGACCAAACACACATTACTATTGTTTGTGCTAGACAATAGTGGCAAGGCAAAACATGCGTTAGCATGCAACAGTTAGCTTCGGTGTCGACGACTTATGTAAATAGTATAAATGGCTAGCTATCATGACTATGCATGTGTGATTATGTTATCTGCAAACATTATATTCAAACTGTTGTTTCAAACATTTGTGAATGCTTAAACCTGTGTAATGCACCAACCTTTGTGTTGACTTGATTTACATGTTTTCTCAGGACGCTAAGGTACACAAGTGAACAAGCATGGACTAGGAGATCGAGTCGCATGCATATTTTATATTTCAGTTATTTGGAATTGAACAATTGAAAGTTTGTTTTGTAATTTTCAGTTTGCAAACTATTATGTTTGTTTTTATTTTGAAAACGCTTCCGCAACGTAGAACTTTGAAACTACATTTTTAGACCAAAGTATGTTTTGAAATTCATATAGAGGTCTTCGTTATGTCTAATGATCTGAGATCCTGGTTTGTCACGTCCCAAACGGTATGATTCCGTTAGTTGAAAATTGGGGGTGTGACAGTGTTCATCTGTGTTATTGTTCTCAATGTCATATGTTCTCAGTGTTATTAACAAAGTTAAATAAGAACTTGTCTTATTACATTATGTTAATTATTGGGTGAATGATGTTGTTATCATGAAGTTACATTATCATGATTATCATTCTTTGTTCCATGTTCTCCCGTAATATGTGTTGAGTTGTAAAGCTAAGTGTTAAAAAGACTTGTCCTAATACACTTACTTAACTCTTGTGCCGAATGTTATTACAAAGATACATAGTATCTTTATAACATTCATATGTTTGCCTGTGATTATTCCAATGTTTGTTTTTGTAAGAATAACTAGGTGTTATAAGATAAAATCTTACAACTATGTTATTATAATGTGTTTGTGAACTACGAATATATATTATCTTGTTCATCTGATTATCTCTGTCATATCATGATCATACAAGTATGCATACAATGATAAGCGATAATAAACAATTAAGTATTATCTAAAATCAATGTAATAGCAATATGTTAAGCAAAACTTTTAAATAAATAAAAGTAAGCATGTTTCTCAGCCCCGATAGTTTAAAATCAGTTAAGATTAGAGTAAAAGGGGCATATGAACTCACCTTCTAGTATTTGTATGGTTGACTAAGTCCTAAACAAGATTGCACGCGCTCTTGGTTGTACTTGTTGTTGTTTTCACGATCCTGTATTGATTTCACGTTGTTTATAACTTGTAAGTATAAGTTTGTAGAGATTCGTGTGTGTGTAGGTGTTAGCCACAAGTTTGGCTAACATTCGGGAGTCTCGGTCATCATTTGGCCTCGGTTCCCTTGTTATAGATTACACTAATACTTAATCCAATTAGATTCAATTCAGTATAACCCGTTATGTGTTTTATGTTTCATTTTGTCTTGAACCCGTCATGTTGCGAAATCTTGAAACCTGTTATTGTTTATAAGTGTAAATCTCATGTTTTTGATTGATTGAATGTAATAAGCTCTTTAACATCTTGTAAGAAAATTGACATGGCCCTTGTTCAACTTGTCTATCACCTTGAATTCAATTGTTAGTATTCTAAAAATGAAGTCCTTGGCTTTAATAAATTCATCCCACCCAATTCTGCCACCATTGTAGTAATTTAAGAAAATTCATGCATGTTATCAATATTAGTTGTTTTAGTGTGTTTGTTTACAATTTAATCCATGTGGGTCAACCCATTGAATGTGGATCGTATTGAGTCTCATGGGCCAAATCAAGTGTGCTATGGGCTGAAACAATGGAATGGGCCGGATGACTGGGCCGAAACATCTCCTGGGCCGAACCAGCCTATTAAGCCGACTGAATATGGGCAAATGGCTAGGTTCGGTCGGATGAAGAGCTGCCTAGCGAATGGCCCTTTGGCCAAATGAAGATGACAATCGAATGGGTAGGGACGAATGGAAGTTGGTTGGCCGAATATGGTTCACCGAATGAGACTAGCATCGAATGGGATTTGTCCGAATGTAGCTGCCATACGACGGGACTCAGTCGCCCAGTCCTCCTTCAGCCAGAGCTGGGTCAGTCGGCCGTCATTCGGCAGCCTGTGGTTGTCGAGCCCATCATCCCAAGTTTTAGCCGAACTCATTCAGGCTCCTGCTAGTCGTGCATGAACAAACCATGTTCGGGTGTTTAGGGTTGCAAGAGAGGGGTTTTAAACCGGTCAGATCAAAGGTTAGAACAAAAGGGTAAAAACCCGCATTTTCGCTACATTCTATCACAAATTACCTCGTTTCAGATGGTTCTCGTTCTAGATCGGTTGTACTTTCGTGTAGAGGTTGATGAGAGCTTCGATTTGGTCCAAAGATGGAAGGATTTGGTTGAGTATTGAGGGAGATACAAGGGTTTGAAGCTTCAAAAATGATGGTGGAGCAAAATCCGGGATTTAGGGTTTGTGGGGGGAGAAGAAGGAGAAGAAATGAGGGAAATACCCTCATTTAGGGTATTTATACCCCGAGAGGGTTCGGGTTCGTTTTCGTTGTTCGGTTTGCGTTTTCGTTGCGTTTCCGTTGCGTTTCCGGAACGTTACGCGTGCGTTTACGGATTTTAAATAAAATAATTTATTTAATTTTGATGAGTTTCAAACTTGTAAAACATTAAAATGTTATATTTTCTTAAATTAATGTCGTTCGTTTCGTTTTCGTTTCGTCGAAACGCGTCGCCTTTGCGCGTATTCGTTCGAATCGTCACCCGAACGAACACGACGATGGTTCTACTTTCTGACTTTTGTTTTCTACTTTTCAGTCATTATTTCAGAACTCTAAACTCACAGATGTGTTTGTGTGAATCGTCACCCACGCAAACACACTGTCAGTTCATTATTCTGAACTAACACCGCAATTGTGTTTTAAATTGTGTTTCCTCACTGACGGACTCAACTAAACATCCTGTTTTCACATTGTTTTCGTACTGATTTGTCGGCCATCTGATTCCTGTCATCTATGGATATCAGATCGCAACCGACTTGTTCTTGTTATTTACTTGAACACTGTTGTTTCTCTTGTTTCGTTGTATTATCTGTACTTAGGTTTTCACCTAAATACTAACAACTATTGTTTATCATGCGTGTTGTACTTACAGTATTTAAGTTTATACATAAATACTTACAACTGTTTCTTGAAATTTGAATTCTGTTAATACAAGTACTGTTCACAATCATGTATGTATACATAGTTACTGTTGAAAGTACACATACCGTACGGACTTGTCGGCCGGTCAGGTACTAGTTGTCACAAGTTGCGACTGACCCCTACATATGCCCTATACATATGCATATTTCGATCTATCACGGATGTGTCAGTGATATGGTTTAGTGGGTTCTAGAATGGGATTAATAATATTAAAGAAATTAAATAATGAAAATGTTATTGGAAATGATTACGCGATGGAGAGGTTACGAACATAACTTAAACGCGAATGTTATTTCAGAAATATTAACCTAATAATGTATTCGCGTGAGTGACGATTCACATGAATATAATTATTAGGAATAATACTCTGAAACGGTATTCCACAAATAGTTAATCGAATTGTAATACGATACAAGCGCTGGATTCGGAAAGGTGACGACCTTTACGAATACGTACGTAAGTAACGTGTTTCGACGAGATAACGAAATAATAATAACTAACGATATTAAACTATTTAATGGAAAATTATAACGTTTATTAGGAATCACAATCTAAAACAAGTATTTTATTTAGTTAAATAATAAATTAACGAAAATAAAACGGGAATCATTCTACGCAACTATTTAATTTAAAACCATTTTATTAAAACGAAACATCATTATTTAAAACCCATTAATGTTTGAAGTATATAAATATCTACGAGGAAAAACCGAGCAATTAATGGGATTTAACGTGATTAAAACGAGACCGAGCACGTGGGGGCAATACGCGGTATAAGAGAAGGGATTTTCCTCTTTCTTCTCATTTCCACCATCTCCACTCTCTCACTAGAACAAGAGGTTCGTCACCCTCTCTCTCTAAAACTTCTCACTAAGATTTCTTCTTCATTCCTCAACCGATTCGCGTGATTCTTGGCCCTAAACGATCACACAATCAAGGAGAACAAGAACCCACGAAGAAGCTCTATGTTTGGTTGACAATTGCAGGTAGATCTTGAGTTTTTGTTTCCGGTTTTCACTATATACAATGATCTAGTTATACTATTAAGTGTTAAGCAAGTGGTATCTCTAGAAAACCCTAAAACACATATGCGTGGGAGTATGGAGGCCATGAATGGCCTTGAATCCGTAGGAAATAGAGATTTTTGGGATGAGGATGTTACAGGTTCATGACACAGCCCCATGGCCGAACCCCCATGCAATTAGTCGAACCTTCACCTCTTGATAGTGGCCGAACCTCATAATCGCAGGAGGGAGCCGAACCTTTTCTCAATTCATCCTGCAACGAACCTATGACTAGCAATGACCACGAACCTCGTCTGGCTAACCTTATGAACCATGCACCACTGAACCTTGCAGGTTGGCCGAACCATGCATGCGGCGAACCTTGGGCCGAACCCGGCACACATGTTAGCCGAACCCTTGCGCTAGCAAACCTAGCTAACCTGAGAAGCTTGGCAGCTGAACCTTAAGCATTCGCGAATCCTTGGCTGCGAACCGAGGCTGCCCGAACCCAGGAGGTTCGCCTAGGAGTAAAGGCTGCCGAACTTTTATATAGTCACAAGCCTAGCCCTAAGCCGAACCTATAGTGGTTGATAACAAAGGAGCGAACCTAGGGGGGGGGGTTTCGTGAACACTAGGAAGCTGTTAAACTAAACATTCGAATTATGATTGTGGTTAAACAAAGGGTCATGAAGATTTTATGTGACCATGCATACATGAAAGCTTTAAAGACTATCATTATTTTTTTTATATATACATAGACTTTAAATCTTGAACTTACATTATTTGAACATGTTAGGTGAATAACTTAATTACCATTTTCTTAAGTTTAAATTAAATTTTAATACCTCAAAGAGTGATAGTCAATTTAAATGAGCATGTATGCAACTAGGTATGTATAGATATGTGTATTATTAAGATTATCACCTTGAATATACATATTTATGAGAATGCTTATAAACTCTCACAACTAGTTATCATAATGGAATGATTTGAACTAACAAGTTTAAATGATAATCCAAATATAACTATTACGAAATATTGAGTAAATCATTTTAACTTAGGTCAAATAAACTAAGTTAATGAGACACCTTACGAATTAAAGTAAACACTCACGAATATTTAATCTCACTGAAACACATACGCTTATGATTATGAAATACACGATAATTACAGACTTCTGAGTTGCTTCTGAATCTGCATACGCGAGCGCGCACTCTACGAAAAACACTGATTCTAAGGACTCAGGTGAGTTCTCATAACCTCCTGTTAAACTGTTTTTGTTTTTCAACTCGGATGTGAAACATGTATACCAATTTAAATATTATTTTGATAATACATGGGTGAAACCTGGATAATCAATATGATATTCATATTAATGGATTATTATTGATTATTGATTGAGATGGATTCTTACTTATCCGTTAGTCATTGTTGGTTGAGTTGACTTAGGTCCTCCGCGATGATTGAGATACTGTTGGTGAGTTGACTAACGTTGTAACAATCCGGTATTTTCGAATTAACCCCGTTAACCGAAAGTAACGAAATCACAAAAGACTCGCGGAACCTTGTAATTTAAAAGGTTCGCTGGACACTAGATCGGAAACAGAAGACTTATTTGGGCTGTATAAATTGTAGGCCCAATTCCACTTTATGAGGCCCAAATTGTGACAATTCGATATTTTGGGCTTAATTTCGTTAATCAAAAGTTAATGAAATCATAGGAAATCAATCTATATTAAATAAATAGGGATTAAATGGATTAAATTGGTTACATAACACTTAAATTGCAAGGATTAAATTATAAATTCATGGAATACTAGGTCGAACATCAAAACAACAAGGATTAGGGTGTATTTTAATTAAAATTTGTAATTTTGACTTTGTGAAGTCAAAATTCGTCACATTCAATGAGTAAACCAAGAACCCAATGTAAATTCGAACTAATAATCAAATTAAACGGTATTAATCATTACTAGGATGATAATTATCATCAATGGCACGTTTAATTTCATGATTAATATCGAATTGAAACTCACATCACACTCAAGAGCCGTAACCGTTATCAATTAGTATCAAATCTGCACACTTCGACTTCACTCCTCGCAATTGAACCTATAGAAATTCTAATCGGCACTTTCAGAGTATTTCGCACATCACAATTCGATCCTAACAGTTCGAGATTGAGGATTTTGGTTTTGGAGTGGTCGAAATCGAAGCCTGTAGTCGAACTAGCACGATTCTACACTAATCCAGGTAAACATTCACTCCTACATGATCTAAATAACTCGACTAAGCAAATCACCATGATACTTTCAGGTTCTAATATCGAATTTCACGGATTCGATTATTAGGGTTCATCACGAAAACGACTTTGGGGATTCCTGCTTAAACAAGTTTAGTAGTCAAATTAAAACTCACTATCAGTTTCGAAATTGTATCTTAAATGTAATCCATAGGTTAATTTCATCAAACAAATATGAATGTTAGGGTTTCGATTTCTAGGGCCTGTTTCAAATCGAAATCTGGGGGTTCTGATATAAACGAATGCTATACCCGAATTAATTATCACAGAATAGTTCGTAATCCTCTTTCTATTGAAAACCTTATAACAATTTCAGAAAATGTTAACGAATCAATGGATTCCTAATTCTAGGGTTTATGGGTTAAAACGATTTGGGGTTTTCTAAGATATTGATAATTAAATGTCACACCCCCACCTCTCGTCACCTGAGAATGATGTCATCAAAAGGGTAGCGGAAGCATAGTGGTGATGTCTCAGAGCATGAGGGGTGACTTACTTGATCCGGTATCATCATAGCACACAGATTACGAAAAGTAAAACTTACATTACAAGGTTCGTGGTTACAAATATTATTACAGTTTAGACATATTACAATTTATTTAACTACAGTTATTGCTAGTGCTATGAGTGCATCCTCACCGTTGTCCTTGATTGCCTGCAAAAGTTTTAGTTTCGAAAACATCAGCACAAAGCTGGTGAGTTCATACAGTTTAGTTAAATCATATGATATGACAGTTAAGTTCAAATACATGTTCACAGTTCCGGATAACCATGGGACCCGTATCTAGTTCCTTTCGGACGATATGTTCAGTTCTCGATATTACCCGTCGGTACATATCTTATTGCCTCATTATCTTAATGTCTATCACACCATTAAGAAGTTCAGGAAACAGATAACAAACATTCACACCAGGGGAGATGCAATCCTCCCAGTGAATGGGGTGTCAACCGATAGTACTATCAATGTTTTCTGCTCGGCCACACATGGGTTCACTAGATACAGTTCAAGAATGAGGACTTTGATATCATGATAGAGATACTAACGGCAACAATCCCATGAAATCCACAAATTCAGTTAATCACATGAAATCACGCAGATAACAGTGATACATATCATATGATCGAGAAAAGTTTAGCAGTTATACCCCGATGTTTATAAAACATTAAAAGAACAGGGGTGATACGAAACTCACCTGATGATATAGGGTAGCAAAATCTCTCAAATCTAACAACAGAGAGATGATTCTGCATTTAATTATATTTAATAAGTTATTTATGTTCTAGTTTACTGATTAGATCTTTCTGAACGTTCAATGTCAAAGACATTGCTTAATAAATCATCAACTCGCTATTAATTATATCATTAACCAATTTAAGGTTATATCATACAATGTATGATAATGTAGGAATCTACATTGCATTAGATTCCTGATACAAAGTTGATGACTCTCTTGATTAATCTAAATAATCTCGGATTAATCAAATAGTTAATATCGTTGATTATAATATTAAGACAATTTTTAGATGATTTAAGGGCTTAGAAATGATTAATCCTTGTTATTGATTACCCAATATCATGAAATATCACAATGTAGCACCATAACAGGTGAAATAACCAGATTTAACATACTAATCTGACTGTTATCATAAACATCAGATAATCATTCCAATGAGTATGTTAATGATTATGATTAGTTTGAAACACTTGGATTTAACCTTTGCATTTCAAAGATTAATCAAACTAATCACCTACATTGTCATAATCAAATGGTTTAAACCATTATAATCATAGGTATGATTTCATGCAAACCGGGCATCACAACGGATCAAAACAAGGATTTAACCGTTAGAACTTCGTGTTCTTCGTTTATAATCAATCCTAGCCACCATCTAGGCAATAATCAACAATCCTAACTATCTCATTACGTTCAAAATCAAGATCTAATCAATCAAAATCAAACTAGAAGGTTAAAACGAACCGTTACCTGTTCTGACGAGTTCCTGCGGGTAAAACTACGATCGGGACTTGTATATACGATCCTTGGTGAGATTTATGAATTGTAATAGCTTCACAATGGATTTAAGATGGTAAGAAACTGGTTTTTGGCCTCCTGGAGCAAAAATGATCGAATAGAAGGAGAAAACAATGATCCCGATGCAATCTGATCCGTTTTAAAAAATTTTGCCGACATAGTCAGCCAGGCGTATCGCCTGGGTTGGTACACCCACGCCAGGCGTACCGCCTGACCCGATTTTCATCCCATTTTTGATTTAAACTTCGTTTCGCGATTCCGGGGGCATACGAACTCCGTTTTGCGTGCGGTTTTCGCCCACGTTCATCATTTTTCACGTTCTAACAATCCCCATTAACAAAAGTTGTTAATTCCTCGTGGATTTCAAACACGATCAAATGTGCTTACGTCATTATGCCAAATTCTTCGTACGCAACTGCCACAGTCTCCTCCTGTTAGAGAAATTTCGTCCCGAAATTTAGTGAAGACTTATTTGTCGACAATTGTTTATGAGAACAAGTGAGGATATTTGGCTTTCATCTGATCTTCACGTTCCCAGGTATATTCAGGTCCTGGTTGAGAGTTCCAGCGAACTTTAACGATTGGTATACGACTGCGTTTGAGTACCTTAACTTCTCGATCCATTACTTCTACCGGTTCTTCGGTAAACTGAAGTTTATCATCGATCTGAAGTTCTTCAAAAGGTACGATCAAAGATTCATCGTTTAAACACTTTTTCAGATTTGATACGTGAAAAACGTCATGAATGTTACTGAGTTCAAGAGGTAATTCGAGTCTGTAGGCTACAGATCCAATTCGTTCAAGAATTTTAAATGGCCCTACAAACCTCGGTGAGAGTTTACCTCGTTTACCAAATCTGAAAATGCCCTTCCAGGGTGATACTTTCAACATTACACGATCACCAACTTGGAATTCTAGTGGTCTACGACGGTTATCAGCATAACTCTTTTGACGATCGCGAGCAGCTTTAATTCGTTCTTGAATCAGTGCGATCTTGTCAGTGGTTTCTTGGATGAATTCTGGGCCAATGATTTGATTTTCTCCTATTTCCGACCAGCAAATAGGAGATCTGCACTTGCGCCCATACAGTGCCTCGAATGGAGCGCATTGTATGCTGGTATGGTAGCTGTTATTGTACGAGAATTCCACAAGTGGAAGATGAATATCCCAGCTGCCTCCAAAATCAATCACACAGCTTCTGAGCATGTCTTCTAACGTTTGATTTGTTCGTTCAGTCTGCCCGTCTGTTTGAGGATGATAAGCAGTGCTCATATTGATTTGTGTGCCCAGAGCATTCTGAAGAGTTTGCCAAAATCGTGACATAAATCGACTATCTCTGTCAGAAATGATAGAGATCGGTACTCCATGTCGAGATACAATCTCATTAACATAGAGTTTAGCCAGTCGATCCATAGAGTAATCTTCTCGGATGGGTAAGAAATGCGCAGATTTAGTAAGGCGATCAACGATAACCCATATCGAGTCATGGTTACGTGACGTTCTGGGTAGTTTTGTAATGAAATCCATAGAGATCTGATCCCATTTCCACATGGGAATCTCAGGTTGTTGGAGTAACCCAGAAGGTCGTTGATGTTCAGCCTTCACTTTAAGACACGTTAAACATCGGTCCACGTATTCTAATACGTTTCTCTTCATCCCAGGCCACCAGTAAAAATCTCTAAGATCTTTATACATTTTATCGGCACCTGGATGAATAGAATACCTGGATTTGTGCGCCTCATCCAAGATAATAGTTCGAGAGTTACCGAATAAAGGAATCCACATTCGGTCTTTGAAATACAACAGTCCATCAACCTTAGTATCGAGTTTCTTATCTAATCCTCTTAGTCCCTCAGCAGAATAATTCGTTGCTTGTAAAGCTTGTTGCTGAGCATCTTTAATTTGGGGAATTAGACTAGTTTGGATAGTCAAACCTAACGCTCTCACACGTAGAGGTTTGACCCGTTTCTTGCGACTCAAGGCATCAGCCACAACATTTGCCTTGCCTGGGTGATAACGGATTTCACAATCATAATCGTTCAAGAGTTCAACCCATCGCCTTTGTCGCATGTTCAACATTTTCTGATCTAGAATATGTTGGAGACTTTTGTGATCCGTGTACACAATACACTTGGTTCCGTACAGATAATGTCTCCAAATCTTGAGTGCAAACACAACTGCACCTAGTTCTAGATCATGAGTGGTATAGTTCTTCTCGTGTACTTTCAACTGCCGAGAAGCGTAAGCAATCACCTTATCGTTCTGCATTAAAACACACCCAAGTCCCTGACGGGAAGCATCACAATAAACCGTGAAGTTATCTGTACCTTCCGGTAGTGCTAAAATAGGTGCATTGCAGAGTTTATGTTTCAACAGTTGGAAAGCCTCCTCCTGTTGGGAATCCCATATAAACGGTTGGTTCTTCTGAGTCAAAGTGGTAAGTGGCAGAGCGATTTTTGAAAAGTTCTTGATAAATCGACGATAATAACCTGCCAACCCCAAGAATTGACGTATTTCAGTCGGGGTTCGGGGTGTCTCCCATTGTTCTACCGCTTTGATCTTACTGGGATCCACTTGAATACCATTCTCATTCACAACATGCCCCAGAAACTGAACTTCTCGTAACCAAAATTCACACTTGGAAAATTTGGCATATAGCTGTTCACGTGCTAGAAGTTCTAAGATGAGTTTCAGATGTTGGGCATGTTCCTGCTGGTTCCGGGAATAAATGAGAATATCATCAATAAATACAATCACAAACTTATCCAGATAAGGTCTACATACTCGGTTCATCAGATCCATAAAAACTGCAGGTGCATTGGTTAAACCAAACGGCATTACTAAAAACTCGTAATGTCCGTACCGGGTTCGGAAAGCAGTTTTTGGAACATCATTGTCATGGATTCGCAACTGATGATATCCAGACCTCAAATCAATTTTTGAGAAATATGTAGCACCTTGCAACTGATCAAACAGATCATCAATACGAGGTAATGGATAACGGTTCTTGATTGTCAGTTTATTGAGTTCCCTGTAGTCGATACACATCCTGAATGATCCATCTTTCTTTTTCACAAAAAGAATTGGTGCTCCCCAAGGTGAAAAACTGGGTCGAATGAAACCTTTATCAAGAAGTTCCTGTAATTGACCTGAAAGTTATTGCATTTCAGATGGCGCAAGCCGATACGGGGCTTTAGCAACAGGTGCAGCGCCAGGAATCAAGTCAATACGAAATTCAACCTGTCTTGTTGGGGGTAATCCTGATATATCTTCAGGAAAAACTTCAGGAAAATCTTTGACTACTGGGATATCAGTGATACGTGTAGGTGAAAAATTGTGCTCGGTCACGTGTGCCAGGAAAGCATAACAACCTTTCCTTAAAAATTTCTGAGCCCGCATACAAGATATGAAACCAAGTTTTCTACCGGCTCGTTCTCCTTGAACTACCAGTGTATTACCGTTAGGTAATGGAATACGGATCACCTTAGTTTGACATACAACTTCCGCTTGGTTATCAGAAAGCCAATTCATGCCTACCACGACATCAAAGCTACCAAGCTCAATAGGAAGTAAGTCGATACAGAAAAGGTGATCATTCAGATTCAAGGAACATCCTTGAATAACACTGCTAGTTTTGATCATCTTGCCGTTTGCAAGTTCAATGACATAAGGAGTTTCTAGTTCTACCGTAGGCAATGAAAGTAATGATGCAAATTCAGGAGAAATAAAACTCTTATCTGCTCCTGTGTCAAATAAAACTGATGCATAAAGATTATTGAGAAGGAACGTACCAGTGACAATGTTTGCATCATGTCTTGCCTCGGCTGCACCAATCTGAAAAGCTCTGCCCCTAGCTTGATTCCCTGGATTGGTGTTATTGGTTGGACAATTGCGCATGAGGTGATCAGGGCTTCCACAAGTGTAACATGACCGGTTCGTTTGAGCAGTGGGTCGTGGAGCTTGGTTTGGTTGACGAGCAGGAAAGTTGCAGTATTTAGCATAGTGTCCTACCCGATTACATTTTACACAAACAGGACATGGTCCTGTGTGATGGCAGGGACACCTATCACATTTGGGCGCCGGCCCAGTGTAAACTTTCCTCTCCGGTACCGCCGCTCCATAGTTTTTCACGGTTGGTTTGTTCTGACTGGTTTCAGCTGGAGCTTTGGCCTTGGACTTGCCAAACCATTTACGTTTGGTACCTTTAGAAACGTTCGAGGTACCAGCTTCACTACGGCCCACAGCCGTTTGAGATTTTGAGATCAATGTACCACTTCTTACCGCCTCATCGGTAAGCTTGGTGGTCAACAGAATGGTTCTTTTGAGGGTTGTGGGTTCAGCAGCAGTTACATTTCCCCGAATCTGGGGAACCAACCCTTTGATACACTTCTCAATCAATGCTGCCTCAGTTGGAAACATATTGGGAAGTAGACAAGTAAGTTCATGAAAACGATCAGTGTAGGCTAAAGAATCAGCACCGACCATTGAGTGACTCCAGAATTCCTCCTGAAGTTTTTGGATTTCAGTGATTGGGCAGTACTCTGACATAATCAGAGTTTTGAATTCATTCCAGCCCATAGAATCAACTGTCACAGAACCCAAAGTTTTAGCCTGGGTATTCCACCAGGTAAGAGCTGATTCTTTCAAAGAACAGGCAGCATAAGACACCTTATGCTCCTCCAGACACTGGCTGATTTTCAGTTTTGTTTCCATCTCCTCGATCCACCTAAGGAGTCCAGCCGCTCCTTCCCTACCTGTGAAAGTAGGTGGGTTACAGGAAGCAAAGTATTTATACGTACATCCCTGTCGTGGTGGATCAGGAGCAGTAGTAGTTGTGCCTGTGGTATGAACAGTTTCAACGTGTCCACCTGTGGCATTATGTTCCACATGACCAGACCCAGAAGTGACATGTGGCTGTGGTGGTATTACAATGCCAGCAGCCGATAGCTGTTCCTTTACGATTCGGGCTATAGCTGCTTCATTCAATACCGACCCACTAGGAGCTGCCGTTGGTGTCGGGTTTGGGTCCTGGTTCACCAGAGGAACGGTATTTGTTTCAGAAACAGGTGGTGGAACTGGATTCGGTTCAGGGGAAGTAATATTCTCGGTAGCTTTCTTAGCTGGACGACCTCTTTTCGGAGCCATAGTTCTGCTCACATGCAGACAAACTCAGGTCAGTTCAAGAATATTAAAAATATAACCCTTTTTAATCACATAACTCAACCATGTTCAGACATGCTGACAATTTCATGTTGAAATGTGATCATTTAAGTATTCAAGTATAACTACATTGAAAAGATCCAGATACGTTCTCAATTCACACTAGTCATTCAGATATTCGTAGTTATACTTAGTCCTGTTATTTCAAAACATGTGTAGAGTATAACCCAACTCATTGCCTCGCAATACATGTTTTTAGAGATATGTTCATACAGGACTAGGATATGTTCTCACACAAGTCCTCTGATATGTTCTCAGTTCATGTACTAGATATGTTTTCACACAACAACAGATATGTTCACGTGTTCTCGTACAGTATGGCTCTCGTACTGTACTTTAGTTACAGATATGTTCTCATTAGATATGTTCTCGTTCACATTACAGATACGTTCTCGTTTAGATATGTTCTCGTACAATATGGCTCTCGTACTGTACTTTTAGTAACTGATATGTTCTCGTATAGTATGGCTCTCGTACTATACTTTAGTTACTGATATGTTCTCGTTCACATTACAGATACGTTCTCGTTTAGATATGTTCTCGTTCACATTACAGATACGTTCTCGTTTAGATATGTTCTCGTTCACATTACAGATACGTTCTCGTTTAGATATGTTCTCGTACAGTATGGCTCTCGTACTGTACTTTTAGTAACTGATATGTTCTCGTATAGTATGGCTCTCGTACTATACTTTAGTTACTGATATGTTCTCGTTCATATTACAGATACGTTCTCGTTTAGATATGTTCTCGTACAGTATGGCTCTCGTACTGTACTTTTAGTTAATATATTCGCATACAGTATGGCTCTCGTACTGTATTTTCGCGCAATATATGTTTTTAGTTAAATATATTCGCATACAGTATGGCTCTCGTACTGTATATCAGCGCAATATATTTTCAGTTAGATATATTTGCATACAGTATTGCTCTCGTACTGTATTTTCGCACAATATATATATTTTTAGTTCGACATATTCGCATACAGTATGGCTCTCGTACTGTATATCAGCGCAATATGTTTTCAGTTAGATACGTTCTCATACTGGTATGTTCATAGATACGTTCTCATACTGATATGTTCATAGATACGTTCTCATACTGATATGTTCATAGATACGTTCTCATACTGATATGTTCATAGATACGTTCTCATACTGATATGTTCATAGATACGTTCTCATACTGATATATTCATAGATACGTTCTCATACTGATATGTTCATAGATACGTTCTCATACTGATATGGATATAGTGTTCACATAACATACAACAGATATACAGAAACAAACGTTTGATTAAAACAACACTGTTATTATAGAACCATAAAGTTTATGATACAAAGAGTGCCCTTATAATACGTCCATACAAACAACCTATCCGTCTATGAGATGTACAATGAAAATCCCAAAAATGTGGGTCAACTGATCTGACTTACCGTAAGAAATACGGTAAACAGGCTAGCACTATAGCTATAGTAGCAAGTACTATAGCTAACCAGATAAGTCTAGCCTCGGTGCTCAGCGTACCGAGCATCCAGATCAGTCCCTGCAGCCTTTCCCCAAAGGCTGCCACCCGCTGCTTACATGCAGCAATCATCTCCCTCCACCAGGTCCTCCGAAGGCGATCCTCAATGGTCGCCCTCCAGGCTAGGGTGTCCGCACCCTGAGTAGTCACATGCTCCATAAGAGCCAGGTGAGACGTGAGAATCTCCATCACCGTGTTACGGGTGTCCTCCATCGTGGCATGGTGCTGCTGCAAATCCTGTCGGAGGCCCAGCAGGTCCTGAGATACCTGCTGTACCTGAGCCCGAAGCTCAGCCTGGTGGGAGGATTCTCCCACCTCGTGTACTGGTGCTGGCTCGTCCCGTGGAGCCATAGGGCGTCGTGGAGGTAGTCCCGTAGTCTTGCGGGCTTGGCCCCGCATACGCCTGAGCCCGTCCCATGCCGGGGCTCTATGTGGTGAGGAGCTCTGCCTCCTCATGGCCGAAGCGTCGGCCAGCGGTGAGTGGGGTGGACTATGCACCGGTGGGGATCCCGGTGGTGGTGGTATAAACGGAGATCCAGGCGGTAGTGGTGGTACAAAAGGAGATCCGGGTGGTGTAGCTGGTAGCTGTGGTCCCACCTGAGATGATACAGAAGACGCATGAGATGGTACTGCACCCGAGCTCGATCCCGAGCTGTCACTGGGTGTGTCGTCAAGGATGATGTAAGGGAATCTCTGGTAAATATAGTTTTCTCCCGGGTTTGCCATTGCTGAATAAACAAAGTTCTAGATCAGTATCATGAAATAAACATTGAATAATAATATTCAATACAAACATGATATGATATCTCTTCCTATCTCAAAGCAACTATTAGTCTTTAGAATTGTTATAGTTCAGCTTGGATTGACTTAAACTAGAATGCACAAGTATTACAAATTTCAGTTATGCTGGCCACTCATAACTGAAACCTGGATCACTCGATTATCCTAACTTAAATCAACACAAGTTTTGTTCGTTCGTTGTATTCAGTGCTCTCTGTGTCATTATACGAACCTATGGTTATAGTCTAGGTCTCTAAGTCAACCTAATTCTCTATAACCTGTGGCTCTGATACCACCCTGTCACACCCCCACCTCTCGTCACCTGAGAATGATGTCATCAAAAGGGTAGCGGAAGCATAGTGGTGATGTCTCAGAGCATGAGGGGTGACTTACTTGATCCGGTATCATCATAGCACACAGATTACGAAAAGTAAAACTTACATTACAAGGTTCGTGGTTACAAATATTATTACAGTTTAGACATATTACAATTTATTTAACTACAGTTATTGCTAGTGCTATGAGTGCATCCTCACCGTTGTCCTTGATTGCCTGCAAAAGTTTTAGTTTCGAAAACATCAGCACAAAGCTGGTGAGTTCATACAGTTTAGTTAAATCATATGATATGACAGTTAAGTTCAAATACATGTTCACAGTTCCGGATAACCATGGGACCCGTATCTAGTTCCTTTCGGACGATATGTTCAGTTCTCGATATTACCCGTCGGTACATATCTTATTGCCTCATTATCTTAATGTCTATCACACCATTAAGAAGTTCAGGAAACAGATAACAAACATTCACACCAGGGGAGATGCAATCCTCCCAGTGAATGGGGTGTCAACCGATAGTACTATCAATGTTTTCTGCTCGGCCACACATGGGTTCACTAGATACAGTTCAAGAATGAGGACTTTGATATCATGATAGAGATACTAACGGCAACAATCCCATGAAATCCACAAATTCAGTTAATCACATGAAATCACGCAGATAACAGTGATACATATCATATGATCGAGAAAAGTTTAGCAGTTATACCCCGATGTTTATAAAACATTAAAAGAACAGGGGTGATACGAAACTCACCTGATGATATAGGGTAGCAAAATCTCTCAAATCTAACAACAGAGAGATGATTTCGCATTTAATTATATTTAATAAGTTATTTATGTTCTAGTTTACTGATTAGATCTTTCTGAACGTTCAATGTCAAAGACATTGCTTAATAAATCATCAACTCGCTATTAATTATATCATTAACCAATTTAAGGTTATATCATACAATGTATGATAATGTAGGAATCTACATTGCATTAGATTCCTGATACAAAGTTGATGACTCTCTTGATTAATCTAAATAATCTCGGATTAATCAAATAGTTAATATCGTTGATTATAATATTAAGACAATTTTTAGATGATTTAAGGGCTTAGAAATGATTAATCCTTGTTATTGATTACCCAATATCATGAAATATCACAATGTAGCACCATAACAGGTGAAATAACCAGATTTAACATACTAATCTGACTGTTATCATAAACATCAGATAATCATTCCAATGAGTATGTTAATGATTATGATTAGTTTGAAACACTTGGATTTAACCTTTGCATTTCAAAGATTAATCAAACTAATCACCTACATTGTCATAATCAAATGGTTTAAACCATTATAATCATAGGTATGATTTCATGCAAACCGGGCATCACAACGGATCAAAACAAGGATTTAACCGTTAGAACTTCGTGTTCTTCGTTTATAATCAATCCTAGCCATCATCTAGGCAATAATCAACAATCCTAACTATCTCATTACGTTCAAAATCAAGATCTAATCAATCAAAATCAAACTAGAAGGTTAAAACGAACCGTTACCTGTTCTGACGAGTTCCTGCGGGTAAAACTACGATCGGGACTTGTATATACGATCCTTGGTGAGATTTATGAATTGTAATAGCTTCACAATGGATTTAAGATGGTAAGAAACTGGTTTTTGGCCTCCTGGAGCAAAAATGATCGAATAGAAGGAGAAAACAATGATCCCGATGCAATCTGATCCGTTTTAAAAAATTTTGCCGACATAGTCAGCCAGGCGTATCGCCTGGGTTGGTACACCCACGCCAGGCGTACCGCCTGACCCGATTTTCATCCCATTTTTGATTTAAACTTCGTTTCGCGATTCCGGGGGCATACGAACTCCGTTTTGCGTGCGGTTTTCGCCCACGTTCATCATTTTTCACGTTCTAACAATCCCCATTAACAAAAGTTGTTAATTCCTCGTGGATTTCAAACACGATCAAATGTGCTTACGTCATTATGCCAAATTCTTCGTACGCAACTGCCACATTAAAAGTCAATCAAACCATACCTAGGATTTCGGTTTGATCTAAGGGTGAGAAGCCCTATGATTTCGAGTACTAGCATGTTCGAATTCGACTCAATTGAATCAAGGGTTTGATTATTCGAAATCGGTTTTGTTTGGGATTGTTTTGTAGAAATTAATTGAACTTTTGGGTAAATTAAAACCTTGGTAATGCTCGGCTGGATCCAAACAACAAAAGCCCCATGATTATGATATTGATCGAGTTTGGATTTTGGACCTTGGATGGTATTGGGTTTGAAATAAGTTAAACAAGAGGGAAACAAGCTGATTATGATTAAAACAACTAATTGGGCTATTCTGTCACAAAAGTCTAGTGGGCTGAGATGGTAGATTGGTTGCATGGTGAGTGGGAGGTCACGGGTTCGAGACTGAGTCCCACCGGTTTTTGATAGTAAAACCATTTTTTTAGTATATTGATCATAACTTGCTCATTCTAACTCCGATTCGATCCGTTCGACTTGTGTTGGAACCAGAATTCAGTTCTGAACGTATTAGAACACTAAAATATATATTTTGTCATGAAACCATAAATCGCGTATAAATACGCGTGTTTAACGAAATCGTATATAGTTGAACAATTTGAGCAAACAAACTTAAAACCGTACATACTTTTGTATGTATGTTTCGAACATTCTAACATATGTGTGTTGACACGTATGTGACTACAAACATGATTTAACATTTTGAATAACACGACGCTATTATTAAAACACAGATTCTTCGTAGAAGATTCTCTACGCGAATTCACGAGCAGTTGATCATTCTATTCACTATCAAAGATGCGTACACGGCCCCTTTCTTATTTTAACTGTTTTGGGGGAGAAAACATGTGCAACAAACAAATTTTAGATACATATCACTTGCATGAGTTAGCTGTTTACATTAAGTGCAAACATAGCATTACAAGTCCTTACACTCCGAACCGTTTAGTTTGCCGTAGCGCAAAGCGTGGTAGTTTGAAATAGATCTATTAGGTTTGACAAACCTCACTTGGTAGATGGGATCTACGCAAGTGTTTGACTGACCAAACACACATTACTATTGTTTGTGCTAGACAATAGTGGCAAGGCAAAACATGCGTTAGCATGCAACAGTCAGCTTCGGTGTCGACCACTTATGTAAATAGTATAAATGACTAGCTATCATGACTATGCATGTGTGATTATGTTTGTTGGACCGATCGGGAGCTCGGAAACAATCCGAATCCAATAGAAAACTACTCGATAACCTCTGGGATAGTGCGGAATCCTATTCCAGGGTTTTCCAATCGAAACCAACAGAAACCGTGGTGATCCGAGGCTGTAGAAACGACTTGGAAGCAACGATCGAACACCACGGGTTGAGAATCGAACTTGGATGATCAAGAACCGCTCAAATCTTCAAGGGTTTTGACACTGGAGTGCTATGGAAGAAGGAGGGCTCTGGAAAAATTAGGTTTGAAATGATTTGAACATCTATATATAGGCTGTAGTCATTCGGCCGAATGAGTGGCCGAAGCAGCTCATTCGGCGAATGACTAAGCTCGAATGAGCAGTCATTCGAATGAGTCATTCGGCGAATGACTCATTCTGAACTCAGACATTCGCTATAACCTTCATTCGCCGAATGACTTCATTCTAGAGTCATTCGGCCGAATGAGTAAACTTCATACTCAAACAGTTTATAATCAAATCAAACAACTAGATAAACATTAATAGACAATAATCAATAGAAATAAACATTATGAAATAGATATAAAGACAACTTCCATTAATACTTTGAACATTTACATGATAAGAGTTACAAAACTGAACTAGGGACAATAAACATGCATCAACAAACTCCCCCTTGGACCTAGTTCAACTCTTGGAAGTGTCTTTCTTGAAATACTTTTCTGAAATAGCTTTCCAGTCTGCTCCAGCGTGGATCTTGAAAATGCTGCAGAGACGGATCACTCTCATAAATTGCAAAGCTTGCACCATGTCTGGAACGTCGAAGAAAATCTGGTTTCTGAACAAAGCTTGAACATCCTTGTGAGACAAGTTAGTCAGCCACATAGGATCAAAAATCCTAACAGTCTCCCACTGTTTGTCTTTGCACAAAACTATCACAGCCTCACCTGTGCGCCCATCATAATACCACCATCGGAAGCCATCCATAAAGTCTT
The DNA here is from genome assembly GCA_009363875.1 of Mikania micrantha. NCBI lineage: Eukaryota > Viridiplantae > Streptophyta > Magnoliopsida > Asterales > Asteraceae > Mikania > Mikania micrantha. The sequence continues at coordinate 32,047,466 of CM018681.1, forward strand.
GTCGCATCTTCCGCAGGGGAATCTTCTTCAAGACTTTAGGGGGAAGCCACTTCAGGATAACTTTGTGTTTGCGGGTATCTCCATCTATCTCTGGCAAGTAGTACCTCTCTGGTTGCTGCGGCTGAAAGTTCACCCATCTCTTCCGGTATTCATACTTGATTTGTCGAGAGAACCAAGCAGACATCCTGGAGTCTTCACAGTATAGCATGTTCAGACGTGCTAGTTGATTGACTTCAAATCCAGGCAACGTCTTGAAATCATGCGGGTGTTTGAAGTAGTCTATCCCCTTTTCCCTTTTCACTGCATAGCACCCAAGATCATGGAAGTATGCCCAGCTAAGTATCTGGCCTCCAGCTTTATAGCCTTTGGTCCTGTAAACTTTCTTGTGCGTGGCTGGCATCTTCTCTGTGCTTTGTTTCTTCAATACCTCCCAGTATGCAGCCCATTCCTCTTTTCTTTTCTTTAGATCATCAGCTTCAGCCTTGCTTGCCTCTACTTGTTCTTCAAGATATCTGACCAAGAGATCCTCTGTTTCCTGATCAAATGGCTCAGTGAATGTAGGCAGCTCGTCTTCAGCCGATGTATACTTTGGGTATTCTTCATCGGTGATGTCTTCCAGAATGACCTCATCTACATCATCAAAAAGTTCTGGTTCGGGCTCTTCGGTACTGGGTACAGAGGTGTCATCAGTGACCACCTCGTCAGGATTCAACCTGAACAGCTCGGCTATCTGCTCCTTAGATAAGCAATGTATGATCTCACCCTCCTCCTTGTCGTAGCTCACTGAGTGCTGTATGATGCCTTGAGCGTCTAAGATCATGGTAAGTGTCGCGTCAAGTTGACGTCTCAAAGGCACAGCTTGGACTTCCTCAGTAGCTTCTGGCTCTGCAGTCTTTGATGGAGACGAAGGAGGAGGAGCCTGAGCTTTCTTGTCATTGGCCTTCTTAGACCTGATCTCGGAAGTGGGAGGAGCTTTATCATCATTGTTGTCATCATCATCATCATCATCAGTGCCAGATGATTCTCCAGACCCACTCCCTGATCCATCTTTACCCTCATCATCATCTTCATCATCTTCATCTGATTCTTCATCATCTTCATCTGATTCTTCATCTTTCTCAGAATCCTCGTAATCCACTTGTTCCTCATCAGACTCTTCTTCATCTTCTTGTTTGTCTGAATCATCGGAAGGAGCAGCAGAGCCTTCAATTCTAGGAGTACTGTCCTTGAGACTGTCAATCTGATCTGCCAGTCTGGCGTTCTCAGTCTCTAAGGACATAATCCTTTCACTGAAGTCAGTGACTGTTAGAGCAAGCTGATGATGTTCATCTATGTACTTTAGCAGCTGCTGCTCCTGTTGAGCAGACCTGGCCCTCAAATCGGCCCTCTGGTCTGCTGCTTGAATAAGCAGAGTATCCTGCTCTTCAATCCTCCTTGTGAGCTGAGCTATAACCAGCTCTTGCTCTTTGTTCTTTCTTTCTTGCTCCATGCTCCTCTCCATCAATCTCAAGACCATACTGTTCAGTGTGCTAAGCTGATCCACAACTGAAACAGTAGGTATATGAACATCAGCACAGACTGTGGATGGGCCAGAGGAAGCAGTAACATAAACCGGATCGCGAACAAAAGGAGTGGACAGAGGGGCAGTAGTAGCCTGAGTGTGAATGGCCCTTGTCCTTGTCAGTGAAGAAACTGACACAGTTGCTACTGATGTGACAGTAGTTGTAGCAGCTGATGTCAGTTCTGACCTCCTTTGGAAAGAGAATCGAGATCTCTTTCCCCTACCGGCTCTGGATGAGGTGGGCTGACCAGCAGAAGCAACAGCAGTAATCACTGCTGTGGAAGCAGGAGCAGATGACCTTGGAGGAGGAGAGAGATCGAACTCTGGAATGAATAGTGTATCAGTAATCTCCTCCCTTTCATCTTCTGTCCTCTTTCTCTTCCTCATCTCCATTCTTCCACCCTCATCCACTTTCTCAAACTCATCATCATGAGTCTCTTCAGAATCAGAACTATCTTCATCACCTTCACTAGAGTCATCAGACTCATCACCATCACCCGAGGAATGTGGAACTGAAACATCGAGAGGAACAGTCACTGAGGATGTAGTAGGAGTCAAGAAGTCCAAATCCATCAGTGAGTCGATGTCCACATCCTCCTCCTGTGCTGTCGACACATCAACATCACCACCTGCACCAGAAACAGCAACATCAACCATGCTCACTGAAGCAGCAGTGGTTATGTGTACTGAAGTCCTCTCCCCAGCCCCTGAACTCACTATAGCAGCAGTGCTCAAATCCACTGTGCTCACATCAACACCAGCACCACTCGGGCCTGCACCACCCTCACCATCATCACCATCACTATCATCATCTCCAGCTGGAACCACAATGTCCTCCACATCTGAATCGGAGTCATCATGTCTCCATCTTCTTCCAGCAGGAGCCCTGTAATCGGGTCGAGAGAGGTGACCAAATAGTGACCTGGTAGTGGGCTTCCTCTCCTTCCCTCTGTATGACAAAACTCTGTTAAGAGTTATGTCATTCATATGCTCCAACCGAATGATGTCAGCATTAATCTTCAGAAGATCTGGAATCTGGGCATCAATGATCTGCTGTAGAAATCTAGGGTACATGAGGAACTTCTTGTCACCCTTAAGCCCCACATTCTCCTTCATGTGTATAAAGACCATCTCGGAGAAGTTGAAGGGTTTGTTGAGCACCAAAGCAGCAAATGCGCACTGAATGGTCTCGCGCATATCATCAAAACCCCCTCTCCTTGAGCCAAGGCAGTGAACTAGTACATGAGCCAAGTACTTGAACTGCGGAGACATGAACGCCTTGTTCAGAATCCCAGCTCCAATATCTCCCTCGTACTTGCATCGTAGAAAGCATCCACGAACCAAGAATCTGTCAAGTAAAGCAGGCTGATCCTGAGAGTCTTGAAAACCACAGATTCTCCGTATATGCTCAGCAGAGACCACCACATCCTGACCCCTGACTTTCCCCCGTATAACTGTAGGCTCGGCCTCACAATCGATATCAGCCGATGACCAGAAATCCTGCTGATGTGATAAGTAAGGCACATGAACTGTCGATATGGCTGTGAAGATCCTAGAACGCCTCAGAAATGTGATAATTTCTGAGTAGCGCTTCGCGTTCGAGGTAGTCAAATCAAGATGAGCACAGATGTTGTGCTTAGGAACTGATTTGTATCCTGCCATACTGCACAATACAAGAAATACACATGTCAGTACAAGATATTCAATCAAACACTGAAGTTTAACAAAAATCAGATTCACTGTTATCTGATATGCCGAATGAACACCATTCGCCGAATGAGTCAACTGTCGAATGAGGTTCATTCGTCGAATGACTCTCATTCGTCGAATGAGACATGAGTATGACTAGTCATTCGCCGAATGAGCCATGAGTATGACTTGTCATTCGTCGAATGAGCCATTCGTCGAATGAGGTCATTCGCCGAATGAGTCATTCGCCGAATGACGACATTCGGCATATAATCTGAGTTCAAAATCCCCTTATTCACAATCTCAAATCAATCCAAAAAATCTGTTGAACAACCCTCAGAATCAACCGATTAGCACTTTTAATACTTGACATTTTGAGTTTTAGGTTCATCTTTACAGTTTATTCGATAGGCGAATTTAAAAACCCTAAAACCCTAAATGACAATCGGTGTGACATGATTTCATGGATGGAATTGGCTGAAACATGATCTCCATATACCTGAGAAGAAGTATAAATGGATTATCAGAAGCAGGATCAATAAACGTCACAAGAAATCGAAGAGAAGGACACAGTGTGTGTTTCGCCGAAAGAGGGGTGTCTGAAATCACGAAAGAGAAAATGGTCGAATGACCCTCATTCGGCCGAAACACAGTTATATACTATATACTCATTCGCCGAATGAGCTAGGCGAAAGGTCACATAACCTCTGTTTCATTCGCCGAATGAGAGTGGCGACTGAGTCATTCGGCAAAGTTCATTCGCCGAATGAGAATGTCGAATGAGACATTCGACACTCTTCATTCGTCGAATAAAGTTCATTCTGTCTAACTGATTCGGTCGAATGACTCATTCTCATTCGGCCGAATGAGTCCATTCTGCCTCTCATTCGTACGAATGAGAGATGAACTTCTCCAAAACTCCAAAATTTCACAAATTTGACATTTTGAGCACCAAACTTTTAACCAATTATGAAGATATGTCTAGTTTGTTCAGGATTCAGATATGACAGACATCCGAATCTACAAATGATCATCTAAAACAAAATTGAAAATAGAAAATCTTTTTGTATTTTTCTGAAACAACCATACAACTGTACAAACACAAATTAAAAGCAAATAAGCACATATTTTTGTGAGAAGCCCATTAATAAGATAACACATATCTCTGATCACATCATATAGCCTTCAATGAATGCTTCACTTCAAACACAATTTCATTTTGATACGATTACTGATATATTTGTCCAAATTTAAACTGAACAATACACAACTCTTAAACAAACTAAATGATCACTCATATTTTCTGACTGAGTTCCCCAATTCATTTCATCAATCAAGATCAAAATCAGTTCAAAACTCATTTCAGCATATCTTAATACCAGTCGTCATGAATTCAATAAGATTCAATCATTTATTATCTTTTTGTGTTTTTCTTGTTCTATCCAAATGGATGGCTTCAGCTAGGTCCGTCCCAGCAATATGGCACATGTATGGAATCGAACTTTATTAGTTTAAGTTTTTCTCAAGCTTAATACCAGCTTGCATTAGGTTTTCTTCAAGCTTAATACCAGCTTGTTGTTTTAGTTTTTCTTGATCAAGCTTAATACCAGCTTGTCTTTGATTTTCCTCAAGCTTAATACCAGCTTGCCTTTATTTTTCTTTGAATGAAACCTCATTTGATTCCATGATGACAGGTGTATGCTTGATTTGAATCAAGAACCATTTCTCACTCAAAAGACTTAATAAAATGGATCCCACACATCAAACTTTCTAAGTTCTCATAAGTTGTTTATTTATTTTGTATAGCCAGCCTATCAGTACATCCCATCATCATTCTTTTGTGATTTTAGTTCATACATTCATTTCTGCTATTATGACATGATAAAATCAATGTACTACTTTATTAAGCAAGACTATCTCAATTTTCAAGTTTTCTATTGTTTTTGGTTTTTCAAATTTTCTATTGTTTTTGGTTTTTCAAATTTTCTATTGTTTTTGGTTTTTCAAATTTTCTATTGTTTTTGGTTTTTCAAATTTTCTATTGTTTTTGGTTTTTCAGATTTTTCTATATCTCCCCCTAAAAACCTAAAAATAGAAAATCTTTTTGTGTTTTTAGTAATAAAAAAATAACTGTACATGAGAAAATGAAAATACTGAAATAAAATAAACAAAACTATCTAAGTAAAATGATGATCATTTGTTAGACTCAGATGAGGATTGAACTTCATCCTTTTGGAAAACACCATTAGCCGATAACAGATATAAAAATCTGGGTTTATCAAAAGCTTTAGTAAAAAGATCGGCTTTTTGGTGATCGGTGTGAATCTTAACCACATCGATTAATTTCTTTTCAAAACAATCACGTATGAAGTGATATTTTATGTCGATGTGTTTGGTTTTGGAGTGCTGAACTGGATTTTTGGTGACAGCAATGGCGGCAGTGTTATCAACATAAATAGGAGTGTTAGAAAAATGTAACCCATAGTCCCTGAGTTGCTGTTGAATCCAGATGATTTGTGAACAGCAACTAGCAGCAGCAATATATTCAGCTTCACAGGTTGAAGTAGACACCGACGTCTGCTTCTTGCACTGCCAGGTGACCAATCGGTTTCCAAAGAACTGACATCCCGCAGATGTTGACTTGAAATCTCTTTTGCATCCACCATAATCTGAATCACTATATGCAGTAAGCTCAAAGTTATCATCATTAGGGTACCATAAGCCAAGTTCCGGTGTACCCTTCAGATAACGCATAATCCTTTTGACAGCAATCAGGTGAGATACTCTTGGTTTGGATTGATAACGAGCACACAGGCAAGTGGCAAACATGATATCTGGCCGAGAAGCTGTAAGATACATGAGAGATCCGATCATTCCCCGGTACAGAGTGGCATCAATTAACTCCCCCTTTTCATCTGGAGTAATCCCGTGATTAATCGCCAGTGGGGTACCAGCAGGCTTCGCATCAGACATACTGAACCGGCTCAGAATGTCACCAACGTATTTGGTTTGATGAATAAAAATCCCTGCCTCAGACTGATCCACCTGTAAACCCAAGAAAAACTTCATCTCTCCCATCGAACTCATTTCAAATTTTTCTTTCATCACATTCTCAAATTCCTTGCACAGATCATCATTTGTAGATCCAAAAATTATATCATCCACATACACTTGTACCAAGAGTAAATCACTGTCCTTCTCACGGATGAATAAAGTGCAGTCAATGACACCTCTTCTGAACCCGTTGTTCAGAAGGTGAGTGGAAAGTGTCTCGTACCACGCTCTCGGAGCTTGATGTAAACCATACAAAGCTTTGTCTAGCTTGTAGACTTTATCACGATGCAATGGATCTTCAAATCCGGGAGGTTGATTGACATACACTGTTTCACTGATAACTCCGTGAAGGAACGCGCTCTTTACATCCATTTGATAAACCTTGAACCTTTTGAAGGATGCATAAGCCAGAAAGATACGAATGGCTTCTAGTCGAGCGACCGGAGCAAACACCTCATTATAATCCAATCCCTCTATCTGTCTGAATCCTTGAACCACCAGACGAGCCTTGTTTCTCACGATTATCCCGTGATCATCCTTTTTGCAACGAAGAACCCATCTAGTGCCAATGACTTTTGCACCTTTGGGTTTATCAACTAGTTGCCAAACCCCTAACTTCTTGAACTGTAAAAGTTCCTCTTGCATGGCGTCTACCCATGATTCTTCTTTGAGGGCTTCAGTGACGGTACGCGGTTCCACTTGAGATATAAAGCAGGAATGAGCACAAAAGCTTACATCTGCAAAATCAAGAATGTCTGCAAGACCACCTGAAGAAATCTGACTTCGAGTCTTCACTCCATCTAAAGGACTCCCAATAATGTTGTCTTGAGGATGAATTCGATTAATTCTTCCAACAGGATGAGCAGGAACCTCAACCTCAGGATCTAAGTTATTCAAATTCAAGTCCTCAAGACCTGGTACAAGATTATCAACAACTGGTTCAGGAGCAGCTGGGGGATTGTCATCTGTGTCTGAGCTGTCATCATTTATCTGTGTAGAGGGACCAGATGTAGATGTAGGTTGAAAAGTAGCATCGGGGGCATTCTGTACATCATACAGCATCTGAACAGCTACATCTTCATCTGAGTACATGGGGGGCATATTGAATGAGTCAAAAAGACTGGAATAGTCAAACATCCAATCTGGCCCTTTTCCAGGTGGGGGCATTGTATACTTTTGAACATCCACATGGTACCACTCCTCCACATTATGAGTTGCAATGTTGTAAACTCGTTTATTTGGAGTGCTGTACCCAAGAAAGTACCCTTCTTCCACCTTTTCATTAAACTTGCCCTGCTCATGTTTCTTAAGCATAGTGCATGGAGCACCAAATGGTTCTAGATACTTAAGATTTGGCTTTCGATTATGGAGCAGTTCAAAGCAAGTCTTCCCATGTCTCTTCACAATAAGGACCCGGTTCAATGTGTAACAAGCATTGGCAACAGCTTCATTCCAGAATTGAACCGGTAGAGAAGAATCAGCAAGCATAGTTCTAGCAGCCTCAATCAATGTCCTATTCTTTCGTTCAGCAACACCATTCATCTGTGGAACGTATGGAGCACTAAACTGTTGCACGATGCCTTTTGCATTACAAAAATTCTCCATGTTGTGATTTTTGAACTCCGTTCCATTATCAGTTCGAAATTGACGAATCTTGAGCTTATAAAGAGAGTCAAGGTTGGTAACCAGAACTTGAATGCAATCAAACGTTTCTGATTTCTCTTTCAAAAAGAAGACCCAAGAGTATCTGGAGTATTCATCAGTGATAACAAGGCAATATTGATCTCCAGCTATACTCTTCCGATTTACTGGACCAAACAAATCCATGTGAAGAAGCTCAAGAGGAACATTGATTGAATGATACTTTTTCAGCTTATGAGACTGCTTAGACTGCTTTCCTTTCTTGCATGAAACACAGATATCAGACAGCTTAAAATTTTTCAAGCTAACTCCCTCAACCAAACTGTTGTGTACCAGATGATTCATCTTGCGTAAACTCAAATGGCCCATCCTCTTATGCCAAAGGATTGAATCTTTTTCAGTTGCCTTTGTCATAAAACATGAAGCTGTGGAGGATGTAGTTGAAGCTGTGGCCATATTGAGAACATACAAGTCTTGTTTTCTTGGAGCAGACATCAAAATCCAATCTTCAGGTATCTGCACACCTTGCTTGAGAATATAACACTTTGAGTCATCAAACAGAACCTTGTACTCTTTGTCACAAATCTGAGAGACTGACAGGAGATTGTTTTCCAACTGTTTGACATATCTGACATTATCGAACGAAACCTGTCCATTTGTCAAGATTCCCTCTCCTGTAATAAAACCACCCTTGTCTCCAGCAAAAGCTACATAGCCACCTCGAACTGCGTTCACATTGGTGAGCAGAGAAATATCACCAGTCATGTGTCTGGAAGCCCCACTATCAACAATCCAATTGCTGTTTACTCCAGCTTTTGGGGCAACCTACACAATAAAGAGACTATCAGTTTACATTGGGAACCCAAGCCTTTACGGTCTTGGGTTGACCCATTGAGTCTCGGATCCAAACATCGATCCATTTTCCCTTAGGAATAGGTTTATCTGAAATTTGTGGAACAGACACCTCAGATGATTTAACTTTCCAAATTGCATTTTTATCAAAAGAGGTTTTCAGATAAATGGATGATGATTTTGATTGGTTAATTTTAACCCCATTTGGAACAACCAAAGTTTCCAACTTTCCCTTTCCCTTGTCTGAACTCTTAAATTGAGTTTGAGGTGTTGATTTTGGCTGAAAAGACTTAGGCACAGATTTTACCGGTTTTGGTAAAGCAGATTTTAAGGTTTTGAAAGGGACAACCTTAGGTCTGATCAGTTGAGGGCAAAACCTCACAATATGTCCTGATTCACCACACTCAAAACATACTTTATCACCTTTTTTATGAAAATGTTTTAAATCAGAAAATGATTTTTTAGTTGATTTAGAAACATTTGATTTCTGACAATCTGGCTCAAAACCCAAACCTTTCCTTCCTTTGTTACCAAACTGAGCTGATTTGGTAACACAATCAGCTTCAGACCCCTGTGAAGCTTTAACAAAGCATAATTCTTTGTAAATCTTTGATTTGGAGATTGGGTCACCTTTCATGACACTAGGAGTTTGATTCCGAGGAGTGCTCTGCTTTGATGAATACTCTGATTCATCCTCGGAATCAGAAACCCAATCTTCCACAATTCCATCCACCCTTGAATCCTTAGTCTGAGATGAACTCTGATTTTCACTCAGACTAATTGGATCAACTACTAACGGAGTAGTAACTTGAAAATCCTTCACATCTTTGTCATTTGGAGTATTGACAAAGGCATTTAGGATTGGTGGAGGACACTTTTGATAGTTAACCTGTTCCTTCCCTTTATCAGTACCCCTACTGATCATATGCTCAATGATATAAGAGGAGCTCTCGTAGCTCTTGAGCTTCTGTCCTAAAGTCTCATAATCACATTCAACTAATGCTAATTTCTTCTTGATCTCATTTATGGTATTGAGATAAGAAGTTATAGCATCTTGCTTATTCAGAACAGCGATCTCGGCCTCATGCAGTTGTCGATTTAAAAGATCAATTTTATTTTGAAAATCCTTTTCATTAGATTTTAAAACTTTGTTTGCTTCAATGCACAGGTCGAGATCGGTCATCAGATCATTGTTATGCTTCTGATAAGCAAGGACCTTACTTCTAAGATCAACACAATTGAAACAATCAGATTGAGAAGATGAACAATCAATGTATACCTGCTCAGAAGAATCAGTAGAAGCAGAAGAGTTTGCCATCAAGGCAAATTGAGTTGAAGAGTCATCAGCTTCTCCATCAGATTCTTGAGTGTCAGAATCCGTCAAATTTTCTGATTCTGAACTTGATGTCTTGTCATCAATCACCAACAAATCTTCCTGACTGCTTTCTTCATCAATATCTTCAGAATTCTGAATCTCTGCCACACATGCTTTCTCTTGATCTTCCTTATCAGCATTAAATCTGAAGTCCCAGTTTACTCCTTCATCTTGTTGAACCATCAAAGCTTTACTACCAGAAGATGAAGATCCAGCTGGTGAAGGAGAATCAATAGGAACTAATCGCCTTTCAGAATTAGCAGGTGCTGACTTTTGATGCTGAAATGGATTCTTGTTTCCAGCTTTCTTCGGCTGCTTGCATTGTCTGGCAAAATGACCCTTCTCACCACAGTTGTAGCATGTAACAGAAGCCATATCAAATCCAAACTTTGACTCCTTGTTTAGATTGATGTCTTTCCCAGTCCTCTTCACAAACTCCTTAGCTCTTCTAACTGCACTAGCTAATGCCCACATGATGTCAATTCTTTCCATATCATCAGGATCAATTTGAGAGTAGTCATCATTGGTCAAATATGGATTGCCTATCTGACCAGCAACTAATCCATCATATGAGCTAACCAATGTTGACAGAAGACCCATGTGCTCTTTAGCAATCTCAACTGTGACCTTATCAAAGTTATCTGTTTTCAGACTTGCAGTAGGCTGATGATGCTCCTGTTGTGAGCTCGATGAAGAAGATGGGCTAAAGTGCATCTGAGCTGCAGATGGGGCTTCAGAAGCTTTAGACACAAAGGCAGTTTTCAGAGGAGCATGAGTTGTAGACTTATCAACTGTGGGGGTGGAGTAGTATAGAGAAGGATCTTGAACTTGCACAACTCTTTTGGCCTTCCACTTGTTCTCTATCTCCTGTTCCTTCAACTTCTGAATAAAATCATTGATGTCCATATGAGCCATCATCTGATTTTGCTTAAGGACCATCAAAAAGGACTCCCACTTTGGAGGTAGTGCATCTGCCAAGCACTGAATCTTCTCTTGAGTTGTAGTTTTAACCTCGTGGTTGAACAACTCACTCAACAGGTGATAGAACCTTGCAATCAACTCATCAAGGGACTCATTACCCACATACATAAAGCTGTTGAACTCCTTCCTCAAAGCTTTAGACTTAATGCTCTTCAATGCATCATTCCCTTCATATCTTTGTTGCAAAGCATCCTAGAGGTATTTTGAAGATGTAAACTGTCTGAATTGATGAAAGATATCCGTAGCAATGGACTGTGACAAGATAGCATAAGCTTTCTTCTCATAGTCATACAGTTTCCTTTGAGGCTCGGTCATCCGTGTAACCAGCATAGGAGTTCCATCCTCATTTAAAGGCCTCAAATATCCTCCCTCTATCATCATCCATAGATTTGTATCCACTCCATTGATGTGAATCTCAAATCTATACTTCCAGTGAGGATAGTCATCCAAAGTCAACAACTTAGGAGCTTTGTTTGAGTTCCCGGTTTCATTCTCTGTCAACAAGAGAGTCTGAATGCGATGGTTTTGGTTAGCCATGAGTGCTAGATCCTCCATTTGATCAGAAGTCGTAAAATTCAACACTTAGAAAAAATTCAGAAGTAACTGGCGAATGACTGCTATTCTGGCGAATGTCGGGGGCCGAATGAGTAGAAACTGGCGAATGACAAGCTGAGTATGACAACAGACGAATGAGTGATTCGAATGACCTATTCGGCGAATGGCAGATCGAATGAGGTCTTTCGCCGAATGAGAATGGAGAATGAGGCTTATTCGGCGAATGAAGAATGACGAAGGAGCTATTCGCCGAATGAGACCTATTCGGCGAATGAAGGGCTATTCGGCTGAACTTATTCGGCCGCCAGAGTCATTCGGCGATCTGAGGTTTTTGACAACGAAAATCGTGATATCTTGCGATTTTGACCAGATCTAACCACCAAATTTTGCACAGAACTTCAAGACATGATAATAAACCAATTGGGAAGGAATTAGATCAAACAAACCACAAAAACACTTGATATTTCAATGAAATAGTGACTTGGGAAGCAAGAAAAATAGGGTTTTTGGAAGTTACGAAAATCAGGGTTTTGGGAATCTCAGATCTGTTGATTTTGAGTGGAAATCGAGTAGAATCAAGAGCCAAAGCTCTGATACCACTTTGTTGGACCGATCGGGAGCTCGGAAACAATCCGAATCCAATAGAAAACTACTCGATAACCTCTGGGATAGTGCGGAATCCTATTCCAGGGTTTTCCAATCGAAACCAACAGAAACCGTGGTGATCCGAGGCTGTAGAAACGACTTGGAAGCAACGATCGAACACCACGGGTTGAGAATCGAACTTGGATGATCAAGAACCGCTCAAATCTTCAAGGGTTTTGACACTGGAGTGCTAGGGAAGAAGGAGGGCTCTGGAAAAATTAGGTTTGAAATGATTTGAACATCTATATATAGGCTGTAGTCATTCGGCCGAATGAGTGGCCGGTAAGGTCGAACGAGCAGTCATTCGAATGAGTCATTCGGCGAATGACTCATTCTGAACTCAGACATTCGCTATAACCTTCATTCGCCGAATGACTTCATTCTAGAGTCATTCGGACGAATGAGTAAACTTCATACTCAAACAGTTTATAATCAAATCAAACAACTAGATAAACATTAATAGACAATAATCAATAGAAATAAACATTATGAAATAGATATAAAGACAACTTCCATTAATACTTTGAACATTTACATGATAAGAGTTACAAAACTGAACTAGGGACAATAAACATGCATCAACAATGTTATCTGCAAACTTATATTCAAAGTGTTGTTTCAAACATTTGTGAATGATTAAACCTGTGTAATGCACCAACCTTTGTGTTGACTTGATATACATGTTTTCTCAGGACGTTAAGGTACACAAGAAAGCAGACATGGACTAGGAGATTGAGTCGCATGCATATTTGACATTTCTATTATTTAGATTTGAACATTTGGGAATTTGTTTTGTAATTTACATTTTACAACTGTTATGTTTGTTATTGTTTTAAAACGCTTCCGCAAACTTTGAAAACTTTAATGTTACAGTTTTAGACCAAAGTATGTTTTGAAAATCATATAGAGGTCTTTGTTATGTCTAATGATCTGAGATCCTGGTTTGTCACGTTCCCAAACGGTATGATTCCGTTAGTTGAAAATTGGGGGTGTCACAGATTGGTATCAGAGACATTGGTTATAGCGAACTAGGTTCGCATTTGTAGACTTAGACTATAACTGTTAGACATTAGACACGCATACTTACACATATCACTTAGAAATTACATATGGCATTAGGTAATAGACTTGCTTACACAATTCCATTGCACTGCACTTACATATGGTATTATGTAACAGGCATGGCATCTTCATCATCAGCACCATACATATACATTGATGATTCGGAGGATGAGGAGCCGGTAACTCCAGTACCACCATCATCACCAACACCACCTATCCCATCTCCTCCACCATCTGAGAGGGATGAGTCAGACCCTGAGGAAGATCCGGAGGAGGATCCGGATGAGGATCCGGATGAGGACCCAGAGGAGGATCCGAATGAGGATCAGGAGGTGGATACTCAGGAGATTCCTGCTGAGGGACCATCCACTCATCCACCATCTGCATTGGATGTTCCTGAGCCTAAGAGGCAACGGACTGACTCTGAGGAGATTGCCAAACTACGTGAGGACTTGTACTGGGCAAATGATAGGATTGAGTACAATGTTCGGGAACTCTGGGATGCGAATAAAAGACATGACAACCTTGCCAACCTGGTTAATGAGATGCGAGATGAGATCATCCATTTGACTGGTCGTCTTCAAGCTTCTGAGAATCGAGCTAAGATTCTGGAAGGCAGACTTGAAGCCTTGGAAGACTTGGTGGTCTCGGAGAATGAAGAAGAGGATGAAGAGGAGGAAGGGGAGGAACCAGCACCAGCCGTTGATTCTGATCCTGAATCCACTATTGAGGATGTTTGATTTTCTTTATTTTGTTTAAACTTATTAGGGGCGGGTTGTGTCCCTACATTAGAAGTTTGAAAACTTATGTTTTGATTTTGAAAGTATTGTACTCAAATCAGATTATTATCTATTGAAAGCTATTATTTACTGACAACAGTTGTGTTGATTCCTACATTACATGGTTGTTGTTTGTTGTATTGTTTACACATGTCACATTGGATTTTGATAACACTCTAACATTTCTTTTAACTAGGAAGACAATGGCCGGTGAGAACGTACAGATGACAGTTGCTGAGCTCAATGAGCTGATCAATAACAGGGTCGCGGAGGCAATCGCGAACTACGTTCAGACACACACTACAGGTCCACAGGGACCAGCAGGGGGATTGGTGAACCCACAGGCGTGCACGTTCAAGATGTTCTTGGACTGTAAGCCACATAACTTCAAAGGATCGGAGGGAGCCATTGGACTCCTGCGATGGGTTGAAAAAGCCGAGTCAGTTTTTGAAATGTGTAACTGTCCTGAGGAGAATAAGGTTAAGTATGCCACTGGAACCTTGGAAGGTCCGGCATTGACTTGGTGGAACTCGAATGTTCAGACCTTGGGATTGGGTGAGGCCAACGCCTTAACCTGGAATGGATTCAAGACTTTACTGCAGGAGGAGTACTGTCCTCGCAGTGAGATGCAGAAACTGGAGGAGGAGTATTGGCACCTCAAGATGGAGGGCTCAAACATCGAGGAGTACACGACTCGATCACATGAACTGGCCAGACTTCTACCTCACATGGCTACTCCCGCAAGCAAATGGATAGAGAGGTACATCGGGGGATTGGTGCCTCAGATCCAGGGTTTGGTTACTTCTGCAAATCCCACAACAATTCAACAAGCTGTTCGACTGGCACACCAATTGACTGATCAGGCAGTTTTACAGGGAACTCTGCCTAAACGAACATCAGCTACTAAGGTGGGAGACCACAAGAGGAAGTGGGAAGGTAACAACTCCAAGAGTTACAACCAACAGTCGTTTCAGCAGAACCGGAAGCAAGATTCAAACAAGTCTTACCACAATTCGAACAGTGGTCAGCAGTCGTCATCAGGGGGTTATATTGGTAAACATCCAAAGTGCAACAGGTGTGGATTTCATCATGCAGGAAATCAGTGTGGTAAAATTAAGTGTCAACGGTGTGGTAAAGTTGGTCATGCAGCTAAGGATTGCCGCGGAGAGCTGCAAAACAACTCCAACAATCAGAATAACAATCAGAACAACGCACCGCAGGGTTGTTTTGAGTGTGGTAAGATGGGGCACTTTAAAAAGGATTGCCCACAACTCAAGAAAGGCGGGGCTAACGATGCAAATGGCAACGGCAATGGCAACGGCAACGGCAACGGCAATGGCACCAACAACAACAATAACAACAACAATGGTGCTAGGGGCCGGGCGTTTGTGATTGGAGGACGGCAAGCACGGGAGGATCCCAACATTGTCACGGGTACGTTCCTCTTAAATAATCACTATGCTTCTATGCTATTTGACATTGGTGCAGACAGGAGTTTTCTGTCTAGTTCATTCTCTAAGTTGCTAAATGTTAGTCTCACTGCCTTAGATAATCCATACACTGTAGAATTAGCTGATGGCAAGTTAATTGTAGTGGAACATATCCTTAAGGGATGTATGCTTGATTTGATGGGTCAAACATTAGAAATCGATCTTATGCCTATCACTTTAGGCAGTTTTGATGTAGTCATTGGCATGGACTGGTTATCCAAACACCAGGCTGAAATAGTATGCCATGAAAAGATCGTTCGTATACCTCTTTCGCATGGAGAGATATTGTATGTACAAGGCGAGAAGAGCAGTACGCCACTGCGTCTCATATCTGGTATGAAAGCACACAAATGTCTGCGTAAAGGTCATACGGCAGTTATAGCACTTATAACTGAAAAGCCAGTAGCTGAGAAGAAGATTGAAGACATTTCAGTAGTTTGTGAATTCCTTGAAGTATTTCCAGAAGACTTGCTGGGATTACCGCCTATCAGACAGGTGGAATTCCGAATCGACCTTACACCTGATGCAGCACCGATAGCTAGGGCGCCTTATCGACTTGCACCATCTGAGATGCAAGAGTTATCTACACAACTGCAAGAGTTGTTGGATAAGGGTTTTATACGACCTAATTTTTCACCGTGGGGAGCTCCAGTCTTATTTGTCAAGAAAAAGGACGGGACTTTCTGTATGTGTATCGATTACCGGGAACTTAACAAGGTTACTATCAAAAACTGGTATCCGTTACCTCGAATTGACGATCTGTTTGATCAATTGCAAGGTTCAAGTTACTACTCGAAGATTGATCTCAGATCGGGTTATCATCAACTCAGAGTTCAAGAAGAAGATATTCCGAAGACAGCATTCAGGACGCGCTATGGCCATTATGAGTTCTTGGTCGTGCCATTTGGGTTGACAAACGCTCCAGCTGTATTCATGGATCTCATGAATCGTGTTTGTAAACCTTATCTTGATAAGTTTGTCATTGTTTTCATTGATGACATTCTCATCTACTCTCAGACTGAGGAAGAGCATGCTGAACATCTTCGATTGCTGTTGGAATTACTGAAACAAGAACAATTGTACGCTAAGTTCTCAAAATGTGACTTTTGGATGCGAGAAGTACAATTCTTGGGTCATATAGTTAATGAAAAGGGTATACATGTTGATCCAACGAAGATTGAAGCGATTAAGAATTGGGAAGCACCAAAGACACCTACCGAGGTACGACAATTCCTGGGTTTGGCGGGTTATTACCGACGATTCATTGAGGGATTCTCAAAGATCGCTCAACCACTTACAGCACTTACGCACAAACGAACGAAGTATAACTGGACGGATAAACAGGAAGCTGCATTCCAGTTATTGAAACAGAAACTCTGCAGTACACCGATTTTGTCCTTACCGGAAGGGACGGAAGACTTTGTGGTGTATTGTGATGCATCTGCACAGGGATTGGGATGTGTGTTGATGCAACGTGATAAAGTGATTGCTTATGCTTCAAGGCAACTACGACCACATGAAAAGAATTACACTACTCATGACTTGGAGTTAGGAGCAGTGGTTTTTGCTTTGAAAATTTGGAGGCATTACTTATACGGAACCAAGTGTACCATTTACACTGATCATAAGAGTTTGCAACATATCTTTGATCAAAAGGAGCTTAATATGAGACAGCGTCGATGGGTTGAGTTGTTGAACGACTACGAATGCGCGATCAAGTATCATCCGGGAAAAGCTAATGTGGTAGCTGATGCTTTAAGCAGAAAAGATACTTCAACAAGACGGGTTCGCACACTTATGATGACGATACATATTGACTTACCTGACAACGTACGCTGTGCTCAGCTCGAGGCTTCGAAAAAGGAAAACTTGGTACAGGAATCTTTACGAGGAATGGAAGAACAATGGGATGTTAAGCCTGATGGAATTCGTTATTTCATTAATCGACTTTGGATACCTTTGTATGGTGGTTTAAGGGAACTCGTGATGGATGAAGCACACAAGTCCAGGTATTCAGTCCATCCGGGATAGGACAAGATGTATCATGACTTGAAGGCACTGTATTGGTGGCCTCACATGAAAGCTGACATTGCTAAGTACGTTAGCAAATGTTTGACTTGTTCGAAAGTCAAAGTTGAATACCAGAAGCCATCTGGTTTACTGCAACAACCAGAGATTCCGATGTGGAAATGGGAACAGATTTCGATGGACTTCATTACTAAGTTACCCCATACACCGAGTGGTTGTGATACGATATGGGTAATTGTCGATCCATTAACGAAATCTGCACATTTCTTAGCAATCAAGGAAACTGACAAGATGGAGAAACTGACTCGTATTTACATCAAGGAAGTGGTAGCACGACATGGCGTGCCAATTTCTATCATATCAGATCGAGATGCTCGATTCACTTCAAATTTTTGGAAGTCACTCCATAAGTCATTGGGAACTCGTTTGGATATGAGTACCGCCTACCATCCACAGATCGACGGTCAGAGTGAACGTACGATTCAAACACTCGAGGATATGTTACGAGCTTGCGTAATTGACTTTGGTGATAGCTGGGAAAACCACTTACCGTTAGTGGAATTCTCTTACAATAACAGTTATCATACAAGTATTCAGGCAGCACCCTTTGAAGCCTTGTATGGTCGTAAATGTCGTTCACCAGTTTGTTGGGCTGAAATTGGTGACAGTCAGATTACAGGTCCTGAACTAGTGCATGAGACGACTGAGAAGATTGTACAAATCCGGAACCGTATGGCAGCGGCCCGGGATCGACAAAAGAGTTATGCTGACAAGCGTCGTAAACCATTGGAATTCCTAGTAGGAGACCGAGTTCTTTTAAAGGTATCACCTTGGAAAGGTGTGATACGATTTGGCAAGTGCGGGAAGCTTAGTCCACGGTACGTAGGGCCTTTTTAGATCCTAAAAAGGATTGGTCCGGTTGCGTATCAACTCAAACTACCGGATGAACTCAGTGGAGTTCATGATGTCTTTCATGTATCGAACTTAAAGAAATGTCTTTCTGATGAGACATTGATTGTACCATTGGAAGAAATACAAGTGGATGAACAGTTACGATTCATTGAAGAACCAGCAGAAATCATGGACCGAGAGGTCAAACAACTTAAGCAAAGCAAGATTCCGATAGTCAAAGTTCGGTAGAATTCAAGACGTGGTCCTGAATTCACATGGGAACGGGAAGACCAAATGATGAAGAAGTATCCTCATCTGTTCAAAACAGTAACTACAAACATTGAAAGCGCACGTTAAATTTCGGGACGAAATTTCCTTCAACAAGGGGATGACGTGATGCTTCACACATCAACACTGCAAATTTCAAACTGTAAGCACAAACACTTTATTCAATTGGTTTTGTTACAAACATTTGTGCTATATTACATTTTATACATTTTATGTGCTACATTTCATATGTTACATGTTATGGTAGTACATGCATGATTAGTTACACACATTTTGCTATGTACGGGGTTGCATAGTACAAACAGTTACAGACACTCACTATGTGTGAGGTTACACAGCACAGTATGATCAAACACAAACAGTCACAGCTAGGTGAACTAACTAGTGTACACACAAACAGTCACATTGAACGATCACACTTAGTTGTGATGTTTCAAGCATAAGATTTTGTGTGTGAGTACACACAAGCACACAGAATAATCAAACCACACTAACACGTACAATTTAAACTCGTAAGTAGTTTCCTAACTACTCCTAACATTTACTAATTTTCGGGACGAAAATTTTTTCCAACAAGGGGATGATGTGACAATCCGGTATTTTCGAATTAACCCCGTTAACCGAAAGTAACGAAATCACAAAAGACTCACGGAACCTTGTAATTTAAAAGGTTCGCTGGACACTAGATCGGAAACAGAAGACTTATTTGGGCTGTATAGATTGTAGGCCCAATTCCACTTTATGAGGCCCAAATTGTGACAATTCGATATTTTGGGCTTAATTTCGTTAATCAAAAGTTAATGAAATCATAGGAAATCAATCTATATTAAATAAATAGGGATTAAATGGATTAAATTGGTTACATAACACTTAAATTGCAAAGATTAAGTTATAAATTCATGGAATACTAGGTCGAACATCAAAACAACAAGGATTAGGGGTGTATTTTAATTAAAATTTGTAATTTTGACTTTGTGAAGTCAAAATTCGTCACATTCAATGAGTAAACCAAGAACCCAATGTAAATTCGAACTAATAATCAAATTAAACGGTATTAATCATTACTAGGATGATAATTATCATCAATGGCATGTTTAATTTCATGATTAATATCGAATTGAAACTCACATCACACTCAAGAGCCGTAACCGTTATCAATTAGTATCAAATCTTCACACTTCGACTTCACTCCTCGCAATTGAACCTATAGAAATTCTAATCAGAACTTTCAGAGTATTTCGCACATCACAATTCGATCCTAACAGTTCGAGATTGAGGATTTTGGTTTTGGAGTGGTCGAAATAGAAGCTTGTAGTCGAACTAGCACGATTTTACACTAATCCAGGTAAACATTCACTCCTACATGATCTAAATAACTCGACTAAGCAAATCACCATGATACTTTCAGGTTCTAATATCGAATTTCACGGATTCGATTATTAGGGTTCATCACGAAAACGACTTTGGGGATTCCTGCTTAAACAAATTTAGTAGTCAAATTAAAACTCACTATCAGTTTCGAAATTGTATCTTAAATTTAATCCATAGGTTAATTTCATCAAACAAATATGAATGTTAGGGTTTCGATTTCTAGGGCCTGTTTCAAATCGAAATCTGGGGGTTCTGATATAAACGAATGCTATACCAGAATTAATTATCACAGAATAGTTCGAAATCCTCTTTCTATTGAAAACCCTATAACAATTTCAGAAAATGTTAACGAATCAATGGATTCCTAATTCTAGGGTTTATGGGTTAAAACGATTTGGGGTTTTCTAAGATATTGATAATTAAAAGTCAATCAAACCATACCTAGGGTTTCGGTTTGATCTAAGGGTGAGAAGCCCTATGATTTCGAGTACTAGCATGGTCGAATTCGACTCAATTGAATCAAGGGTTTGATTATTTGAAATCGGTTTTGTTTAGGATTGTTTTGTAGAAATTAATTGAACTTTTGGGTAAATTAAAACCTTGGTAATGCTCGGCTGGATCCAAACAACAAAACCCCATGATTATGATATTGATCGAGTTTGGATTTTGGACCTTGGATGGTATTGGGTTTGAAATAAGTTAAACAAGAGGGAAACAAGCTGATTATGATTAAAACAACTAATTGGGCTATTCTGTCACAAAAGTCTAGTGGGCTGAGATGGTAGATTGGTTGCATGGTGAGTGGGAGGTCACGGGTTCGAGACTGAGTCCCACCGGTTTTTGATAGTAAAACCATTTTTTTAGTATATTGATCATAACTTGCTCATTCTAACTCCGATTCGATCCGTTCGACTTGTGTTGGAACCAGAATTCAGTTCTGAACGTATTAGAACAGTAAAATATATATTTTGTCATGAAACCATAAATCGCGTATAAATACGCGTGTTTAACGAAATCGTATATAGTTGAACAATTTGAGCAAACAAACTTAAAACCGTACATACTTTTGTATGTACGTTTCGAACATTCTAACATATGTGTGTTGACACGTATGTGACTACAAACATGATTTAACATTTTGAATAACACGACGCTATTATTAAAACACAGATTCTTCGTAGAAGATTCTCTACGCGAATTCACGAGCAGTTGATCATTCTATTCACTATCAAAGGTGCGTACATGGCCCCTTTCTTATTTTAACTGTTTTGGGGGAGAAAACATGTGCAACAAACAAATATTAGATACATATCACTTGCATGAGTTAGCTGTTTACATTAAGTGCAAACATAGCATTACAAGTCCTTACACTCCGAACCGTTTAGTTTGCCGTAGCGCAAAGCGTGGTAGTTGGAAATAGATCTATTAGGTTTGACAAACCTCACTTGGTAGATGGGATCTACGCAAGTGTTTGACTGACCAAACACACATTACTATTGTTTATGCTAGACAATAGTGGCAAGGCAAAACATGCGTTAGCATGCAACAGACACCTTCGGTGTCGACCACTTATGCAAATAGTATAAATGACTAGCTATCATGACTATGCATGTGTGATTATGTTATCTGCAAACTTATATTCAAACTGTTGTTTCAAACATTTGTGAATGATTAAACCTGTGTAATGTACCAACCTTTGTGTTGACTTGATTTACATGTTTTCTCAGGACGTTAAGGTACACAAGAAAGCAGACATGGACTAGGAGATTGCGTCGCATGCATATTTGACATTTCTATTATTTAGATTTGAACATTTGGGAATTTGTTTTATAATTTACATTTTACAACTATTATGTTTGTTATTGTTTTAAAACGCTTCCGCAAACTTTGAAAACTTTAATGTTACAGTTTTAGACCAAAGTATGTTTTGAAAATCATATAGAGGTCTTCGTTATGTCTAATGATCTGAGATCCTGGTTTGTCACGTTCCCAAACGGTATGATTCCGTTAGTTGAAAATTGGGGGTGTGACAAACGTCCTCCTCAGAGACTCCACTGTTGGTTGAGTTGATTGCGGTCCTCCGCAGTACACGTATTGACACTTATAGGAACATCGTTGGTTGAGTTGACTGAGGTCCTCCGCGATGATTCCGCCGTTTATTGAGTTGATTGAGGTCCTCCGTGGTAACTTATATTGATATGATTATGATGATTGATGATTATTGAATTGATGTGATTAGTTGAATATACGTGGATAATTAATTGTGATTATTGTGTACGTGATTACTTGGATTGTTTGGATGTTGTGTTTGTTGGATTATGGCATAGTTGGATTATCTTGCAGGTGCACATGTGGACTTTCTTGGGGAAATTATAACTTTCATAAACCTATTTTTAAACTTTTATAAACATTTTATAAACATTTTTAATACATAAAAACTTATGATTTCTCACCAACAACTTCATAGTTGACACTTGATTTTCACATGTTTCAGGGAATGAAGACAAGTAAGTAGGACAGGATAGCTCTACCTTCTTTTGGGTTATCGTCACGTAGGATCTTGGACTTAGCTAAATAACTGAAATTCTGAAGATTAGAATTTAGTTAGATAGCTAAATCTCTTTTGTATTTGATGTAACTAATTCATGATGAACATGATTTTTGTGTAATTAATTTGGTTGATTAAATGATATGTGATGATTTAAATTAGATGCCCACGAGCTTATGAACAATCTACACATCCCTCGTGGCATCCCGACGTTTCCTCCATCGGTCGGGGTGTTACAATATAGTTCTTCAAACGGAGCACATCCGATACAGCTGTGGTAGCTGTTGTTGTAGGAGAACTCGACGAGTGGTAAATGTTTATCCCAACTTCCACCGAAGTCTAGGATGCATGTTCTCAACATATCCTCCAGGGTTTAAATTGTTCGCTCGCTTTTTCCATCTGTTTGTGGATGATAAGCGGTGCTCAAGTTGACACTTGTCCCTAGAAATTGTTGCAATGATTGCCAGAACCGCGATGTAAATCGACTGTCCTGGTCTGAAATAATAGACAAAGGCACACCGTGCCGTACTAATATTTCATCAACATAGAGTCTTGCTAGCTTTTCCATATTGTGACTTGGTCAATCGATCAACGATGACCCAAATCGAATCGTGTCCGCTGGAAGTACGGGGTAGCATGGTAATAAAATCCATAGTTATTTATTCCCCCTTCCATTGTGGTATCTCTCATTGTTCCAGCAAACCTGACGGTTTCTGGTGCTCAGCTTTGACTTTGGCACATGTTAAGCATTTGCCAACATAAGTGGCAACATCCTTCTTCATACCTGGCCACCAATAAAATGACCTGAGATCTTCGTACATCTTATCGGCACCAGGATGAACGGAATATCGTGTCTTGTGTGCCTCGTCAAGAAGGAGTGTTCGAAGTTCATCTACTGCCAGGATCCAAACACGATCCTGAAAGTAAATAACTCCATCTTGTTTTGTTTCAAAATGTTTCTCGGCTCCATAATCGAGCTCATGCTTTAAATTGTCTCTTGCCATTATTTCTTGTTGTGCTTGTACGATTTATCTCTCAAACTTGTTTGCACAGTCATTCCCATTGCTCGAACGCGCAAGGGTTTGACTCTTTCCTTCCGACTCAAAGCATCTGCAACAACATTTGCTTTGCCCGGATGGTATTTGATCACACAATCGTAATTTTTCAGGAGCTCAACCCAACGTCTCTGTCTCATGTTAAGCTCCTTTTGATCAAATATGAGCTGTAAACTCTTGTGGTCTGTGAAGATAGTGCATTTTGTACCATACAAGTAATTCCTCCAAATCTGTAAAGCAAAGACAACAGCTCCCAGTTCTAAGTCATGTATTGTGCAGTTCTTTTCATGTATCTTCAGCTGTCTTGATGCGTAGGCAATGACTTTGTCTCGTTTCATTATAACACAACCAAGTCCCTGATGGGATGCATCACAGTATACTACAAAGTCATCATTGCCCTCTGGGAGTGTTAACATTGGAACATTGCTTAATCTTTGTTTCAGTGTTTGAAATGCCTCTTCTTGTTTCTGTGTCCACACAAAGGGTTCACTCTTTTGTGTGAGTTTAGTTGTAACATCAGTGCCGGAAACGTCACCGGAACAGTGATCTCTACAGTACTTGAACAGTAATCAGGTACGAACTTTATGTAGGTTCAATGTGTTCATACTCTTGTCAAGTATCATATTCAATTTATGTTATCATAACGCAAGTTCAGAATCATTTCAGAGAAACAAAGCTCAAAACTATGGCTCATCAGTCAGATAATTATCTGGCATCATAGAACCATCATGTGATTATGTGTTAGGATTCTATTACGTATAAACGTATGTGAGGCTTTACAGAACAAAATAACACGGATGTCGTTACGTGAATGCTAAACCGACGGATTATTCCTATAGGTGACGATCTGTACGAATAAATCTGAAAGTTTAACGTTCTGAATGATATCCGATAATTAGAAAATCATATTGAAAAGTGTGGTTATCGTCGTATTTGATCTGGTGACGATTCGAACAAATACGCGCGATAACCGTACGATTCGATTTTTAACAGTAAATTAAATATTCTTGAAAATTTAAAATAAATAAAAGATATTTACTTAATTTATTAGGAATCACAACCTAAAATAATTTTATTAATTTCATTTTAAAACCGAGACGTTTCGTTACGAGAACGAAACGAAACCGACACTTTCACGGGAACCGAGCAACCGAAACGAACCCGAACTCACCCGGGGTATAAATACCCCAAATGAGTCTTCTTTCTCATTTAATCTCTTCACTTTCTCTCTCTAAACCCTCATTCCCGGTTTTCACTCTCTCTCTAAAAATTGAAACTTCAAATCCTTGTATCTTGCTCAATACTTGATGAAATCAAGTGTTCTTGGTGTCCAAAAGACCACCACAACACGTAGATTGTGAAAGTACAGTGGATATGAGCTTGCAACCAACTGATTTGAGGTAATATCACGAATTTAGTTCGGTTTTAGGGTTTTGAAAACCCTCTTGTTCGAACCTGCATAAACCGGTTTAAACACCACTCAAACCCCTAGGATTTTCACTAAACCTTGTTAGAATGATGTAGGAACAAACCCCACTTGGATTCTTAGTTTGATAAGTCGAAATCGTGGCTGCACATAGGGGGAAGATGCGGCTGGCCGAATGATCACCATCAGTTCACCGAATGAACACCATATTCATTCGGCCGAATAGGTATCCACCGAAACAAAGCTCATTCGACCACTTCTTTCGGTCGGCCCAACTCCTTCGGCTGGTCGCCATTCGGTCGGACCAAGACATTCGGTCAACTTGTGGTTCGGCCAATGTCCCATTCGACATGAGCCACTCGACCGACCTCCCTTTCGGTCCACAGCTCATTCGTTCGGCCCAGTGCTCTTTCGGCCCAAAGGTTACTCTGTCAGTCCAATAGTGATTCGGTCGGCCCACTGACTTCACTCATTCGGCCATCTTCATTCGGCTTTAGCCATTCGCTCGGCCTAGGATCTTCGGCTGGGGCCTCATGCGGCCGAGCACCTCATTCGGACAAAAGTAGTTCGGGTCAGGTGCATACGGTCGTATAGATAGGTCGAGATTTGGGATAGGTTACAAAGGTCCACAAATGGCTTAGATGGTAGGGTGAACTCGCATACATGGTGTTTGTGTGTGCATGGGGTGGTTACGAAATTTATTCATGGGAAGCTATTCCTTGTGTGTGTGTGCATGCATGGGAAGGATATTATGATTTCCTCTCATGTCATCAACTTTGGAAATATTATGAATCAAGTATAAAGTGTAACAAGTTAAAGGATGATAGGATCTCATCATGATGCAATAAACTAAGATTTTCTTAAAGGACAATAGGGTTTAGTTTTGGATATGTGTTGGTTTAAGACACGAGGGTTTATGTAAAAGACAACACGGATTAGGTTTTCACAATAAGGGTTCTTTAAACCCACTAACAACTCAACATAAGTTGTTAACATCTACTAAACTAGTTTAAACACTTGGGAATTTAATTGGGAAGTCATATGGATCAACAATAAACTAAGTAATTGAGTGTTGATGTAATTATTAACACTTAAACCTTAGGAAATTTCATAAAGATATGAAACTAACCTAGATGGTGTACTTAAAACTATCTATGTTTAGTTAATCTATGCATTGAAAGGGAATCAATTGGAAATCAAAGTCTTATAAATGGGCCAAGGATGGCCCAATGGGCTTAATATGAGCCCATCATATGTTAAACAGTTTTCAATTTAAATTAAGTATGTTTTTAGTAAAAGAAAGTTAATTATAAACCTTATTAAATTAATTAAATGATTTCTAAATAAAAGTTTAACTTAAAATGAATTATCTTAAAAATGTGTTAAATAAAGACTTGTAATGTAATTAGAATAAACCCTACTCATCTAGGGTTTATTGATGAATAATCTTAGGACATGGGAGACTTACGGGTAATATGTTAGATTAATTAGATAGGATCGTAGAATCACATTATTATCATAGGACACTTAGTTGCACACCGAGACCAAACCCTAGATACGACTATTATAAATACTTATCGTCTATGAATCTTCTTAAAATAACTCAGGTGCTAAAGATACTTAGGCAACAATCAAAGAGCGCGCATATCTTTTGTGGTTCAATAGCACGGCAACACCGGTGAGTTCATTGCCCCTTTTCTAAACATTTTGTTTTCAAACGCGGGGTTGAGAAGCATGCGTAAACTGTTTTCATTAAATTGTTTACTTAAATGCTTTTATTTATTATATATTTTATATATGTTTGTTTATACACCTAGACTCCTGTCTAGGTAAACCTCAGGCTAAATTAACTATCAAGTTAATTAAGCAAGTTAATTAAATTACTCTTATGGGTAATACCTTAATTCTAAACTCTAAATAAACCCTTAGCCCATCGAGTTCAAATTTCAGAATCTAAATTCAAAGTGAAATCAATAGAACCAAAAGCTAAAGATCAAATGCAATGGAATGAAATCCAGTGTGTGATCAATAAACTCAGGATCCTACTCATAAATCTAAAATCATTGTGAAATCATGGAAATTCTAAAGTTCAAGATCAAGAGACTCAAGGAATCAGAAATCATAAATGTGTGTGAATCATTGGAATAATGAAATCATTAATACTTGAGTTAAGGTGGATGTCAGTTGTATAGAAATCAAAATCACGTGTAACACACATAAAGTCCCGTCATAGTAGTAGACTCTTGTATTCAAGCTACATGGGCAATAACGTGAACGATCAAATCAAATCAATATCAAAAAAAATCAAGAGAATCATTGACGATCAAGAACGAACAAGAACGATCAAGCACCAAAGGATATCATTAAAGTCCCTACGCATACAGTAGACCAAAGGGTCAAGCTGATATGGGCAAAACATTAAAATCCCGATCAGTTCAGGTATACTCCTTGTTAGTTATGCCTGGCATGGGTCACGTGTGAGAGGGTACAACTTGGACAACCACCAACAACTAAGTCTAATTGATTGAGTCAAATAAGGCCCAATCATCATGTCTTAGTTGTATGTAAGTGTTATTTATTTATTTATTTAAACATTTAACATTTTATTTCTATAATTGCTTTGGGAAATCATGAAGACATGGTGAACCCAGGAAATCAGTTTTATTTCAAATTATGGAAATCAAGTCTTTTAACATAAAAGTGAGTGGTAGGTAAGACGCTTAATTATCATTAAGATCAATTTCCTATGCGGCTTAGTATGTGGTGGGACGGCGTGTGGGCGGGTCGTAGGCTCGACTCAGGGGTATGCCCTATATATAAGCATACCGAGCTGGATGATACAGGTGATGTTAATGAGATTAAGGTTGTTACCTAGGGGGAAACATAAACATTTTTGGGTTGATATCATAAACAGTTAAACAGAGTGTTTTAAATCTCAGATGATCATAGAAGAGAATGGTAGGTAAAATGCTTAATTATCATTAACAACAATGTCCTATGTGACTTAGTATGTGGTGGGACGGCGTCTGGGCGGGTCGTAGGCTCGACTCAGGGGTATGCCCTATATATAAGCATACCGAGTTGGATGATACAGGTGTTGATAATGAGGTTAAGGCTTTACCTAAAAGGTTTACAAGACTATTTTCAAATACCAAAATCATATGAACTCACCAACCATTGTGTTGACTTTGTTTTATTTTCATGCTTTCTCAGATGACGTACAGGATTAAGCTAGGGATTTGGATTGCATGCTAGGATGCTCAGTTAGAGGACCTAGTAGTTTTGGAAAGCACATCTTTTGTTGATCATTGTGAATCATTTTGAGATCTTGTACTAATACAAGATAGTGAATTTATGATTCATTTTGAAACGTTTACTTGGTTAAATTATCAGACATTGATATTGTAATTTAACTTTGTAGATTTTAGTTAAATGTTTCTTGTGCTTTAGATATTCTTAACATTGATGCTATGTAAACAATCTGATCATCACGATTATCATCCACGATATCACGCCTCGGGAACCTTCAGCCCGACGGGGAATCCGATCCAACCCCGCCGTCTCGGGGTGTGACAAATTGGTATCAGAGCTCAAGGTTATAGAGAGTAATAGGTCATTTACTTAAAACGGTTTGGCCTAGACTATAACTTAGGGACCCTTCATGTAAAGAACATAGAAATTAGGAATTTACTTGCATTGTGTCTTTTGCATTCGATCATTGCACTAACCAATGTTCTATTGGTTGTGATCAGAATGTCACCAAAAAGACAACCATCATCGCCTCTCCCTTCGCAGAAGACGGACCCAGCAGTTGAAGCACTCGCAACTCTGATAACTGAAGTGTTGATGGCGGTTCTTCCTGGAATCATCACCCGGATCAGGAACAGTGAGGAATTTGCTAGGAACTTCTCACTACTGTCTGCAGAGAAGAAGGAACCTGAAGAAGGAGAAACCAGCAAGAAACCTGAATGTCGTTCTGTAAAAAGGTGAAAGAGAATTGTGGACTACACTGAAGCCGTACCTATCAGTCAAATTCTGCCAAATTTGACTACAGGAGTCAGTGCTCACCATGAGGGAAAAACCCCTCTCTGTTCAGCTTGTCACTACTATCATCGGGCTGAACTCCCATGTGTACGATGCACACGCTGTGGGAAGGCAGGTCATTGGATGCAACAATGCAGGACACCGATTACCCCTATTCCCCATCAATATGATGGCATATTCCCTAAATGTGCCAGATGTGGTTTCCACCACGGTGAGAAGAAACCTTGTAAGCACTATTTGAATTGTGGGAAATACGGAAACTGGATCCAACAGTGTCGGTTTATTTCCACTAGGAAACGGAAACAAAAAGTGAGCACCTCTACTTCTTCTCAACATAACAACAAATGCTACGTGTGCGGAATGCACGAACATTTCGCAAGGGACTGCCCTAGGAGAATGCCTTCAGCAGACCCAGCAGTCACTGAGGAATTACACGCTTTACTAGCTCCTGGGGAACATTCGGAGGCCGATGGCTCTATAGGTTTGCAAATTTCAACTTGATACATTAAATTATTTATTGGTGTATTAATTAGAACTGCATAGTCTGTTGTAATTTTAGAAACAATAAATTTAAGATAGCCTTAAGCAAAGTCAGTGCCAAAATGATAATCAGAATAATAACTTAAAGAACCTTTAGGTTAAGTAAGCGTTAAATGATTAAATAAGAGATAGGGAAATTCTTGATTACAGTTTCAATATTGTAATTAGGAAGAGGACCTTATTTGAGTAGAACACTAAAAGCTGTAGAAATTCCAGGTGTCAAAGTTAGTGGGTAAACTTTCATTTTCTATCTAGACCTCCTAGAATTTTGAGTTATTTAAGATGAGAACCCGGTTCAAGGATGTTAGGAAAGGATAAATGTTAGAATTGTGCTGGATTCTTATCTAAACTAGATAAGTAAGTCAGGGGAAAATCAGTTGTGAATGTAATAGGAAAATACGCCAGGGATAATAATCCGAATGAAATATGAGCATTCCAAGTTACGGTAATGCCTTTCGGATAGAAGAATGCACCCATGGTTTTCATGGACTTCATGAACCGAGTGTGCAAACGGTATTTAGATCAGGTTGTCGTTTTCGTTAGGAATGACATACTGATTTATTCTTGTAGCAAGACAGAACGCGAACGAAATCTCAGGGATATTCTGGAGCTGTTAAAGGAAGAACAACACTATGTTAAATTCTTTAATGGTGAAATTAAGATGAGAATAAGTAACAGTTAGAACAACAGTTACAATGGGCTTCCGTAAGTTACACAATCGTCAGGAAGATTGAGGTAAATATGCATCACTTCGGAGATGTGTATAGGATTACTTAAAGGATAAATCATTTCCTTTATCTTAGAGGATATGCCATATTTTATGGTAGACCTCCCTGACTTATAGAGTATCCTTTTAAAGAGGAGAATGGATTAAACAGATGGTGAAGTAGGTATATGGTTATATCAAATAACCTAAGGATCCACCATGTGCAACTCAAGGGCCTCGATCTGACGATCAAGGCCTAGAGTTGTGAGAGCCACCTACGAAAAAAAAAAAACTTTATGGAGTGTGTCAGATTTTAGAGCAGAAAGACAGTTTGAGATAAACCGGATAAAATACCTACTACCAAAATGGTGGGTGGATTCCGGCAGTAGGTAAATCAATAAGACTTATTTTTGGGAAGGCACACGAGTCAGGTAGTCAGTACATCCGGGCATCGATAAAATGTACCGAGATTTACAGAGATTTTATTGATGACCGGGAATGAAGAAAGACATGGTCGAGTATGTCGGTCGATGCCTTAAGTGTGCGAAAGTAAAGGCGGAACACCGGAAGCCGTCAGGGCTACTGGGACAGCCTGAAATTCTGCTCTGGATGTGGGAACAAACAGCTATGGATATCGAAACCAAGCTACCTTGTGCTTCCATGGGTCATAGTGCTCTTTGAGTCGCCAATGACCGATTGACAGAAATCTATCTATTTCTTGTTAACGCAGGAAAACTTCGCGATAGGTAAACTGACGGATTATACAACAACGAGATAGTAGTACGTTATGGGATATCATTGTTTAACATCTTAGATAGAGGCATCTAATTCGTATGAAGGTTCTAACCAACATCGCAGAAACCCCTAGGGATGTACTTAAATTCGAGTATAGTTCACCATCCATCAACGGACGGTCGAAGCTAAAGTACGACAAATACCCTAGAGGATATGTTGAGAACCGGTGTGTTAAACTTTGGTGGAAATTGGGACTCTCAATTGCCACTGATCAAATTCTCCTGCAACAACAGCCATAATTGTAGCATCGAATGCACATCATTCAAGGCTCATTAAGACCGGAATATGTCGGCTACCGAGCTGTTGGACTAAGACATGAGATAATCGAACAGCTAAACCAGAGCTTATTAGATCAACTATTGACAAGATAGCTTAGATCTAACAAAGGTTACGGATAGCAAGGATAAGACAGAATAGTTAAACCAAAGAATAACGCAAGCCGTTGACATTTTGAGTGGGAAATCTTATCAAGTTAAAGGTACCCTGAGGAAAGATGGAGTCCATTTTAGGATAAAGAGACAAATAAGCACCACGAAACACATGACAGTTCGAGATCATCAAACGTATTCGTCCTGCAGCATATAGACTGAGATCACCAGATGATCTCAGTGGTGTGTACGACGTGTTTCATGTCTCAAATTTGAAGAAATGTTTTAGTGACAAACCGCTCGTCATATCAGTTGAAGAAATTCAACTAGACAAACATTTATACTTTATCTAAGAATCTTTGAGGAGTATGCCTCGCTGAGTTAAACAACTAAGGCGAAGCCGTACTCCGATTGATAAGTCTCATTGGGATTCAAAGCGCAAACTCAAGTTTACTTGAGAAATGCAAAGATCACAGGAATTTTAAGTATTCCCAACTGTTTACAGAGAAAGCCGTACCCGATAACTATTCTTAAATTTTGGGACGAAATTTCTCTAACAAGGGGAGACTGTAACATCAGTGCCGGAATCGTCACTGGAACAGTGATCTCTACAGTACATGAACGGTAATCAGGTACGAACTTTATGTAGGTTCAATGTGTTCATACTCTTGTCAAGTATCATATTCAATTTATGTTATCATAACGCAAGTTCAGAATCATTTCAGAGAAACAAAGCTCAAAACTATGGTTCATCAGTCAGATAATTATCTGGAATCAGAGAACCATCATGTGATTATGTGTTAGGATTCTATTACGTATAAACGTATGTGAGGCTTTACAGAACAAAATAACACGGATGTCGTTACGTGAATGCTAAACCGACGGATTATTCCTATAGGTGACGATCTGTACGAATAAATCTGAAAGTTTAACGTTCTGAATGATATCCGATAATTAGAAAATCATATTGAAAAGTGTGGTTATCGTCGTATTCGATCGGGTGACGATTCGAACAAATACGCGCGATAACCGTACGATTCGATTTTTAACAGTAAATTAAATATTTTTGAAAATTTAAAATAAATAAAAGATATTTAGTTAATTTATTAGGAATCACAACCTAAAATAATTTTATTAATTTCATTTTAAAACCGAGACGTTTCGTTACGAGAACGAAACGAAACCGACACTTTCACGCGAACCGAGCAACCGAAACGAACCCGAACTCACCCGGGGTATAAATACCCCAAATGAGTCTCATTTAATCTCTTCACTTTCTCTCTCTAAACCCTCATTCCCGGTTTTCACTCTCTCTCTAAAAATTGAAACTTCAAATCCTTGTATCTTGCTCAATACTTGATGAAATCAAGTGTTCTTGGTGTCCAAACGACCACCACAACACGTAGATTGTGAAAGTACAGTGGATCTGAGCTTGCAACCAACTGATTTGAGGTAAAAGCACGAATTTAGTTCGGTTTTAGGGTTTTCAAAACCCTCTTGTTCGAACCTGCATAGAGCCGGTTTAAACACCACTCAAACCCCTAGGATTTTCACTAAACCTTGTTAGAATGATGTAGGAACAAACCCCACTTGGATTCTTAGTTTGATAAGTCGAAATCGTGGCTGCACATAGGGGGAAGATGCGGCTGGCCGAATGATCACCATCAGTTCACCGAATGAACACCATATTCATTCGGCCGAATAGGTATCCACAGAAACAAAGCTCATTCGACCATCACTTCTTTCGGTCGGCCCAACTCCTTCGGCTGGTCGCCATTCGGTCGGACCAAGACATTCGGTCAACTTGTGGTTCGGCCAAAGTCCCATTCGACAATGAGCCACTCGACCGACCTCCCTTTCGGTCCAAAGCTCATTCGTTCGGCCCAGTGCTCTTTCGGCCCAAAGGTTACTCTGTCAGTCCAATAGTGATTCGGTCGGCCCACTGACTTCACTCATTCGGCCATCTTCATTCGGCTTTAGCCATTCGCTCGGCCTAGGATCTTCGGCTGGGGCCTCATGCGGCCGAGCACCTCATTCGGACAAAAGTAGTTCGGGTCAGGTGCATACGGTCGTATAGATGGGTCGAGATTTGGGATAGGTTACAAAGGTCCACAAATGGCTTAGATGGTAGGGTGAACTCGCATACATGGTGTTTTGTGTGCATGGGGTGGTTACGAAATTTATTCATGGGAAGCTATTCCTTGTGTGTGTGTGCATGCATGGGAAGGATATTATGATTTCCTCTCATGTCATCAACTTTGGAAATATTATGAATCAAGTATAAAGTGTAACAAGTTAAAGGATGATAGGATCTCATCATGTTGCAATAAACTAAGATTTTCTTAAAGGACAATAGGGTTTAGTTTTGGATATGTGTTGGTTTAAGACACGAGGGTTTATGTAAAAGACAACACGGATTAGGTTTTCACAATAGGGGTTCTTTAAACCCACTAACAACTCAACATAAGTTGTTAACATCTACTAAACTAGTTTAAACACTTGGGAATTTAATTGGGAAGTCATATGGATCAACAATAAACTAAGTAATTGAGTGTTGATGTAATTATTAACACTTAAACCTTAGGAAATTTCATAAAGATATGAAACTAACCTAGATGGTGTACTTAAAACTATCTATGTTTAGTTAATCATGCATTGAAAGGGAATCAATCGGAAATCAAAGTCTTATAAATGGGCCAAGGATGGCCCAATGGGCTTAATATGAGCCCATCATATGTTAAACAGTTTTCCATTTAAATTAAGTATGTTTTTAGTAAAAGAAAGTTAATTATAAACCTTATTAAATTAATTAAATGATTTCTAAATAAAAGTTTAACTTGAAATGAATTATCTTAAAAATGTGTTAAATAAAGACTTGTAATGTAATTAGAATAAACCCTACTCATCTAGGGTTTATTGATGAAAAATCTTGGGACATGGGAGACTTACGGGTAATATGTTAGATTAATTAGATAGGATCGTAGAATCACATTAGTATCATAGGACACTTGGTTCCACACCGAGACCAAACCCTAGATACGACTATTATAAATACTTATCGTCTATGAATCTTCTTAAAATAACTCAGGTGCTAAAGATACTTAGGCAACAATCAAAGAGCGTGCATATCTTTTGTGGTTCAATAGCACGGCAACACCGGTGAGTTCATTGCCCCTTTTCTAAACATTTTGTTTTCAAACGCTGGGCTGAGAAGCATGCGTAAACTGTTTTCATTAAATTGTTTACTTAAATGCTTTTATTTATTATATATTTTATATATGTTTGTTTATACACCTAGACTCCTGTCTAGGTAAACCTCAGGCTAAATTAACTATCAAGTTAATTAAGCAAGTTAATTAACTTACTCTTATGGGTAATACCTTAATTCTAAACTCTAAATAAACCCTTAGCCCATCGAGTTCAAATTTCAGAATCTAAATTCAAAGTGAAATCAATAGAACCAAAAGCTAAAGATCAAATGCAATGGAATCAAATCCAGTGTGTGATCAATAAACTCAGGATCCTACTCATAAATCTAAAATCATTGTGAAATCATGGAAATTCTAAAGTTCAAGATCAAGAGACTCAAGGAATCAGAAATCATAAATGTGTGTGAATCATTGGAATAATGAAATCATTAAAATCTAATGAAATCATTAATACTTGAGTTAAGGTGGATGTCAGTTGTATAGAAATCAAGATCACGTGTAACGCACATAAAGTCCCGTCACAGTAGTAGACTCTTGTATTCAAGCTACATGGGCAATAACGTGAACGATCAAATGAAATCAATATCAAAAAAAATCAAGAGAATCATTGACGATCAAGAACGAACAAGAACGATCAAGCACCAAAGGATATCCTTAAAGTCCCTACGCATACAGTAGACCAGAGGGTCAAGCTGATATGGGCAAAATATTAAAATCCCGGTCAGTTTAGGTATACTCCTTGTGAGTTATGCCTGGCATGGGTCACGTGTGAGAGGGTACAACTTGGACAACCACCAACAACTAAGTCTAATTGATTGAGTCAAATAAGGCCCATCATGTATTAGTTGTATGTAAATGTTATTTATTTATTTATTTAAACATTTAACATTTTATTTCTATAATTGCTTTGGGAAATCATGAAGACATGGTGAACCCAGGAAATCAGTTTTATTTCAAATTATGGAAATCAAGTCTTTTAACATAGAAGTGAGTGGTAGGTAAGACGCTTAATTATCATTAAGATCAATGTCCTATGCGGCTTAGTATGTGGTGGGACGGCGTCTTGGCGGGTCGTAGGCTCAACTCAGGGGTATGCCCTATATATAAGCATACCGATCTGGATCATACAGGTGATGTTAATGAGATTAAGGTTGTTACCTAGGGGGAAACATAAACATTTTTGGGTTGATATCAATAATAGTTCAACAGAGTGTTTTAAATCTCAGATGATCATAGAAGAGAATGGTAGGTAAATTGCTTAATTATCATTAACAACAATGTCCTATGTGACTTAGTATGTGGTGGGACGGCGTCTGGGCGGGTCGAAGGCTCGACTCAGGGGTATGCCCTATATATAAGCATACTGAGTTGGATGATACAGGTGTTGATAATGAGGTTAAGGCTTTACCTAAAAGGTTTACAAGACTATTTTCAAATACCAAAATCATATGAACTCACCAACCATTGTGTTGACTTTGTTTTATTTTCATGCTTTCTCAGATGACGTACAGGATTAAGCTAGGGATTTGGATTGCATGCTAGGATGCTCAGTTAGAGGACCTAGTAGTTTTGGAAAGCACATCTTTTGTTGATCATTGTGAATCATATTGAGATCTTGTACTAATACAAGATAGTGAATTTATGATTCATTTTGAAACGTTTACTTGGTTAAATTATCAGACATTGATATTGTAATTTAACTTTGTAGATTTTAGTTAAATGTTTCTTGTGCTTTAGATATTCTTAACATTGATGCTATGTAAACAATCTGATCATCACGATTATCATCCACGATATCGCGCCTCGGGAACCTTCCGCCCGACGGGGAATCCGATCCAACCCCGCCGGCTCGGGGTGTGACATTGGTGAGAGGCAAGGCTATCTTAGAGAAATTTGAAATGAATCTCTTGTAATAACCCGCCAATCCCAAGAATGATCTGATCTCTGTTGGTGTTGTGGGCACATCCCAGTTCTTGATTGCTTCAATCTTGGCAGGATCCACATGAATACCATTACTGTTAATCACGTGACCTAAAAATTGAACTTCTCTTAACCAAAATTCACACTTGGAGAATTTGGCATAAAGTCGTTCATCTTTCAGGAGCTCCAAGACTGTCCTGAGATGTTGTTCATGTTCCTTCTCACTTCTTGAGTAAATCAGTATATCATCTAGAAAGACGATAACAAACTGATCTAGATACGGCTTGCACACCCGGTTCATTAAATCCATGAACAATGCCGGTGCGTTCCTCAGTCCGAATGGCAAAAACATGAATTCGTAGTGACCATATCGGGTATGAAATGTCGTCTTGGGTATGTCTTCCTCTTGAATCCGGAGCTGGTGATAACCTGAATGCAGGTCTATATTTGAAAAATACTGAGCTCCCTGTGACTGATCAAGCAAATCATCAATCCTCGGTAACGGGTACCGATTCTTGACGGTGAGTTTGTTGAGCTCTCTATAATCGATGCACATTCTGAAGGATACATCTTTCTTCTTGACAAAGAGAACCGGAGCTCCCCATGGTGAGAAACTCTGGCCAGTGAATCCTTTATCTAGTAGCTCTTGTAGTTGATTGGACAGTTACTGCATTTCTGATGGTGCAAGTCTATAAGGAGACTTAGCCACAGGAACCGCTCCCGGAATCAAATCAATTCGAAACTGCACCGATCTCTCGGGTGGCACTCCCGGTAAATCATCCGGAAACACGTCAGCATAGTCTTTCACCACTGGTATGTCTTGAATCTTGATTGTTTTCTCGTCTTTCTCTACCACGTGAGCTAGGAATTCGATGCACTGTTTTCTTAGGTACTTGCGAGCCTTCATACACGATATTATCTTGACACTACGGTTTGATTGATCTCCGTGAACTTCCAAGACTTGATTGTTCTCTACTGGAATACGCAGTAGCTTTTCGGAACAGACGAACTCAACTCTGCTAAGAGATAGCCAATCCATTCCGACGATGATATCGAAACTGCCCAGTTCCATCGGTATCAAATCGATGGAGAATGTGTGATCGCCAAGTGTTCGTGGGCAATTCCTAAGTACTATGTCAACTGTTATCTGTTTTCCGTATGCTATCTCAATAGTGTAAGGGGAGTCTAAAGATTCCACAACATGATTAAGATGGCATGCAAAGTCGGATGAGATAAAACTCTGATCCGCACCAGTGTCAAATAATATGGATGCATAAAAGTCAGATAGGAGAAATGTACCCATGATCACATTAGGGTCTTGTCTAGCGGCAGCTGCTCCAATCTGAAAGGCTCTACCTCTTGCTACTTGAGCCCTTGGTTGATTTTTCTTGGGACAATCCCGAGAAAAGTGTCCAGGCTCGCCACAGTTGTAGCAAGACCTGTGATCAGCAGCAGTAGTTGCTGCATTGTTGTTTCTGTTCTGGGCTCCCGTGCCTCGACATTGATTGGCCCAATGACCAAACTTCCTGCAGTTAGTGCATTGTCTGCACTGGATGTTTGGTGGATGATGATACTGGCAGCTGTTGCGCAATGGTGTTGTGCAAGTGTAGGGCCTCTTGATTTGTAGTGGTGGTGGTTGGTTGACCATCGGTGTTTGGGTGGTCGTAGCAAAGTTCCTGACCACATTTTGTTTCTTAGCCGGCCTTTTATCCGGCTTCCTTGAAGTTCCAGCCTTTGCTTCAGTTTCCTTCTTCAGAGCCCTGGAGGCAACCATTACATCTGTCAAAGTTGCTGACAATGTAACAGCCATCTCCATAGTAGTGGGGTGAGCTGAAAATCACGTGCCCTTGGATACAAGACGGTAGTCCACCCACATACCGCTCTATCCTTTTTTCCAGTGTTGGCATCACGTCTTGTGCCAATGTAGCTAGATCGTGAAATCGGGTTGTGTAGGCCAAATGCCCAACACCAATCATAACAAGGTTGAGCAAGTCAGTTTCAACTCGTTCCTTGGGCAAAACTCTGCCCTCAGCATAGTCTTGAAGTCATCCCAAGGCATAGACAGAGCCTCATCTCTGCCCCTGGTCTGAACTTGTGCGTTCCACCATGTCAATGCTCGTTTGTTGAACGAGCCAGCAGCATATCTCACCCTATGCTGATCAGGACAGCCACTGATGTCGAGGGTTGTCTCCATATTCACGATCCATTGGATCACTCCGATGACACCCTCACTGCCACTGAAGTTCGGTGGCTTGCATCCTACAAAATTCTTGTAGGAATAGTCCTGATGGTGTCTGGTGTTGCCACTGCTTCCCCAGATGAGTTGGCAATGTTGTTACTGTTGTGGCTGTTGATTCTATTCATCATGTCTCGGATCACATCCCGAAGTTGACTGGTCAGCAGTGTGGCCAGTGCAATGGTAGCAGGATCCAACTCATGGTTGGGTGGCGGCAGAGGAGGAGGTAAATGAGGAGGTGGAGGTGGATGTGGAGGAGAGTCAGGTGGTGTCGGTGTTGATAAGTGTGGAGCTGAATCTTGTGGTGGTGGCAGTAAAGCTGGTGGTCTTCTTGGCGGTATTCGGATCATAACCGAAAGAAAATCGGTTAGTGCAGTGATCAGACGCAGAAGACATATGCACATAAAACCCTATGTTATATGTTCTCTACATGAGGGTCCCTAGGTTATAGTCTAGGCCAAACCGTTTAAGCAATATGACCTATATTTCTCTATAACCATGGCTCTGATACCAATCTGTCACACCCCGAGCCGGCAGGCTGGATCGACTTTCCCATCAGGCGGAACGTTCTCGGGGCGCAATATCGTTTGATAATCAAAATGATCAGATTGTTTGCATAGCACATGATATATAATTGAGAAATGCTAACATGACAATGATATAGAATTACAAAGTTAAATTACAATGTATCGTTCATAATTTAACCAAGTAAATCTATCCAAAAGAATAAGTGAGTTTCTATCTTGTAACTGTACAAGATCTACAAAAATGATTCATTGTTTTGTCATTCCAAAAGTATGCACAACACAAAATGTAGCTAGGTCTTCGAAAAGTCCACTACCTATATCACTGATTCCTGGTGACTAAACATGTTCGTCACCTGAGAAAACATGCATTTAAACAAAGTCAACACTAGGTTGGTGAGTTCATAAGTTTGATAATTGAAAGCATTCAATTTGTTCACATACACAGTCACAATGTCATACATGATACTTGTAAATGTTTGTTTCATCTGTTCACACAATGGCCTCTCCATAGCTATATTTACAAGTAATATCTCATCCTATTAGCTATGCTTATATATAGGGCATATGTAGGGGAACAAGCCCCAGCCAACATCCCACCACATACCTAATAAAACTTAACACCACTTGCGATACAACTATACATACCCATTATCATCTCACATGTTCATCCCGTTTGGTATTCACCCATCCATTGTGTTCATCACCCAGTGTTATGTGTAGAATAATATAATAGGAGGGGTTTAGTTATCAAACCGAAGTGTTGATAAACCCTCAGTGTGTTAAGGAAAATAGATTAATTTAATCTGATCCTTGTTATTAATCTCTCGCTTGTGGGGTTAACTGTTAATCACTTTTAATAATAAGAGTGTTAGTTAACCAATTGATATATGTTCTCAACTTGCAGTGCATAGAGCCTAAAAGGAATCCATTGCAATCCTCACGTAATCAGATTACAATGCATCCGATTTACCACTACCACCTTGTATTCCCATAGACCTCAACGAAATATTTACCAGTAATGTGATGTGAGAGATAATCAATTCCTCAGTCTACTAGTCAATAGGATCGATGGATTAATTACAATTATTACTGTAGATTAATATCACCATGTGTCGCTTACCAGACCTTGACTGTTCGTCACCCTGTCACCGGTCATACGTTACCGGCCAATGATCAATACGATCAATATACCGGCCCTACAAGCTGGAGGTTTGTCAAACCTATGGTACCACTATGCTATCGTCGGTTTAGTCACGTCAAACTAACTGGTCAGCGATTTGTATGAGGGACTTACAATGATCAACTTGAATACATGGCACATGATTGTCGTTATATAATATAGACAGTTCAATAGTAATCAATTGTTGTTGTGTTCACCAATATTGTGTGTTCTCGTTGTTCTTAACAAAGTTATATAAGAACTTGTCTTATTATACAATGTTAGTTGTTGTGTGAATGATGTTGTTATCATGAAGATATGTTATCATGATTATCACTCTTGTTGTTCCATATGGTCACCCTGTTGACACTACAGTGTTGTAAGAGCTAGTCTTACTACACTTAGTCGACTCAGGTGGTGGATGATATTTGTTTCGTGTTATCTCATAGTCCTCACCGAGTTGTATGCATAGTGTTATAAGAACTTGTCCTATTACACTTAGCTAACTCCGGTGGTGAATGATGTTGTTAAGATATATTATCTTCATATCAATCATGTTTGTTCTTGTTGTTGTCATCATGTTCACCTATGATAATCTCATTGTTTGTTCTTGTAAGAATAATTAAATGTTCTAAGATAGAACCTTACAACTACATTATTCTATTGGGTTGATGATTCATGAAGCTACATTATCATGTTTCATCCTAGTTGTCTCAGTCATGTTATGATCATACAAGCATGCATACAATGGTAAGCGATAATAAGTCAAGCAATATTATCTAAATCATAGTATAAACAATATGTTGTACTAAAACTTTTAAGTAAATAAAAGATTTAGCATGTTTCTCAGCCCCGAGAGTTTAAAATCAATTAAGATTAGAAAAGGGGCGTATGAGCTCACCTCGTAGTTGTTGTGGTTGACGAGGTCTAAACAAGAATGCACGCACTCTTTGTTGTACTTGTTGTTGTTTTCACGTTCCTGTGTTGATTTCACAATGTTTGTAACTTATAAGTATAAGTTATAGGTGATTTGTGTGCGTATATGTGTTAGTCCTAAAGTTGGCTAACACTTATCGATCTTGGTCATCATTCGGCCCCGGTTCTATTGTTATAGGTCATTATTATCACATGTCTTTATGAGATAGGCCGGTTAATTGTTGCTAGGCTGAAAATGTCTCGGTCGAATGGGCATGGCCCGAATGGAATTGCTTCAGCCGAATGGATGTGTATGGCCGCATGATCGTGGTTCGACCGAAGGAGGGTGGTCGAAGGGGACTTGACCGATTAAAGGTGGGCTGACCGAATGAGGTGGCTGGCAAATGACAGTGGCCGAATGAATGCCTCATACAGCTGGCTACACTCGGATGAGGTCTTGACCGAAAGAAGATGGTGAGCGAATGCGATCAATCGGCCCATTGGTCTCTCGGCTCTTAAGCCATTCGGCAGGCTGTGTGGAGGCCATTCGGCCAGTCCATCTAATCGGCACAACCATCTTCACCTTGGCAAATCTCATGGCCAACGGAAAACAACACCTAATCTCACCCCCTTAGGGTATGTTTCGTGTGAAGCTAGTGAGTTTTGAAGTGGTTCTAGCCAGTTAGGGTTTGGTTCTAACAAAGAGCGCAAAAACCCTAGTTTTCAGAATATTCAAGCTCATATACCTCAAGTTTTGATGGATAACTCCTCTAGTCAGTTGTACTTCTAGGTAGAGGAGATCAAAAGCTTCATGTAGACTCAAAGATGGAG
Organism: Mikania micrantha; assembly: GCA_009363875.1. NCBI lineage: Eukaryota > Viridiplantae > Streptophyta > Magnoliopsida > Asterales > Asteraceae > Mikania > Mikania micrantha. The sequence continues at coordinate 32,090,007 of CM018681.1, forward strand.
TGATTTGGTGGAGAAATGACCAAGTTATGGAGGATTGAAGTTCAAAATTTTAGAGAGAGAGAGGGAGCCGGATCTACGATTTTAGAGAGAGAAAGTGGGAGTGATAAATGAAGAAGAAGCCTCATTTAGGCTTTATATACCCCGAGGGTGTTCGGGTTCGTTTTTGTTGCTCGGTTTTCGTCTCCGTTGCGTTTCCGGAGTGTAACGCGCGTAGTTTCATTTTAAAATAAAAGGGATTTGTTTTTAATATTTAAAAGGTGGTTATACCTAGTAAATCTTCTAATTTGTTTTTCTTAAATTATTTCATCGACTTCGTTTATTATAAACGTTTCGTCAGATCGTGTTACCTTCGCGCGTATTCGTTCGAATCGTCACCCGATCGAACACGACGATGGTTTTGCTTTCTGACTTTTGTATTCTACTTTTCAGTTATCATTTCAGGACTTTAAACTCACAGATATGTTTGTGTGAATCGTCACCCACGCAAACACACTGTCAGTTCATTATTCTGAAATAACACTGCATTTATTATCTGAATCCTCACTGATGGACTCCACTAAACTTCCTGTTTTCACATTGATAACCTTGAATTCACATTGTTTTCATACTGAGTTATCGACCATCTGATTCTTGTCATCTATGGATATCAGATCGCAACCGATAGGTTCTTGTCATTGGTTTGCACACTGTTGTTTCTCATGATTCGTTGTATTAACTGTACTTAGGTTTTCACCTAAATACAAACCACGGTTGTTTATCGTGAGTTTTTGTACTTAAAGTATTTAAGTTTTCACTTAAACACGTACAACAGTTGCTTGTTATCTGAGTTTTGTTATCATGCACACTGTTTATACATTGTATATACACACTGTAAATAGTGAAAGTACACATACCATACAGACTTGCCGGACGATCAGGTGCTGGATGTCACATGTGACTTCTGGTTACGCGAAGTACCATTCTTGGGACATGTGGTCAATGTCGATGGCATACATGTCGATCTTTCCAAAATTCAGGCGGTTATGAAATGGAGTTCACCCAAGACTCCAACCGAGGTTAGAAGTTTTCTTGGTTTAGCCGGTTATTACAGGAGGTTTATTCAAGACTTTGCCAAGATTGCTTCATCTTTGACAAATCTTACGAGGAAGGATAAAGGCGTTTCAAGAGTTAAAGACAAGACTAACACAAGCATCGGTGTTGACATTACCGGATGGACCCGATGATCTTGTGGTCTATTCCGATGCGTCATATGTTGGTCTTGGGTGTGTTATGATACAAAGAGGAAAAGTTATTGCTTATGCTTCACGTCAGTTGAAAGTTCATGAAGTTAACTATCACGTTCATGACTTGGAGCTTGCAGTGGTTGTTTTCGCATTAAAGATATGGCGTCATTATCTTTATGGGGTGAAATGTACCATTTACACTGACCATAAGAGTTTGAAGTATTTATTCACACAGAAGGAATTAAATATGAGGCAGAGACGGTGGATGGAGTTACTCAAAGACTATGACTGCGAAATCCTCTATCATCCAGGAAAAAAAACGTAGTGGAAGATGCTTTGAGTAGGAAAGAGGAACATTTACCCATTCGGGTAAAGGCGATAAAAATTGTGGTGTCTTCGGATCTGGTGAATCAAATTAAAGCTGCTTAAATGGAAGCTTTAAAGGAGGAGAATTGGAAACGTGATAGAATTAATGGGTTAGCTCATCAATTGGATGAGGATAGTCTTGGAGGAATCTCATAAATCGAGATATTCGATTCACCCCGGGAGGCACGAAGATGTATCGTGACTTGCAGGTTAACTATTGGTGGCCGGGAATGAAACGAGATATCGTCAAGTATGTCGTAAAATGCTTGACTTGTGCGTAAGTTAAGGCGGAGCATCAAAAACCGTATGGCAAATTGCAACCTTTGGAGATTCCGATGTGGAAGTGGGAGCATATTACGATGGACCTAATCACAAAGCTTTCTAATACTAGGAACAGTTATGATACGCTATGGGTCATCGTAGATCGGTTATCAAAGAGTGCTCACTTTATACGGATCAAGGAGACGTATTCTTCCAAGAAGATGGCCAAAATTTATGTTAAGGAGGTGGTGTCTCGGCATGGAGTACCTGTGACTATTGTATCTGATCATGACACTCGATTCACTTCTCATTTTTGGAAGAATTTTCAAGAGGAATTGGGTACGAAACTACTATTAAGTACGGCGTATCACCCTCAAACGGATGGTCAGAGTGGCAGAACAATTCAAACACTTGAGGACATGTTACGGGCATGCATCATTGACTTTGGAGGGAGTTGGGATGGCTATTTACCAATGGCGGAGTTTTCTTATAATAACAGTTATCATTCCGGTCTTGGAATGCCTCCTTTTGAGTTTTGTATGGGAGAAAATATAGGACTCCCGTGTGTTGGGGAGAAATGGGACCAAGAGAACTCGTCAGCAAAAAGGTAGTAAAGGTGATGAATGAACGGATCGATCAGATACGAGCTCATTTAAAAGCGGCACAAGACCGTCAGAAATCTTATGCGGATAAACGGAGGAGGCCGATCGAATTCCAATAGGGGACTTTGTGCTGCTAAAGATGTCTCCTCGGAAGGGCGTGATTCGTTTTCAAAAGCAGGGGAAACTTAATCCACAGTTTATTGGACCATTCAAGATTATAGCTCGGATTCGCGAGGTTGCCTATCGCTTAGAGGTACCGGTGGAGTTGAGTGGGATTCATAATACATTCCACGTGTCTTATCTACAAAAGTGCTTGGCGGACGAATCGGCTTACGTGCCAACGGAGGATTTGGTCATTGATGATAAACTCAATTATATTGAGAACCCGGTGGCTATCTTGGATAGAAAAGTGAAGCAACTTTTAAATAAGACGATTAACCAAGTAATGGTGCAATGGAAGAACAGGCGGGGTTCGGATGCTACGTGGGAGTCCGAGGATGAAATGCGGAAATTTTATCCTTTTCTTTTTGAGGTGTAACAAGGTTTCGGGGACGAAACCTTTGTAAGGAGGGGAGAATTTGTAACAACCCGTTTTGGGGAATTATTATAAGTAAAATGTAATTGGAGTATAAATTATGTTTTACTTTAATTGATGGGTGTTTCATAAGATTTAACTATCTTAAACATTATTTGGTGGGTGTTTTAATAAATATTTGATTTAAAATATTACATATGGTGGTGTTAACTAATTTATCTAAGTTAGTCATAATTAGTTAGTTTTAACATGTAATTGAGGTGTTAGAAGTGACAATTCCTGAAACTTAATTAAAGGGGGAGTTTGTATGTAAAATGGTAGTCAAACTTTATATTAAAGCTATTAGTTGTGATAATAGGAATTGATAATGAAGGTGTAAGTGGAACCAAACGACCCGGGAAGGAAATTATTATAGAGGATTGCTCGTTGGATCAAGGCAAGTCACCCAAATCTTCTACTTGTTATGCGTAATGTGTTATGTGTAACACCCCGACCGATGGCGGAAACGTCGGGATGCCACGAGGGATGTGTAGATTGTTCATAAGCTCATGGGCATCTAATTAAATCATCACATATCAATTAAAACAACCAAATTAATTACATCAAAAACCAAGTTCATCATGATTTAGTTACAGTAATTACACAAAAGATTTAGCTAAATTGACTAAACTCTAGTCTTCAGAAATCTAGTTAATTTAGCTAAGTCCAAGACCCTAAGTGATGATCTCCAAAAGATGTAGGGCTATCCTGCTCTACCTACTTCTCCTCATTTCCTGAAACATGTAGAAAATCAAGTGTCAACTACGAAGTAGTTGGTGAGTAATCATAAGTTTGTATGTTTCAAAAATGTTTATAAAATGTTTATGAAAGTTTATAATTTTCCGAGAAAAATCCACATGTGCACCTGCGAGATAATCCAACACACAACCACAACCACAACAATCACATAATTCAATTAATCACAAATAATCAACCACATATATTCAACCAATCTCATCCAATCTCAACCAATCACAAATCAATCAATAATCAATATTCACCATAATCATCTCAATATAAGTTACCGCGGAGGACCTCAGTCAACTCAATCAACGGCGGAATCATCGCGGAGGACCTCAGTCAACTCAACCAACGATATTCCTAAATAGTATAAGTGTCTTCATGCACTGCGGAGGACCGTAGTCAACTCAACCAATAGTGGAATCACTGAGGAGGACCTTAGTCAACTCACCAACAGTAACTCAATTATTGCGGAGGACCTAAGTCAACTCAACAAACAATAACTCATGGAATATGCAATCATCCATATCAATCCAAAATCAATAATAATTCAATAGTATGAATATCATATTGATAATCCAGGTGTCACCCATGTGTTATCAAAATAATATTTTAAGTCTGGTATACATGTTCCACCTCCGAGTTTAAAAGCAAAATGATTTAAAAAGGAGGTTATGAGAACTCACCTGAATTCCTTAGATTCAGTGTTTGTAGAATGCGCGCTCACGTAAGTAAAACCAAAAGCAACTCAATCAACCTGTATTTAATATGTGCTCGTGTTCATAAGTATATGCGTTTTATTTCAATTAAGTGCCCATAAGTGTTTACCTTTAATCATTAAGTGTTTCGTTAACTTTGTTTATTTAATCTAAGTTAAGTTGTAACACCTAAGATTTTATCAATGATCATCATACAACTGTAATTTAAACTCGTTAGTTTTAAATATTCATCATATGATGATTCTTGAATAATATAGCCACGGTATACAAGTTGTAAAGGTAATAACCTTGTACACTTATGTACACTCTCGTATATATACATGCATGCATGACTACTTGAGTTACTAACATTTAAAGTTGTTGAATTGTATTTAGGTTTAAGAACATCAAACTCAAGTTATTCTCATAATTTGTTTACATTATGTATAATCTCATAAATTTAACATTATGTAATTAATAAAAAGGTGGCAACTTCTAACCCTTCACGCATGCATGTGTTTACCCCATTATTGTGTTTTTTTTTATTTTCTCTTAACCTTTAGTTAGATTGTTTAGGTTTTAGCAGCCCTAATTCCAGCCAAAATCCCTAGGTTCGCTGCCATCCTACTCCAAAACCTTTAGGTTCGTTCAACCATGGGTTCATCCAAGCGCATAGGTTCTTCAGTCTGAGGTTCGGCCAAAAGGAAGGATTGCAGGTCAAGGTTCGCTGCCTAGGGATGATTAAGTGGCTTAAGGTTCAGTTACAATAATGGTTCGTAATCTCCTGCTTCCATGTAGCCTAGGTTCGGCCAAATAGGGTTCGCAAATCCCAAGGTTCGGCCAACGTAGAGCTTCGGCTGTCATGGGTTCGGCTAGGTCCAGGCTTCGGCCAGAACCAAGGTTGGCATGGCTAAGGTTTGGCAGCAGAAGGGAGGTTTGGTCTCATGCAGGTTCGTGGAACAACGCTTCGGCTAGTGCAGGTTCGCATGGCACAAAGGTTCGCTGACCCAGGAGGTTCGACCCTGCACATGTTGAGGCTGTTGAGGGTTCGGCCAACCCAGCTTCGGCCACTTGCTGCGTCGCGATCCACTGTTCATCATCATCATCTTCGAGTTCCACCTTGTTGCAGGTCCAACCCATGGCTTTCCCAATACTCATAATAGTTCGTTTTAGTGTTTTCCAAGTATAGAATTCGTTTAAATACAAGGATATAAACCGATTGTTATTTAGAGTAAGAAACAAAAATAAAATTTGAGATCTACCTCTAAATGTTGCCCAAATGATGAGTTTCTTCGTGGGTTCCCGTTCTTCTCGATCACACCGTCGTTTAGACACCAAGATCTTGCAAAACCGTTGAGAATTGAAGAAAATATTGTAGAGAGAAGTTAGAGAGAGAGATGATGAAAATTGTGTTCTAGAGAGAGAGAGTAGGTCTTGTATAAATGAAAGAAATGGGTGTGTCTTCCATATGTATACCTCGTATCTTTCCCGTGTGCTCGGTCTCGTTTTTATCGCGTAAAATATTATAAATTGCTCAGTTTTGCTCGTAAAATATATTTAAAACATAAAACATTAATATCCTTAGGTTTCGCTTAAATAAAATGATTTTAAATAAAGTTGTTTCGTAAAACGATATAGTTTGCTTTCGTTAAATCATATATTTTTTAAAACGATTTGTTCGGATCCGTCTTAGGTTGTAACTCCTAATAAACGTTTTTAAATTTATTTTTCTTATTTTAATATCGTTAGATATTATTTCGTTATCTCGTCGAAACGCGTTACTTATGTACGTATTCGTAAAGATCATCACCTTTTTGAATCCGACGCTCGTATCGTATTTCGATTCGATTTACGATTATGGAATATCGTTTCAGTATATTATTCCTAATAATTATATTCATGTGAATCGTCACCCACATGAATACATTATTAAGTGAATAATTCTGAAATAACATTCGCGTTTAATTTATAATCGTAACCTCATCATCGTGTGATCATTTCCAATAACGCTTTCATTATTTTATTATCTTTAATATTATAAATTCCCAATCCAAATCCCACTAAACCATATCACTGACACATCCATGATAGACCTAAATAAGCTTATGTATATGGCATATGTAGGAGTAGGTCGCAACCTATCCAGCCACCGTCCCACCACCATTTCGATAAACCATGACCATGTGTCCTTGACTATGTTTAGTAACCAACTAATATTAAACTCATAAATCCTTCCCATTCCAAACCAAAACCTCGGATTCTCCTCACCAAAGCCTCAACACTGATATAATCATGATAAACCGAAGATGGTTTATGTATAGGGCATACGTAGAGGTCAGTCGCAACTGCCTCAGCCGCCATCCCACCACCTCTTCGATAGACCATGATTATATCCTTGCCTATCTTTGGTTATAGAATCCTATACCACTACCATTCCAAATCCACAATCCATATCATGTTAATTCAACTGCAATAAACTCTCTGGTTCTGTGTAGTTGTATTTCAACTAAATTTCCCATGGTTTATGCTCATAACAATGTGTTCTCAATATGTATACCAATAATAATAACATCCAATAATCCATAGTCATTAACAATTATCATATCAGGTCTTAACAGTACAAACATTTATGTAATGTAATTACCTGAAATACAGTGATGTTACATTATGCATGAATGTATGTTTGGTAGAAGATTGATTTTATGGTGAAGATGTGATATGGTGATTATTGTTAGACAATGATAAGCAATAGGTGATATATTGTCACACCCCTGCGCCGCGTGCGGAATCCACGGCGCGGTGACGTATGATCAGTTGAATCATGCACAAGTATTGAATAAGAACAACCACAATGGATTTCTATGTTTCATAATGTTAAGACAATTGTTTAGTTATAGACAACTATCTACCAAAAGTAAGACAACTACAGACCCAAAATATGGTTACAAAATAAGACTTCAAACAAGACAATTAAACAATCAGGATTTAGTGAGTTTCTATTCCATCCTAGCATGTTTCTTCATCTTGTTCTATCTTAGAATGGTCTCCTTAGTTGTCCCTGAGAATGTCTTAAACCTGATTTCCTGAAACACGTGAAAAGTAACTGTCAACTACAGACGTAGTTGGTGAGAACAATAGGTTTAACATTTGTAAACATGAGTATATGAAATAAGACATAGGTAAGTTAAAGCATCATAAGATTCACACGGATGAGCTGCAACCCAAACTAACATCAAGTAATAAAAATGAGTGTAAACAGTCCAATCACTGTTCACACAAGAGCCAACATATAATATCAAGTCCCAAACCACGTTTGGAGTTAGATTATGTATAGCAGTTTTGAAAACCATATGACACCAGACCTGCAGTTAGCTTTTAAAACAAATTTAAAAGCTAACTCCATCCTGGATAAGAACCAATGTGTCCGCTTTCCCTTGTTGTGATCACCCAGTACTAACGCTAATGAATATGATACTTGATGCTTTTACAAGTTTGTTTACAACAATGGACACCATGTTTTCTGAACCTTACTTTAACCGGATGTGTTAATGTCTTATTGAAAACCTAGATTTAACTCCACGAGTTAAATCCTTTGTTTTATGTAACATGAAAATGAATCCCTTGATTTGATTACCATGATGTGAACCATATGATTTGAATATCATGAAATGAACCACTTGATTTGAATACCACAAAATGAACCACTTGATTTGAATACCACAAAATGAACCACTTGATTTGAATACCATGATATAGTGACCTTGTGTAACAACAAAGTTTATAACGAAAGGAAGAGTTTATGAAATCATTTATTTGAAAGTGTTTATCCTTTAAAAGAACATTTGAGTGAACCTGTTATAAAACATTTCAAAGAATCATTATAAAATCCTTTTTAGTAATAAGAGTTTAATAGTGAATAATTCCTTTAAAACAATTGGCAATTTCCTTAAACAGTTGAAGAATCCCTTGGATTCGTAAGATGAACCTGTAATCTTTATGTATACACATAATCTGTGTAATGAAACAAGATTGAAATAGTGGTTTTGATCACGTGTTCCACCCCAAAACAGTTATAAAACAGTAAAAGAGGGGCTAATGTTCTCACCTGTCTGCAGTAGACTCTGAACTAAACAGTTAGCAAGTAGCAAACAGGACTTCTAATTGTTTCCTATAACATTGTAATCATACATAAGATATAGGATTTATAATGGTATAAACTTTGATTCATTGATTGACTTGTGTTCTCATGATTATGATTGTTGTGGAATCTTGAAGGTTATGATTTGAATCAATTGATTGATCATGGGTCCAAGAAACGAATATGAAATGTTCCATTGTGCATAAATCTTATGCATAAAATGATAATTGTTGAGAATTTGATAACCATTGATTAACATGAATTATGAAAGGATGTTACAATTGCTTTAAGTCTTTATGATTGTGACTTGATCTTGTAATTAGGATAAGTTGCAACTTAAACCAATTATGACCAAATTCACATGTACTTAGAGTTTGTGGGCCACAATATGGGCCTTAAGCCCATAAAACTATGATGGGCTTAAGTATAGGTCCATGGGCCTCTTAGGTTAACCATTGTCCAATTTGAATATGAAGTTGGGCCAAGTGAATGTGATGTTGGCCCAACAACATTGATATAGGCCTTATAACACGCCAAAGACAATATCTAGCCAATTAGGATCATAGTGACCGAATGACTTGGATTGGGCCTAAGGATTTCAGTTGGCCAACCAATGCAAATGTATTCTACGTAACGTTCCAAGGTGTTATCGAGCTAATTGAAAACCTAATGGACCAATCTAACTCCCTTGGGCTTTCCTCACACCTACGGGCCTAGTACTAAAGCATTTGGGCCAAATAGGTTGAAGTTGGGCCGAAGGAAGGTGAGCTGCCAACTTTGGGCAGCGAACCCTCTTGGGTTTCAGCCCAGGGTTCGCCCCTATAACCAAAGGGTTCGGTCATGATGAGAGGTTCGAGGGTTCGGCCAAAGTATCCAGCATGGTTCGGCTAAGATGGTGTCATGCAGGTTCGTGGTTCCTAGGTGGTGTTCTGCATGGTTCGCGAAACCCTTTAGAGTTCGGTGATGCTATGAGAGTTCGCCACAGGTTCGTGGAGCATAAGGTCCTAGCAAGGTTCGGCTGAATGGGGTTCGTGTGAGGATCTACATGCAGGGTTCGTCATCATGCAAATCATAGGGTTCGTGTATTAGAGAGTTCGTGAGTCTGATGAGGGTTCGCATAGGGTTCGACTGAGAAGAGTTCGTGGGCAGCGTGAAAGCTCATCACAGGTTCGTGAAGACCCCAGGGTTCGGCTGATAACTCCACGAACCATGCAGGGTTCGTAGAGCTTGCTGTATTCACGAAGGTTCGGCCATATGCTGTGTGAGGGTTCGACCACTGAAACTTCGACGAACCTGTAAAACCCCATCATCTTCATCCTCTCTAGGCCACGATCTAGGTCATCCTAATCTCAATGAAGGTTACTACATGTGCGAAATGCAGAAAATGATGCAAGAGGGCCGGTTTTGTGAGTGTTTAACAAACCCACGCATAAAAACCCTAATTCCCGAAGCTTCCTTGGTTCATACCTCGTTTTTGGCTGGATGGATTTGCGAAATTCTTGTACTTTCGTGTAGAGGATGCCGAGGGCTTCGCGTGGACACCAAGAATGACGAATTCCGTTGAGAATCGAGCGAGATACGAACGATTTAAGTTGGGTTTTCTTAGAGAGAGAGAGGGTAAACGAATTTGTAGTGAGAGAAAGTGTTGGTGAGGTAATAAATGAAGGTTTAAGCCTTGTTCAAGGCTTTTATAGCCCGGGTGGTATTCGGGTCCGTTTCGGTCGCTCGGTTCGCGTTTCCGGAACGAAATGCGTATTTTACACGGTTTTAAAATAAAAGAGTTGTTAAACTCATTTAAATGATGAGTTTCAAAATTGTAAAAATATAAAATAATTAATTTAATTATTTTTACTCTTCGTGTGTTGACAGATCGTTAAACACTCACAATTACGTGTATACCCGCAATCGCGTACGTTTTTCGATCGTATTAATTATTTAAAGTCGTTTAATCATAATTATAAGTTCAACATTCGTATTATTATGGATCGTCACCCATAACTATACTCAGTCTCGCTTACGTATTACGATTCTTGTTGAATTAATTAATTGTTATAATATTCGTCTCTACACTACGCACTAACACTATCCTGTTACACCAAACGCAGTATATATATAGGGCTCACTCTCGCTGCCCACCACTGTTTCGATATAACAAGATACTGTTCTTGCCTAGTGAACTCGACTGTAAATAAGTAATATATACTTGTTCCTGAATAATAAGATCCTGTAACACACAAGCACACATTATGAACATATGAATCACATTGATAAACTGAACATGGACACACACTGTTCTAACACTGTTCACGACTACATGACTAAATGCACAAATGTTACATATATGTTGCTTGATTATTGTTAACATGGTGTTCTAATGCCAGTCCATGATTGACTTGGTGTTAATTTGTATGTGTGGTGAATGTATGAAAATAGTTCGCAAGGTGTGTGAACTCATAGTTGAAATTGAAATGAATTGGTGTTTTGAATCACAAGTGGTGTGATCATGACATTAGATTATTCACATGGTGTGTGAATGTCCTTTGTTGGGTGTAATCAAGTTAGTATAACACAAGTGGTGTGGTTTATTTAGCTTGAGAAATCTTGTGGATTAAGATTTCAATGGTGTTTTGGGTACAAACAACCTGTTAGTAAATCGTTTGACATTATGACCATGATGGTTATAAATTGGTGATTTGTATGTTTATATGGTGTTATATAACGTTTATGGAGGTATTGGAATGGTCGGAAATGAGCGGAATGGGTCGAGACGGGTCAAAACTTAAAAAATGGCCGTGCAGGGTGTGCCCAGCGTACCATACGCTAGTGGGGGCGTATGATAGGCCACCTTCAGCTCAAATCCTTGAAATCCTCTTTGATACGCCGACCAATACGCTAACCAATACGCCGAGTGCTGATTTTGAACAAAATTAACTATTTTGGTCATGTAAGCTCGGGTGGGCGGGCATGGTATCTTACTTAGTTCTAACGAACTAACGGTGACTTAAATATGGTGTTTTCAGGTGAACAGAAGGGGTGAATGCGATTATCGGATTGCTATGCAAGGACTCGGATCAAAAGTGTTTTGGTGTTTAATCTTTGTTGGTTTAGAACAAAGTTTTTGTGAATAATTTAAATGAGATTTGGTTGTTGAATGTTTGTTAACATCAAATATTTTGTAAAGTCTTTGTAAAGTGGGGTGTTCAAAGTGTTTAATTCACTTGTTTGTTTGAAAAATCTGGGACATATTCTGATTTGTCATTTTAAAATGCGTGTAACATGTTGGTGGGTTTTGGGGCTTACAGCTCCGGTCATTTGCGTTGAAGGGGAGACCCCGGTTCTCTGATTTTAGTTTGTTGCCAGAGGATTGGGGTGCACACTTCACCCCATGGGTGTCTGCTATGGAGACTGCTTATCGTGCCCTGGAGAAGATCTACCTCAAACGCATGTGTAACATTGATGATGATCTCGCCATGATTGCTTACTCATTTTTCAATTTCAAAGAACTTGTTTTAGTTTGCTGTGATGGATTGAGTAGACTCGTATCATTTTCATAAATGTAATACTTAATTTAGGTTATTTAAACAAAATAGTTTATTTAAATTTATGGTTATTTTAGCAGGATGCAGATGTTAAAAGCCAAATAGTCTTCTTTTAACATGTTGCAGATGTTTTATCCAACTCTTCTGCTACAGAAGTTTGCAAATGACTGCAAACATTTTACCCCTGAAAAACAAACATCACCTATATGTGCTATAAATGTTTAATAATTGATACTATAAAGGTGATGTATGACACACAGGGATCTAGAGACAAGAGTGACAACAACGACAACAAAAATACGTACATAGTGTAATCCTATTTTGTGGTGTCTGGGAGAGAGATGAAAAATACCTTACCTATACCTCAATGTAGTAGAGAGAATGATTTGTGAGAGTCCCTCGGCTCAAAAATTTTCAAAAATAATTTTTTTCCTATTTTTTATTTTATTTTATTTTATTTTTTATTATTATTATTATTATTAATTTGTTTATTATTATTATTATTATTATTATTATTATTATTATTTTTGCAATATCACACAGGGAGACAACAAAACACCACAACATAGACACACATATGTTAAAAAAGAAATAGACATAGGCTATACAAGCAAAAAAAATGCATAAAGAAACACAACAGACTAACCTATCTCCTAAAGTAATACTCTTGACCTATCTCCTGACCAAGCTAGGGTTCTCTCGCTTTTATTATACATATTTATAAACTCCTATTAGTGATCATGTGATTTGAACGCTTAAAATTTTAAAAATAAAAGCATTAAAAAGACACCTTAATACAATTAAAACAAATGATCTTGGTTATTATTTTTTATATGACTAGATAAGTTGAAAAACAGAAAAAACAATCCACTAAAGTAAAAAATTAAAAATTTTCTTTATAGTAGCATAATTTTTGTATATTATCCTCTTTAAAATACCCTTCTTATTATTTTTTTACAATATCATTTTATCATTTATCTCTATAATATATAATAAATAAATGTTTTGTTATGGCATATATTAGTTTTGTGTCCCATCAAAAAAATAATCTTTTTTTTTTCTTTCTCTTATTAAATATTTATAAGAAACCTTTTATAAATTTATTTTTTTCTTTTTAATTAAATAATAACAATTTTAGTCAACCAAGAAATATCATAATTACAACATAAGTCATATTTTTTAAATTTTTATAAAATATTTCTAACAAATATATGATATGTTATTGAAAATAAATAATTGTAAAATTTATTTATTTAACTTGTGTAATACACAAGTTTTAACGTAATATTTAATATATATTAACTTTTTTCTAAAGTTAAAAATATATGGTGGCCGGGTACTCCAATATAATAGGAAGTTACCTAACAGTCATGTTAATCACCTATGGCTATAAGGCTCCACGTTACTCTAAAAGTCTGGACCATCATATATATCCAATGTTTTCATAACCGGACCGGACGTCGAACCGGTCTCCTTACTGGTTAGAGGTCGGACCGGTTGAACCGAATTTAAGAACCGGATGATTTTATAAACATTTTATAAATATATATATATAAAATCAAAAAAAAAAAATTTAAAATATAAAAAACCGGTTTAACCACCGGTCCGACGGTTCAACCCACTGGTTCCCAAAACGGCCCCAGAACCGCCGAGCAGATCGGTTCACCCACCAGTTACCAATTCGACCGGTCCGACCGGCTGGTCCGGTTTTTAAAACACTATATATATCACATGATTGTTTCATATAATTCTTTAGCATTTTTATGAAATTTACAATTACTTTAATGATAATTAAATTTCAAAACATTTTGTTAGCAATTAAGTGTATTTACTTTGGCCAAGTAAAGAAAGACTGTATAGATTGACTGACCAAAAGTTATAAACAAAACTTGGACTAAAATTAACTCTATAATAACAAAAAGATCAACAACAAAAACATATTATCCAACCCTAATCTAAATTCATATCCATGATTCTTTGGACTCCAACTGCTTTGGTATAAATTTGAGTTCATATTTCTACACTCATCTTCTTCTTGTTCACCCCATGAACTCTTGTTCCCACCAGTTCTACTTTTTGAAGAAATACAAGATTTAACTTCCCTTGAAGTATTGTTCTTTATGCAAAGCCCATTGTTTCCTCTTATATCAAACCTCATTCCAATCCTGTTTATCAACTCTTGTGAGACTATTATCTCACCACTAAGTTGATTTTGGCTCAAGTTCAGCTGTTCAAGATTTGGGAGTGACCCTATATATGAAGGGACTGTCCCATTGAGACTGTTATTGTCAAGAGACAAAGCAGTCAGATTCTTCAAGGTTGACAAAGAAGTGAGCATTGGTCCCATCAGTCCACACCTGGAAAAGCTCAAAACTTTAAGCCTACCCAGTGACCCAATAAACAAGGGCATACCTGTGTTTATAGGGTTGTCTTGAATGACCAAGTATTCTAACTGCTTCAAACCAGATAAAGATTCAGGCAGCGGTCCACTTAAAAAGTTATGACTCGTATCAAACAGCACCAACCTGCTCAAATTGCCAAATTCTTGAGGTACCCTACCAGTAAGGTTATTAGACCCTAAATCAAGCTTTTGAAGAGACTGAAGTTGACCAAAAGATGGAGGCAGTTGACCTCCAAGCATGTTGTAGCTAAGGTCAAAGATGGTCAAACTTTTCAGTTTTCCAATTTCTTGAGGGACTGAACCAGTAAGATGGTTGTAGCTCAAGTCAAGCTGTTGTAGGTTAACCAACCCACAAATTTCTTGTGGGATTACACCAGTGAACATGTTTTGTGAAAGGGAGAGGACCCTCAAGGTTTGAATGTGCCCTAAACTTGAAGGGATACTCCCATGGAGACTAGGGTTTGAGACAAGTGCCAAGTGTTCTAAAGATGATAAACAACTGTTTTCAAAGAGAGATGAAGAGAGAGAAACTGGTGTCACATTGAAACAATTGAAGAGAGAGAGAGTTTTGAGATATGGAAGCTTCAACAAACCTCTTGAAGACAAACTGGCAGTGGGTTTACAAGGTGGATTAAGGATATCATTCCCAATGTGAATCTTGGTTACATGAAAGATTGTAGGGTTGTAATCTTGTGAACCATCATCTTGAGCCATGAGCTCACACTGCACACCAGACCATGGTGTGTCTGTGCATGGTTGTGGGTGTTCTTGGGCCCATGTAGGGTCATCTAAGAGTGAACTCATGACCTCAAAGAGTCCTAAAAGCTCGTCATCATCCATGCTTGTCATCTCACTACCATCACCAACATTAAACACCATAAGAACATGAAGCAAAATAAGGAGGAGAATAGAAGAAAAAGAAGCCATTTTTTAAGTGTGGAGAGAAGATGGATGTAAACAAAAATGGGAAGATCAAGATCTGGTAACTTTTATAAATATGATGTTACATTATTGCCAATGGATAGGAGTTTGGTTTGTGGATATTTACAATCAAACCTTTATTTTATATTGATAGTTACATTAAATCCAAAATATTCATTGAATGTACATTTTATCTCCTTGCACTTGTTTTTCTGTTCACTTACCAAATAAATAATAAGATCGTTTCTCTTTCCGTACGTAGTTGACAATATTATACCAAAATATTTGTAGGATGGATGAAAAATCACATATCGCCTAACCCACAAATGACACACACATTATCGGATATTTGGGCAAAAGATTAGAAATTTAAAAAAATAAAGGTGAATTGAAAAAATTAAAGATAGTTGAGGGGTGAAAATGAAAAATATGAAAATCAAATATTGATGTCAGTGGAAAAGGCTGCTTGGACTTGAAAGCCCTGTTATCTCAAAATGGAAACCAGACACACCTTTTCCATGGCAAATCAGGACATGTGTAGCCCAATACTTCTATTGTTTTGTTCCTCTATCTGTGTGTTCAATTTCTCCGGCTAACACCTTTTATCAAAATATTAAAAACCAAACCGTTAACCACCCAAAAATTCCAAATAGTTTTTAACTATAACTCATTCGAATGATAATGATTTTCAAGCTCTGAAACCGAAACCGAAACCAATATAATAATTGAAACTGGTTAACCGTCATGTAACAAAATTTTGCTTATGTGGACCGGTTAACCAGTTTGAAAAATAGAATGATAAGTGTTTTGTTTTTTTGAAACTTCAAACAAGTCTAATCCGTTGGTTTTTCCAACAACATGAAACCGATTAAAAAATGGTATAAAAACCGGTTAGAATTTGATATTGGTTCTTTTTTCATCTCTAATAACCAAGTATAACTTGTTATAACTATTTAGAGGTTAAAATATATTAAATTTTTATAATTTTAGTGATTAATCTAAATTAAGGTCATAAACAAGTTAATTCAAGCCAAAACATGCTTAAGCTCAAGCTCCACTCATTTATAATTGTCAAGATAGACTCAAATTGGGCTCTATTTATCAAATATTTAATTATTTTATTTACATAAATACTTACTATATACATATACATTTATAATTATAACTTTATATGCATAATAAAACTTTAATCATAAATCTTATAAATGACATATACGTTACAACTATATATTTCTTATTTATAACAAAAATAACTATATTAATATAACTAAGAGTCTCTATTGTAATTATGACTTAATCAAACTTGATATGTAAGTATATTATGGAGCTTGTTAAATAATTATTTATTTAAAAATGCACAAATTATAAATTTAGTTTAAAAGTTTATATTTTTTGGGTGGTTGATAAATAGAACCATAAAAAAAGTGGGTGGTTTATTAGAAAATGTATAAATGTGATATGAAGTAAAAGTGTAAGATGATAAGACATAATATGTTTGGTCTGAGTAGTGTTTCCTCATCATGCTGATGGCGACGTTTCCAGCAGCCTTGCTCGCATGCTTCCTTTCTACCAGACCCCCCACCCGACCCCCAACCCCAACTAACATATATACATCATTGATATCGACTAAATAAATTTAAAAAAAAAAAAAACATAGGAAGGGACAAATCATGTAAACAAAGATTTGCCATTAAATTAATAAAATTAAAAACATAAGTAAATAAATACCTGTTTTAAAGACATGGGCTTTGCAACATAAATAAATATTGTTTTTCATTGATTAAAAAAAAATCAATACTTGAAACGACGGATGTACATAAGTAATGTTTTATCCTTAGAGAGTACACATCTATTTTTTTTTTTAATTTAACATTCAAATACACTATACGTCTTATCTAAGTATATAAGAGACGTATAATTTTCTTTAACACCACTGATTCAATAATGATTGGTCTCGTATATATCTCGTATATGATCTATACGACACATAGGAGCGTACCTAGTTATTGGGTATGGGGGTCTGAACTTTGGATTTTCAATATATATGCGATCTGATCTCGACCGACCCCCAAAAATTTTGTCCCACACCCTCATGAAAATTTGATGAACCAGATGAAGCTCAATTTAAACAATTTTTCTAGGTCCGTCACTAACGCCATAATATAGATGTATAAGAGGTCAATCATTATTGCTAACAAATTTGACAATTAATGATTGGTTCACTTATGGGTCTATAGTGACATACAGAGGGTGTGAAATTTGAGGATTGGTGTTTATAACACGACCAAAAGAAGTCCAAACATGTAAAATTGTAGTAACGAACCATAGTTTAATTTTCTTTTTAGGTTTTTCATTTTGTTTAAATGTAAATAACTTTTTATACGAATTTCTTTTCTTAAAAAAATAATTGTATAAATATTTTACTGTCTTACTTTAAGAATAATCTTGCTACGTTTTTTATTTTTAAATTGATTTTTTTAAAACCTCATATTGTGTGTATAAAATGCATAATTGTAAACGTGTGTGAATTCAAACATAGAGTTAGGTTCAACTAAATAGTATCATTATCCTAAAAAGTATAAGAATGATTATTAATCATTAGATCATGAGATAAAATTTAAGAGGAAAAATTCAAAATTATAGAGAGAAAAAATTGTTGTAAGGTAATTTAGTCTTGACCACTTTGTCCACACTTTTTTTTAAACGTTCATAACTTTTATATTCGATATTATTTTATTAAAAAAATATATCATAAAAACGAACATTTATTTATCTTTAAAATGAGTATAGTGTTGCTATAAAAAATAAAATTCTATCAGTTCATTATGTCTAATTATCGTCATTGTTACTTTCTTAAACGTTTGTGTATAATTATTTTTTTTTGTGTTTTTCTTAGACTACCCACATCAATGACCTAACTTAACCTAATATTTTATTAAAAAAATAATTTATCACTCTTTCACCTAAACAACCCAACCTAACTTAATTCTTCCTACACATTCACAACCCAACCCAACTCAAATATTATTCACATATTTAATATACAATACATAATGAGTTGTGTGTTAAATTAAATAAGATAATTAAATATTAGAAAGTGCATAATGAGTTGGCCATTTGCAATTGGCTCAGTCAAATCAAAGGAGAGAGAAATTTGGTCGTGACCTTGGTTGTTCTACCGACCAGATCGTATATCTACAACCAAATGAGACGAATTTTTTATTATTTTTAATTAAATTTATCCGACCGACCCATTGGATGGGTCATCGATGGCGATAGTCTTATAGGTAGTTGTGCCTTTTTTACATTTAATTGTGTCTTTTTTAAAAATTATTGAGTTATTCATACATGTCATTATTGTATCCTTGCTTGACATTATGTTCTGCAACATCATTGTGTCTTAAATTGTTAGGAAAACACTACATTGATCAGGAAACACAAAAGAAACAATGATATGTACGAAAGACATAATATCCTGTATAAAAGACATAATTACCCGTACAAATTTGTTCATACTCTTCATTGTGTATTTTTACAGATAATTATGTCTTTTTAAAGATCATTGTGTTATTCACAATCGTCATTGTGTCATTCTTGCTTGACATTATGTATTTTGCAACATCATTGTATCTAAATTGTTCAAGAAAACACAACATTAAGCAGGAAACACAAAAGTCACGATGACATGTACAAAATATATAATAGATTAAAAAAACAGAAGTTTTTTTAAAGCAATATTATACCAATTTTAAAGATAAAAAATGCTCGTTTTTATGTTATATTTTTTTTTCAAAAAAGTAATTTCGTATGTAAAAGTTATGAATGTTTAAACAATGTGGGGGAACTTGATAAAAAGTCAACAAAATTAGTTATTACTAAAATACAATCCAACAACTTGATTTAATTAATCATAGTCATCAATTATTATTCTGATAGCTCAAAATCCTTTTTAGACTTATTAAGATAAGAAGCTTATTTAGTTTAACATAACATACAAACTTTGGTTGTTTAATTATAAACATAAGTAGTGTCACCCTTTGATTAATCATTTTTATATAGTATGTATTATCGTTGCCGTTCAAAAAAAATTATTTTTATAGGGAGTGTAAATACTTTTATGTATATCGCATAATTAATTATGCATGCTGTGAAATTTTGTACGTAATTGTTTGACATTGTGGCCAATGAGTGAGGAGCCGTCCTCATGAGCCGTGGATTCCGGTATTTATTATAGTACTAGGTTAGTATCCCGTGTATTACACGGGTTGAATAAAAATTATAATAAATAGTTATCAGCTAAACTTTAAACAGTATAAGATTATAATTAAATACGCATGCGATTAAAATTTTATATATTTAATACTTTAAGTAATTAAATAATTATATTATTTATTTAAATACTAAGTTTTTCAAATTTTGTTTATTTAAACATTTCATTACAAAAAATTGTTTTTGAAATTTTATATGTTATAATAATTTGACTTTTTTAAAAATATTTTTTAATATTAATATGTTTTTAATGTATTAATTTTCTTTTTAATTTTAAAAAATATAAAAAGTATGTTTAATATTTAATATCATTATTTAATATGAGAGAGATGCGGTAAATTAAAGTTAATGTGCTATAGGAACACGACATGTATCCCAGAAGACCTTTATTTATTAGAATAGATATAAGATAGATGTGTTAGGTGGGAAAAGAAGATGGAGGTGTTCTAAAGACACGCCATGTATCCTTAGAAAACCTTAATTTATTAGAGAAGTAAGATTTTCATAAAAGCCATGAGTCTTACAAATAGTAGGCATTCAAGTAATGGTTTTTCTTCGGAATGATGGATGATGTAGGTCATCAGTATTATCTTCATTTGCAAGCATAAGTGATATTTTGCCAATGGATTCATCTCAAGTGATCATATTTGAAAAATATTCATTCACGATTAAAAAAATATATTTAATGGTGTGCGTTATTATAGCACAGTTGAATTTACCCCTCAATCAATAACATATGTGTGATATTTGTTGTAATATCATGTTTGACTTTGACCGTTAACGTTGATTATTTTCTTGGGTTTTGACCAAGTCATAACCAATTGACTTCATCTATGATTAAATATTTTAAACATGTTCTTAATGGTGTTTATACGACAGATGAAAAATCGATGGTAAAACCAATGACTTACGATGGTAGTTTTGAGTTTTTATTTTACTAGCACACATTGATGATACGCAAACAAAAAAAAGCATCTATACACACTAAATATATCTCATGTTGCTCTCGCAACTCTAGGTTTTGATAGTTAAATCTCAACCTTTAAGTCGCATAACGTGTATCCTAAGCTGCATCATTACAAATGTATATATGTTAACCACCTTTAAATCTGTTTCCAGATTCTGGTGTATGCCTTAAATCTCTAAGAGCCGAAGAAACATGGTAATTTACCCTATGACAAGTGTACAGATTTACCTTAGTGGCGAATCTATGCACAACTCCGAGAATGAGTTATGTTATCTTCCAATTTACATACAAGTCGTTTGACTTGTAAAGTTTCACTGAAAGAATTGGTTCGCCTGTTATTATTCATCTTCCTCATTACACATGTATTTACCTCGCATCATCCGTCATAAGATATTAGCAGCTCTACTAACGTTGTTCAGATGATGTTGTGCTATCACTTAAGATCTCCCATTGGTTTAATCCACCGTAACTATGTCATGTGAATTTTATTACCCCTATTCTATGAGATGACTTAATGGGTTAAAATTCCAAGTTTTCCAAAATAACCCACTTGGTTAAACCTCCAGACATATTCTTATTAAAATGCCTAGAGTTTTGATCCTACTTTTCATCATGAACTCCTTTGTTCAAGATTCTGGATCTGGTGTTAAGTCTTCTCCCTCTTCTATATGTGAGGGTAACTATCCTGTTATTGTTATTCACTTTAATTCTAAACTCTCAATAATATCTGTTGGTTCCTTTGGTTCTTATCGATCTACTGTTTAACTAATCATACTCTCTGTATCATTCTAAGATCCATTCTCTCGTGTCATTAGCAAACTAGGGTTTCCTAAAGTAAGAAATTCAATTTAATTGAATCTAGGTTGACGTGATGGTCTACCTACTTGACCTGGCTTTTCTTAACACTCACAATGTGCAAATCTGCATAAATATCTAAATCTGATATTACAACAGGCATACACATACCACAGAATCCTATCAGATGTATAAAGGTGATTCCCAAACAAACTTTTCAAGAATTACATCCGTAGTCTTCCAGGTAACTAAGACTAAGTGGTTTAAGAATAACCAATTCTTAATTTGTTTAAGGATTTCCTAATTTGTCATTAAGTCTGTTTCTTTATTAAAATTCTACATGTAATAGTGGTCTATTCCTATAAAGCTTTCTCCTAAACTACGATAGTGATTTCTAATTAAGTTATAAACGATAATTATACTATTTCTTTAATCTAATTGTCAACTAACTCATCTAAGGCTTCCTTATCCTACTATTCCTAAACTAAAACAGAATATTCAGTTTAACTATCATACTATTCAATAACTTAAATATACCAAATAATATAACATACCTATGGGATCATCGGACTCCGAGCGTACTCCAGGAGCTGGTAAAGCAAGAAGGTGGGGTTCTCGGTTTGTGTAGGAGTTCTCGGTTGGGTATACTTCATTATAAGGTTTCTTGATAAATTTAAAATAACACCAAGGGTTCTTGGCCAGTACATCTAAAAGAAGGGCTCTTGGCCAAAACATAGGGTTCTCGATCATAGGAATAAAATGGGTTCTCGAATGGGTATGTCCAAATCAAGGGGTTCTCGGCCAACACAATGGATTCTCGGCCCTTCATCTTTAACCCCCAATTCCCAGACCTCCATAATTGCAGGTCTCTTAAAATCCCATATTTTAAGTCATTTTAAGATCAAATGATGCTGAAAAACTCATGTAAAAGTGAATCTATCAATGTTTGATGAGATAAAATAGAGTTCTAAGTTCATTCATTTGGGTTTGTTAAAAACCCTTAAAATCCAAAAGTTTGAGCTCACATGACCTTCAAATCAGTGGATTCCAAGCTTGATCTGCTGTACTTTCGCATTCTACTCGTCAAGGGCTTCGATTTGATACCAAGTTTGCTCAATTTGAGCAAGAAATGAAGAAGTTTTGATGATTTTTGTGAAGGAAAATCTAGAAAGAGAGAAGTTTTGGGATTGTAGAGAGAGAAAGGGTTGTTGGGTATTAAATGTGAAGAATAAATGCTTCACTAGGGTTTTTATACCCCGTATTGGTTCGGGTTCGTTTCGTTGCTTGGTTCTTACGTTTTCTTCACGTTTCGTATGTAACGCGGAATTTACGAATTTTAAATAAATAGTTTTAGTGTAACCTTTTTATGGTGATTATTCCTAGTACATGTTTTATAATTCTTTTCTGTATTTTATTGTTTCGAAACGTTTATTTTATTAGTTTCGTTAGATCGTTTCACCTTCGTACATATTCTTTCGGATCGTCACCCGAACAATTTATGATTCTTGTTTTCTACTTATTAGACCAACCTTCGGCTTCTGATTGAAGAAAATATCATAGGGAGTCTTTTGATGGCGCTTGTTCAATAGAGTTCAATTTTGAACATAGCAATCCATGTTAACAGCTTCAGCTCAGAAGAAGATTGGCAGTTTAGACTATGACAGCTTCAGCCTCGATAAGCATCTTGTTCCTTCTTTCAGCAACTCCATTTTGCTGAAGTGTACGAGCTGCACTGAAATTTCGAGCAATTCCTTTCTCATCGCAGAAATCAATAAGTGTCCGATTTCTAAACTCGGTGCCGTTGTCAGTTCTGATCACCTTAACCTTCAAATTCTTCTGATTTTCGATCAGGGTGATAAACTTCTTCAGAATCTCTGGTGTCTCATATTTCTTGGCCAGAAAGAAAACCCAAGTAAATCAGGAATAATCATCTGTTACAACAAGACAATATGACTTCTTTCCGATGCTCATGACGTTAACCGGACCATCGAGATCCATATGAAGAAGCTGCATAATTGATGAAATTGAGCTGAACAATTTGGGCTTATGGGGTCTCTTGTGTTGCTTCCGTTTGGCACATGCGATGCACTTCTCAATTGTGGAGAAGTCCTTAGAAGGTAAGCCAATAACGTGATCTCCCTTAGCCAGTCGGTTGAGATTCTTCAAGTTGACAAGACCCAGTTGGCGATGCCACAACAAACAACCAGTCTCCGATGCCTTAGGAAACAAACAGGTGTTTTCTGTGTATGAATCAGAATTCATGTTGATAATATAGGCATTATTGATCCTCAGAGTTCGCATCAAGATCCATTTTTCTGGCACGACAAATCCGGGCTTTAAGATAAGACACTCTCTGTTTGTGAAATGTGTTGAAAAGCTCTTGTCATAGATCTGAGAAACACTCAACAAGCTGTGGTTGAGTTCTTCAACATAGTATACATCTTCAAAACTTAGAGTTCCACTTGTAACCGTGCCCTTCATGCTGATTTTCCCACCTTTGTCTCCAGCAAACGAGACATATCCTCCATTAAATGGTGTGACTTAATGCAACTGAGAAAAATCCCTAGTCATGTGCCGGGAACAACTGCTATCAACGTACCAAACATTCTTCAGCTTATTTGGTCGTCCCTACATAACACACACATATTTAATGAGAAATGGGTACCCAAATCATAACAGATTTAGGTAGTGGTGGAACTTTTGGCCCTTTCTTGATAATTCCTTTAGGCTTGTCTGATTTGCCCATGACATTCATGGGCCTGACACCACTGTGGTTTAGATTGAGATTTGAAAACCTTTGACTTTTGTTTATGAAAACCATATTGATTTTGTTTTGTTGGTTTGGCCGTTTTGGTAGTAGGATGATTCTGATTCACCTTCTAAGGTTTCACCCTAGGCTTGGAGGATTGGTCAGTCCTCATTGGTCTTTTAATAGGTTTAGCTTTGGGTTTGACCTTTTGATTCTTCCCATAGAAAAATTCAGTAGGTCGATGCAGACAGTGTCTAGCAATATGGCCTGGTCGTCCACATGCATAGCAACAAACTTTATCATGAAACTCCTTGGATCAAACGGCTTTACATCATAGTCACTCATACCAGAGATAGAACTTGTGGAGGCCTGTTCCAATGACCCAGTTGGAACATAAAGTTCAGAGTTAGGGTTTAACTTTGAACCTGCCTCAGGAGTGACTGTGGAATGATCTTGAGTTACCTACTCAGTCAAAGGAGAAGAATCTGATTCTAAGACAATTTTGTTTTTAACATCATCATTTAGCAAACTTAGTCTTAAAATCCTTAATCATTTCATTTGGTTTAATAGTGATTGATTCAAATCTTACAACAAAATCTACTGTTGGAACAAAATGTGATTTGTTATGTGAAGTTGAACAATCTGTGCTCCTGCTAGCACTTCTTTCCTCCTTCTTCTCTCTTGAACCTAAAACACTCACACTTTCTGCACAAACCTTAGAACTATTAGAATCATTAAGGTCAGTGACAACATGATCTTCTGTAAGAGGCACTGGTTTGTTAGAACCAGTGGTGAACTCAAACATTCGTTCTGACTTCAACAGTAGATCATAAACAGATGTGTTGATATTGGGCATGATGGAGTACTTATGGTTAAATGGAGGTTTTACCTAAGTAAATCCAAGCCCAATTTTCTCTTTCTCCTACACTGGACATCAATCATGTTAGCCACCACAGTACTTGAATAATCATATTTATCAGCTTTGATTTTGTTTTGGACAACTGAGTCTTAACTTGTTCTAACTCTGAGGAGATTCCATCTATCCGACGCCTTGCGTCCCGATAGTTGGACTCTTTATTACTTAAAAGTTCTTTTAATTATGAAATATAACGCCTTTCAGCATCAAGTTTTCTTTTGAAAAGTTCTTCATTTTTAAGGAATTTAGAGTTGAACCATTTAAGTTTGGTGACTTCCTTGATTAAGTCCTCATTGTGAGAACGGTATATGAAAACCTTCTAAATGCAAGAGATAGAGCATAGATTTTCTGTTACCTCATTGCATTTGTCGTCCACCTCAACCATGAACGCATGGCTCAAAGTCATCTCAAGCTCTTGCACCTGGTCACTCTAGTCATAGGAGTCAGTTTCTTGCATGGCCAATGCCTTGGATGTACTAGCTCTACCTCTAGCTCTAGCCTTTTCATCAGGCTTCTTGTCTGCCTTCTTGACAACCTTGGGCAGCTTACATTCCCAAGGAAAGTGACCCGACTGGTCACAATTGCAGCACCTCAGCTTTGACTTGTCAAATCACAGCTTCCTTCCTGGGTTGCTCCCAAAATTGTTCCTTCCATACTTCTTAATGAACTTCTTTGCTCGAAAGACCGCCATGGCCATCTGCCATGAGATATCCATCTTTTCCACATCAGCTGGGTTGATTTGCTCCAGATTTCCTTGAGTGAGATTGGCCGGTGCCAATTTTTTAGCAATGAATGCATTGTAACTGTTCATAGATCCTTTGAGTAGTAGCAGATTCTCCTCACTCTCCGGGCTGATTTTGGGCACTGAACTGACTTGCCCTGAAGAAATGAATGCAGTCTCGAAAGGAACAGACTCAGAGGTTGAAGTCTGGTAATGCTAAGAACCAGAATCTTGATAATTGATGGCAGACAAAAGAGCAACATTCTTAGAAGCATGAGTAATGCCCGTGGAACTGGCATGATTAAGCGCCCTTTGCTTGTCAGCAACTCACTGAGAGAAGTCTTCTACATGTCTTTTGTCCTCTTTATTGTTGTGCAGTTGGAGTTCTAGTTGTATGGCAGTGAATTCAAGAGTTTCTTGTTAACTTCTCCTTTTGACATTTCAATCCCAGCACTTGTCATCTCTATCATGAGGTGAGTGAATCTGTTGAGTTAGGATTCTAGGGACCCTCCCTTGATATGATTAAACATGTTGAACCGTAGTCTCAACATGTCTTTGCGACTTTCTCTCATATCCTCATTCCCTTCAAATCGTTCCATTAACGCATCCCAGAGTTGTTTGGCGGTCTGATGCTCCTTGAACCCATGAGCCACATCAGTGGACATTGGCATAGTAATTGAGGTGTACACCTTCTCATCCTTCTCCTTCAATAGGATGTCGTTCTCAGCGTACAGCTCTGGATCCTTGGGAATTTGCCCATTCAACTCACTCTGGTACATCGGCACATAAGGCCCCTCCTCTATCGATCTCCATAACTTCGGATCTTTATACTTGATGAAAGACTGAAATCTGAATTTCTAATCTTGGAAGTTGTCTCCTGATATGTGCCTTGGTGGCTTAGTTCCCGTGCCTATTTCATTATCCAAATTCAGCAACTTGGATAAGTTGGAAAGATTCTTATACACCATGATGAACTGAAAAATTTCTAAGTCCAAGTTCTCGAAATTAACAGGTTCCTGAAGCCCCTGTGTTACTCGAAATCCTTAAGTGTTTGGAATCCCAAGTAATACACAAAGTCCAAGCTGTACTCGATGATCCAGGAGTATTCGAAACCTAGTACCCGAAGTAGGGTATTCGAATACTTGTTCACGAATTCAAAGTACGAAAAGTTGTACTCAAAAATGGGATCTCGAAAACCAAGTGTTCGAAAACCTATACTCGAATAATTGTTCTCGAAATGTAGTATCCGAAACCGAAAAAATCTGAAACAATTCTTCTAAGGTTGTTCAACTCGAAGTGTCGTACCCGAAGACTAGGTATTGAAGTACTGTACTCGAAAAGGTGTTCTCGAAATTTAGAACTCGAAAATACCTGAAAATTTTCCACAGAAGAATTCTTCAAGATTTAGAGCCCCATATTTTGACAGCAGCTAGATGATGAAGAGAAGATCAAGAAAGTGTCAAACTTGCACGAAAAATATGTTTCCTTGGTGTAGAAAAGAGCTCAAAGGCTCTGATACCACTTGTAGGTCTAGTTGATCAAGACTCGAGCTTTATGGCTCCAATCGACACCGAATGACTCTAAAATGTGCAGAATCCAGATTACAATCAACAGAAGAGATGTAAAACTGCAATCTTTGTATATTTCGTGAAATTCGCAAGAACAATGCCTCAATACATCTACAGAGCAATAGCTTCGGTAATCCAACCTATAACAGTACAAAATACGTCTATTTATACTACTCTAGGAGTACTCGAACCCTATACAAAAAAATGGTTCGAGTACTCAAAAATCTAAGTACACGAATATAACTGTACATGAAAATAAACAAAATCAGGTCTTCAGCTGGTCACAGGTTGACTTTGTTAGTCTTCGTTTTTGAATGGGCTCTACACGCTTGCTGACCTCTTAGAGTAACCTGCTATTGAAAAAAATAGGAATGGGCGGATACATTGTAATGCATATATTCAAATTATATGCACTACGTCTATGGATGATGTCGAAGAATGTACCTGTGTTTGTGCCTTGTTGACAGCGTTTCGTGTGTGTGGGTGCGGTCAGCGCCTTGCTGTAGTCATCTGTGGTGATTCACACTCTCCTGGGGCTTCTTAGCTACCTGACCAGGTTCACCATATGTGTAGCAGTGCTTGACGTTGCTTGGTGGAGGGCAGGTAGTTGCAACATCACCTAGGCGTTGAGCAGTTGAAGTCCAGCAACTCTGACATTCATGGCCCCTCATCCCGCATTTTGTACATTTTTTACACGGTTTTCTTGCAGCATGATGGTGCTTGCAGTTGGTACACAAGGAAAAGGTGCCAGCATACCATTTGTGAACTGGTCCCACTAATGAATTCCAATGTTGGGCCTAATGACCCGGCTTCCAACATTTGGAGTACAATTGCACCTCTTGTCGTTAGGGTGGTGATACTGACATTTGGTACAAAGTGGAAATGTCCCAGCGTATGATCTGTAAGGTTCACCTTGGTAGTTGGGACCCGCTTTGTCATTGTAGTCGGTTCTTCGTCTCTTGGGGAGAGGGTAGCTAGATTCGTCCGTCGATTCCCTTGGTTTGCTCCGTTTTTAGTCTACAGCACCATAGTGGCGTCCTCTAGTTGAAGTGTGCCACTGTTGATTTGACTCAAGATATCAGGAATGGCAGCGATGAGTTCCTCCGTGATGAGTGTGGCCAGGAAGGCGTTTTCTCGGTTGACGCATGGTTGTTCCTTTGGAGGCATCCTGATTTCCCCCGAAGTGGAGACGATTAGTACCTGTGATCAAACACAAGTAACATATGCAATTGTTCCTATCCTAATTTTCTCTACATGAGGTCCCTAGGTTATAGTCTAGGCCAAACCGTTTAAGTAAATGACCTAATTCTCTATAACCATGGCTCTGATACCAATCTGTCACTCCCCAGGCCGGTGGGCCGGATCGGAGACCTGTCTAGCGGAATAGTCCCGAGGCGTGATGTAATCGGAGTGATCATATTGTTACATTGCACATGATGATATGAGAAATACTAAATACAATAATAAGATAAAATGAAATTACAACTGTTTCATAATTTAATTCTATTACAACTTGACTTGGACATCTGGAATGTGGACCAGATGTCCCACAAGGATTTGCTCGCACAAGTGCAAGTCTTGAATCTTGTATCCGATGTGGCCTGATGAGATTTCATGCAGGAGTTGTAGGTTCCTCTAAGGGATCCTATCTTTCTCTCTTTAAAAGTCATCCTGTTTCACCTGTTCTTCACCTGAGAACATGTAAAATCTGTCAACACTAGGTTGGTAAGTTCACTTTAGCTTTTAAAAATATTAGGTTTTGTAAAAATTTTGATGAAAACTCTTTTCATTTACACTAGTTTTGAAAATGGTGTGTAAATTGTTGTTGAAAACTCGAATGAATTACACAAGTGTACTAGTCTGAACATCATTATTGACACCTTCCCAAATCATCGAAGGTAGTTTATGTATAGGGAAAACGTTGAGCCAAGCCTCGGTCGCCAGCCCATAACCCCTTTAGTGATCCACGAGGATGTTCTTAACGGAAATCAGACCATGTCACTTATGTACATCTATTCGATACGACTTGACGGATGGTTGTAAAAAAAGATGTCCTTGAGAAATAAGCGTATGCTCTGTCTCCTAATATTGGAGATAGGTTTTGTTAGTTTGAAAATCACACAGTTTACGCTCCTTTCTTGTAAAACAACATTGTTTATTGTGTACTCGTTTGAAAATAGTTCAAGACCAGGTCTTGAACATTTGTTTGGTTTGAAAAGTCATGTGATTGTTTGTGTGGTCTGTCTGTAATATCATCCATGTGATCATTACCAAACCTAACTAATATGCCCTTGTTAATTAGTTCTAATGGAAGTAATCCGAGTTGTTGTTTCACGTTGTATGTGTGTAACATACCAGCCTTAGCGCTGGAGGTTGGTTAGACCTCTGGTACCATCTACGTTACCGTAGGTTGACCCGCGTCAACTAGTGGTAAATGACTCTAAAGGGACTAACTTAATAATTCCACAGCGAATTCTTGATGTGGTTGTAGTGTGGGAACATAGTCTAGTGAATTACCCTAGATGAATACCATGAAAAGTTTGTTGTTTGTTGATGGGGGGATTCCCATGATAATCAACGTTTTCGATTATGCACTATCCAATTCCCCGGGTCGTGTTCGTTCACCTCTTGGTTGGGCACAAAGCCTCGAACTGTTGTGATCAACGGACATCTCCTCGCTGATTTGTGTTTGAACCTTCGAAGCTCGTTTGTAGTTGTTTTTGAGTTGGAAAAGTGGAATGGAGCGATGAATGCTCAGTAAAATAATTGAAAATGCACTTATTCGAATAACATTCCAATAAGAGGTTGAGAGTTGATTCTTTTATTGAAATCATTTGAAAATACTCTTATTCTCCGATCATTAGAATAAGAGGGTTCATGTTCTCAGCCCGAATGATTTGGAAGGTAGGAAAGAAGGGGTTTATGAACTCACCTGGGGTTATGGGTCGTCGATGCACTCACTCAGTATGTTCTCGCGGTTTGAGTCATGTGTTATAAATTAGTTTGTTAGGTGTTGGATGGTTGTGTGTTATGTCTTTTGATGTGATTTTGCAAAATGTGTTCTTATTTCATTTTATCATGATTAGATTTAAAATTTGGTCTCAGGTTCGGTTCTATTAATACGAATGGTGTAAGATAGGACGTTCAACACTTAGCCATTTTTGGGCTTCTCTTGGTGCGAATGGCCTATTCGTGCGATTGGCCTTCATTCACACGAATGGATTGTGACATCCAGTACTAGATCGTCCGGCAAGTCCGTACGGTAAGTGTACTTTCACTATTTACTGTGCGTAAATACAAGTATATGAACAGTGTTTGTGATAACATAATTCAAAATACAAGAAACAGTTGTACGTATTTATGTGAAAACTTAAATACTGTAAGTACAACACTCACGATAGACAATGGTTGTTGTGTTTAGGTGAAAACCTAAGTACAGTTAATACAACGAATCAAGAGAAACAACGGTGTTCAAGTAAATAACAAGAACAAGTCGGTTGCGATCTGATATCCATAGATGACCGGAATCAGATGGCTGATGAATCAGTACGAATAGTTGAGTCCGTCAGTGAGGAAAAACAATTCAAAACATAATTAGAGTATCGTTTCAGAATAACGAACTGACAGTGTGTTTGCGTGGGTGACGATTCACACAAACATATCTGTGAGTTTAACGTTCTGAAATGATGACTGGAAAGTAGAAAACAAAAGTCAGAAAGCCAAACCATCGTCGTGTTCGTTCGAATGACGATTCGAACGAATACGCACGATGGTGACGCGTTCTGACGAAACAAAAACGAAAACGACACGAACGATAATAAATTTAAGAAAATATAATATTTTCTGTTTTACAATTTTGAAAGTCATCAGAAATAAATTAAAAGAAACTTTTTTAATTAAGACGCGTAAAAATACGCGTTACGTTCCGGAAACGCAACGGATGCGAAAAACGAGCAACCGAAACGAACCCGAATACCCTCGGGGTATTTAAACCCCAAATGAGGCCTTTTATTCTCATTTCACTCATCTCTCTCTCTAACACTGAATCCTGGTTTGTCTCTCTCTCTAGAAGAACAAACCTTCAAATCTTCATATCTCCCTCGTTCTTTGGTGAAATCAAGCATTCTTGGTGTCCACGCGTAGCTACAATCACCCTCTACCTAGAAGTACAGTAGATCGGAGAAGATAACCAACAAAACTTGAGGTACTTGAGCTTGAAAAGCCACGAAAAGTAGGGTTTTTACACTTTTGTTGGAACCAAACTTTGGCCGGACTATAGACCACAACCTTCGACTTCTACACCCTCGAAAGCTCACCCCCATATAACACTATCATGGTAACTGCGCTGCAACCACCGAGATTCGACGATGATGATGAAGCATGTGCAGGTTCGCAAGGTGGCTGAGTCGACCGAACCTTTCTTTTTCACGAACCAGATGGGAGAAACGAACCCTGCATGCTTTATCCGCGAACCTATGTGATGTACACGAACCCATGAAGACGAACCTCCCATGAATGAGTGTTCGGAGACACTAGGCCATGACCTAGACGAACCTGCATGTTCCCGAACCGTGGACCAGCCTCTCATTTGCCGAACCTGTGGACCACGAACCCTAAGGTTTTCCAAACCTAGGGTTATGGGCTGCTGATCGACCGAACCTAAGAGTTATAGCCGAACCTAGAAGTGGCATCACCAGCATGTTCGCTAAACCCATGCGCCTCTCCCTTCCGGCCAAACTACTGATCCAATCCACTTAGTCGGCCCAAGAAGTTGATTTAGCCTTTTTGATAGGCCCATGGTCCACTCGGTCGCTGGTGGGTAAATTAGCCCAAGCTTCGTCCGGCCCATTATCATAATACGAATCCTTATGACTAGTTCGGCCCGCTTTACATTATTCGGCCCACATTGGCATATTCGGTCCGAGTTT
Source organism: Mikania micrantha (assembly GCA_009363875.1). NCBI lineage: Eukaryota > Viridiplantae > Streptophyta > Magnoliopsida > Asterales > Asteraceae > Mikania > Mikania micrantha. Next base: position 32,122,384 of record CM018681.1, read on the forward strand.
ATATTTCAACTTAACAAGAAATAAGTAACCAACTTGTGAATTATTATACCAAGCGATAATAAGCATGAAATTACCTACCAACTAGACATTACTACAAAGGTGACAAGTGTTATGTAATAAGTTGCATAGGGGCTAAAACATGACATTTTGACTACGGTAAAAAGTGGTTTTAAAAGATTAAGACCACAGGGGTAACGGTGATACAAAAGTACATTTCAATATGCTAAGGTTCATAACTTATAATCAAAGATCTAAGTTTTTACAATTATAACCTTTACTATCTAGACCTTGAGTCAAGTTGGGCATGAAATCAATAGCGAAGTGAGCTAACATTAACCAAAGTGGGATAAGCTATTTAAAACTCATAATAAATACACCGGGCCAAATGAAGACAAAGACCGAGACTCCCGGATAATAACCAAGTTAGGGTTAACACTACACATGCACAAAATTCATACGACTTATACTTATGAATTACAACAAAATGAAATCAATACAGAATCGTGAATACAATAACAAATCCAATAAGAGTGCGTGCATTTCTTATTTAAGCTAAGTCAACCACTTCAACAACAAGGTGAGTTCATATGCCCCTTTTCTAATCATTAACTGATTTTAATGCTCGGGGCTGAGAAACATGCTTAACTTTTATTTATTTAAAAGTTTTAGTTTAACATGTTGCTATTACTTTGATTAGATAATATTGCATGACTTATTATCATTTATCATTGTATGCATGCTTGTATGATCATGATATGACATGAACAAGTAAGATGAATATGATAATATAATTTCATAATTCATCAACATAATAGAATAATACAGTTGTAATATTTTATCTTATAAAATTTAGTTATTCTTACAAGAACGAATATTGAGATAACCACAGGTGAACATGATGACAAGAACAAAACACATGAATGATATGAAGATAACACATCTTTATAACATCATTCAATACTAGAGTTAACTAAGTGTAATAAGACAAGTGCTTATAACACTTAGCTTACAACTCAGCACATATTACCGGATAACATGAAACAAGAATCATCTACCACCTGAGTCGCCTAAGTGTAGTAAGACTAGTTCTTACCACATCTTAGTGACAACATGGTGACTATATGGAACAACAATGAATGATAATCATGATAATGTAACTTCATGATAACAACATCATTCACACAACAAATAACATAATATAATAAGATGTTAGTGCATATATGTAATAGTTTGCTATTCAAAATTGTAAATTATATAAAGTTTGTATAGGTTCGGCTAAAGGTTTGTCTTAGGTTCGTCTGGCCCACGAACCTAGGCTGGTTTGGCGAACCTATAACCTTAAGAAGGTTCGGCGAACCTATAGGTTTGGCAACCTAGGTTCGCCTAGCGAACCTAGAGGTTCGGCTATTTATAGGTTCGGCTGATAGCTGATTGTATAAATAGGAGGTTTGTCTGAATTCTTCATAACTTGGAAAACTTGGAACTTTGACAGAATTTCAGAAAACCTGAGTGTGATTCTCTATGTGAGAAACTTTCCGAGTGAAAGAGTTGTAATCATTTGTTGATTAATAGAAGAAGATTGTTTATGAAATTAGTTGTTGTTCTTTGATTCATTTTATATCAAACATGGATTCCTCACGTGCTTGATAGTTCATAGAGCTTCTAGACCGATCCTAATCAGATTTCACCAAATCTACATAAGACAAGTTCTTATTTAACTTTGTTAACAACAACGAGAACATACAACATTGAGAACAAACAACATTGATAACACAATACAATTGATTACTATTGAACTGTCTGCATTATATCATTTCAATCATGTGCCATGTACTCAATTTTGATCATTGTAAGTCCCTTCATAAATTGCTGACCAGTTTGTTTGATGTGACTAAACCGACGATAGCATAGTGGTACCATAGGTTTGACAAACCTCTAGCTTGTAGGGCTAGTATGTTGAACGTGTGATTCATTGGCCGGTAACGTATGACCGGTGACAGGGCTACTCAAGTCAGGTCTGGAAAGCGACACATTTTGATATTAATCTGCAATTATAATTGTAATTAATCCATCATTATTGGTTGACTAGTAGACTGAGGAATTTATTCTCTCAAGTCATAACACTAATAACCATTTCGATGAGGTGTATGGTTACACATAGTGATAGAGGTAAATCGGATGCATTGTAATCTGATTACGTGAGGATTGCAATGAGTTCCTTTTAGGCTCTATGCACTTCAAGTTGAGAACAAATATCAAATGGTTAACTAACACTCTTATTATTAACACTGATTTCAGTTAACCCCACAAGAATAGAATAATAACAAGGATTAGATTAAATTAATCTAATTTCCTTAACACATTGAGGGTTTATCAATACTTCGGTTTGATAACTAAAATCATCTTATTATATTATTCTACATATGATACAACGGGTGATGAACACAGACGGACGGGTGAAATGAGATGGATATCCATAGTTGTGTTACAAGTGGCATTAAGTTCTATTAGATATGTGGTGGGATGTTGGTTAGGGCTTGGTTCCCTAACATATGCCCTATATATAAGCATAGCTAATAGGATGAGATATCACTTGTAAATATTACTATGGAAAGGCCATTGTGTGAACGGGTGAATCAAGCAACTTACAAACAACAAGTATGACATTGTGATTGTCAATGTGAACATTTCAAGGCTTTCAAATATGAAACTTATGAACTCACCAACCTAGTGTTGACTTTGTTTACATGCATGTTTTCTCAGGTGACGAACAGGTGTAGTTTCCATATTCAAGAACTAAGCTAGTGGACTTTTAGAAAACCTAGCTTCATTTTGTGTTGCATACTTTTGGATGACAAAAATAATGAATCATCTTTTGTGTATCTTGTACAGTTACAAGATAGAAAACTCATTGATTCTTTTGATTAGATTTACTTAGTTAAATTATGAGGAAATAGTGTAATTTAACTTTGTAATTCTATTTCATTGTCATGTTAGCATTTCTCATTAATTTATCATGTGTTATGCAAACAATCTGATCATTTCGATTATCACAACGATATCACGCCCAGGGAACCTTCCGCCCGGCGGGAAAGTCGATCCAGCCCGCTGGCTCGGGGTGTGACAGATTGGTATCAGAGCCATGGTTATAGAGAAATATAGGTCATATTACTGAAACGGTTTGGCCTAGACTATAACTTAGGGACCCTCATGTAAAGATCATAAGACATAGGAATTTATTGCATGTGTCTTCTGCATCTGATCACTGCACTAACCGATTTTCTTTCGGTTATGATCATAATGCTGCCGAGAAGACCACCACCAGCTTTACTGCCACCACCACCACATGATTCAGCACCGCACTCCTCGACGCCATCACCATCTGTCTCTCCTGTACAACCACGTCCACCTCCTCCTCCACCACCGCCTGCACATCAGTTGGACCCCGCTACCATTGCACCGGCCATATTGCTGACCAGTCAACTGAGGGATGTGATCCCTGAGATGATGAACTGGATCAACAGTAACAACAACAACAACGTTTCCAACTCATCTGGAGAAGGCAGCGGCAACACCAGACATCATCAAGACTACTCCTACAAAAATTTTGTAGGATGCAAGCCACCAAATTTCAGTGGCAATGAAGGAGCCATCGGATTGATCCAGTGGATCGAGAAGATGGAAACGACTCTTGATATTAATGGCTGTCCTGATCAGCACAAAGTTAGATATGCAGCCGGTTCATTCCACAAACGGGCGTTAACTTGGTGGAACGCTCAGGTTCAAACTAGAGGCAGGGATGAGGCTCTTTCAATGCCTTGGGATGACTTCAAGGCTATGCTACGGGCAGAGTTTTGCCCAAGGAATGAACTCAAGAAGGTTGAGACTGAACTGCTCAACCTAGTCATGATTGGTGCTGGGCATCTGGCCTACACCACCCCGTTTTCATGAGTTAGCTACTTTGGCACCGGACGTGGTGCCAACATTGGAGAAAAGGATCGAACGGTACGTTGGTGGACTGTCGTCTTGTATTCAAGGGCATGTGATATCTGCCCATCCTACTACCATGGAGATGGGTGTTACTCTGTCAACATCTTTGACAGACATGATGGTTGCCTCTGGGGCATTCAAGAAAGAAGCTGACTCAACCAAAGCTGGAACATCAAGGAAGCCGGATAAACGGCCGGCAAAGAAACAAAAGGTGGTCAGAAACTTTGCTGCGACCACCCAAACCCCGATGATCAACCAACCGCCAGCTCTACAAATCAAGTGGCCCTACACTGGCACATCACCTTTGTGCAACACCTGCCAGTATCATCATGCACCAAACACCCAGTGCAGGCAATGCACAAACTGTGGGAAGTTTGGTCACTTGGCCAACAATTGCAGGAGCATGGGGGCTCCGAACCGAAACAACAACGCAGCTACTACTACTGCTGCTGCTGATAACAGGTCTTGCTACAACTGTGGCGAGCCTGGACACTTTTCTCGGGATTTTCCCAAGAAGAATCAGCAAAGGGCTCAAGTTGCAAGAGGTAGAGCCTTTCAGATTGGAGCAGCTGCTGCTCGACAGGACCTGAACGTGATCACGGGTACATTTCTCTTATCTGACTTCTATGCATCCATATTATTTTACACTGGTACGAATCAGAGTTTTATCTCATCCGACTTTGCATGCCGTCTTGATTATGTTGAGGAATCTTTAGACTCCCCTTACACTATAGAGATGGCAAACGGCAAACAGATCACAGTAGACACAGTACTTAGGAATTGCCCACTAACACTTGGCGATCACACATTTTCCATCGATTTGATACCGATGGAGCTGGGCAGTTTCGATATCATCGTCAGAATGGATTGGCTATCTCTTAACAGAGTAGAGTTCATCTGTTCAGAAAAGCTACTACGTATTCTAGTGGAGAACAATGGGATTTTGGAAATTCATGGAGATCAAGCGAAACACAGTGTTAAGATAATATCATGCATGAAGGCTCGTAAGTACCTCAGAAAGCAATGTGTCGCATTTTTAGCTCACGTGGTCGAGAAAGACAAGAAAGCAATCAAGATTCAAGACGTACCAATTGTGAAAGACTATGCGGACGTGTTTCCGGATGACTTACCGGGACTGCCACCCGAGAGATCGGTGCAGTTTCAAATCGATTTGTTTCCGGGAGCGACTCCTGTAGCTAAGTCTCCGTATAGGCTTGCACCATCAAAAATGCAAGAGTTGTCCAATCAATTACAAGAACTAATCGACAAGGGATTCATCCGACCGAGCTTTTCCCCGTGAGGAGCCTCGGTTCTTTTTGTTGATGGATCGTTCAGAATGTGCATAGATTATAGAGAGCTCAACAAACTCACCATTAAGAATCGGTACCCGTTACCGAGGATTGATGATTTGTTTGATCAATTACAGGGAGCTCAGTACTTTTCAAAGATAGACCTGAGATCAGGTTACCACCAGCTCCGGATTCAAGAGGAAGACATACCAAAGACGACATTTCGTACCTGATACGGTCACTACGAATTTCTGGTGATGCCATTCGGATTGACGAACGCACCGGCAGTGTTCATGGATTTAATGAACCGGGTGTGCAAGCCGTACTTAGATCAGTTCGTTATCGTCTTTATTGATGATAAACTGATTTATTCAAGGAACGAGAAGGAACAGAACAACATCTCATAACAGTCTTGGAACTCCTGAAGGAAGAACAACTCTATGCCAAATTCTCCAAGTGTGAATTCTGGCTAAGAGAAGTTCAGTTCTTCGGTCACGTTATTAACAATAATGGTATTCATGTGGATCCTGCCAAGATTGAAGCAATCAAGAACTAGGATGTGCCTACAACACCGACAGAGATCAGATCATTCTTGGGATTGGCAGGTTATTACAGGAGATTCATTTCGAACTTCTCTAAGATAGCCTTGCCTCTCACCAAACTCACACAGAAGAGTAAACCTTTTGTGTGGACTCAGAAACAAGAAGATGCATTCCAGACATTGAAACAAAGATTGTGCAATGCTCCTATCTTAACACTCCCAGAAGGCAATGATGACTTCGTGGTGTATTGTGACGCTTCCCATCCGGGATTCGGTTGTGTGTTAATGCAACGAGACAAAGTCATTGCTTATGCCTCACGACAGTTGAAAGTACACAAGAAGAATTACACAACACACGATCTAGAACTGGGAGCTGTTGTCTTTGCTTTAAAGATTTGGAGACACTACCTGTATGGTACCAAATGCACTATCTTCACAGATCACAAAAGCCTACAGCACATATTTGATCAGAAGGAGCTTAACATGAGACAGAGACGTTGGGTTGAGCTCCTAAATGATTACGATTGTGTGATCAAATACCATCCGGGCAAAGCAAATGTTGTGGCAGATGCTTTGAGTCGGAAGGAAAGAGTCAAACCCTTGCGCGTTCAAGCACTGGGAATGACCGCGCAAACAAGTTTGAGAGATCAAATCATACAAGCGCAACTAGAAGCAGTGGCAAGAGACAATTTGAAACGCGAGCTCGATTGTGGAGCTGAGAAACACTTCAAGACAAAACAAGATGAAGTTATCTATTATCTGGATCGTGTTTGGATTCCGGCAGTAGATGAACATCGAACATTTATACTTGACGAGGCACACAAGACACGATACTCTGTTCATCCTGGTGCCGATAAGATGTACCAAGATCTTAGGTCGTTTTATTGGTGGCCGGGAATGAAGAAAGATGTTGCCACTTATGTTGGCAAATGCATCACATGTGCCAAAGTCAAAGCTGAACACCAGAAACCTTCGGGTTTGCTGGAACAACCAGAGTTACCACAATGGAATTGGGAACAAATAGATATGGATTTTATTACCAAGTTACCCCGTACTTCCAGTGGACACGATTCGATTTGGGTCATCATTGATAGATTGACCGAGTCAGCACACTTCTTGCCTATCAGAGAGAACTACAAAATGGAAAAGCTAGCAAGACTCTATGTTGATGAAATAGTAGTTAGGCACAGTGTGCCATTGTCTATTATTTTAGACCGGGACAGTTGATTTATATCGCGGTTCTGGCAATCATTGCAACAATCTCTAGGGACAAGTGTAAACTTGAGCACCGCTTATCATCCACAAACGGATGGACAAAGCGAGCGGACCATCCACTAGAGGATATGTTGAGGACATGCATCCTAGACTTCGGTGGAAGTTGGGATAAACATTTACCACTTATTGAGTTCTCCTACAACAACAGCTACCACAGCAGTATTGGATGTGCTCCTTTTGAAGCGCTATATGGTAGAAAATGTCGGTCTCCAATTTTTTGGACCGAAGTGGGAGACAACAGAATCACTAGGCCTGAGCTTATTCAGGAAACTAGTAATAAGATTGCCAGATACAACAAAGACTACAAGCAACACGTAGCCGCCAAAAGTGTTACGCAGACAAACGGCGAAAGCCTTTGGAATTTGAAGTGGGTGACCGAGTTATGTTGAAAGTGTCCCCATGGAAAGGCGTAGTTCGTTTTGGGGCTAAAGGCAAACTAGCGCCATGGTGTGTCGGACCGTCTGAGATTACTCAACGCATAGATCCTGTGGCATACCAACTTAAACTCCCTGATGAACTTAGCTGAGTACACGATGTGTTTCATGTATCAAATCTCAAGAGATGTCTCGCTGATGAATCATTGATCATACCGTTAGAAGAAATACAAGTTGATGAACAGTTACATTTCATTGAAGAACCTGTAGAGATTATGGAACGTGAAGTCAAGAGACTGAAACGAAGCTGTATTTCTATTGTAAAGGTTCGATGGAACTCCAAGCGTGGACCAGAACTTACTTGGGAGCGCGAGGACAACATGAAGACAAAGTATCCTCACCTGTTCGAGAAGTAGAGCCCGACATTGATTCTAAATTTCGGGACGAAATTTATTTAACAAGTAGAGACTGTTGCATCCGGTACCAAATCGTCCGGCAAGTCCGTACGGTATGTGTACTTTCACTATTTACTGTGTGTAAATACAAGTATATGAACAGTTTTTGTGATAACAGAATTCAAAATACAAGAAACAGTTGTACGTATTTATGTGAAAACTTAAATACTGTAAGTACAACACTCACGATACACAATAGTTGTTGTGTTTAGGTGAAAACCTAAGTACAGTTAATACAACGAATCAAGAGAAACAACGGTGTTCAAGTAAATAACAAGAACAAGTAGGTTGCGATCTGATATCCATAGATGACCGGAATCAGATGGCTGATGAATCAGTACGAAAACAATGTGAAAACAGGACGTATAGTTGAGTCCGTCAGTGAGGAAAAACAATTCAAAACATAATTGCAGTATCGTTTCAGAATAACGAACTGACAGTGTGTTTGCGTGGGTGACGATTCACACAAACATATCTGTGAGTTTAACGTTCTGAAATGATGACTGGAAAGTAGAAAACAAAAGTCAGAAAGCCAAACCATCGTCGTGTTCATTCGAATGACGATTATGGTGACGCGTTCTGACGAAACAAAAACGAAAACGACACGAACGATAATAAATTTAAGAAAATATAATATTTTATGTTTTACAATTTTGATACTCATCAGAAATAAATTGAAATAAACTCTTTTAATTAAGACGCGTAAAAATACGCGTTACGTTCCGGAAACGCAACGGAAATGAAAAACGAGCAACCGAAACGAACCCGAATACCATCGGGGTATTTAAACCCTAAATGAGGCCTTTTATTCTCATTTCACTCATCTCTCTCTCTCTCTAACACCCAAACCCGGTTTGTCTCTCTCTCTTTAGAAGAACAAACCTTCAAATTTTCATATCTCCCTCGTTCTTTGGTGAAATCAAGCATTCTTGGTGTCCACGCGTAGCTACAATCACCCTCTACATAGAAGTACAGCAGATCGGAGAAGATAACCAGCAAAACTTGAGGTACTTGAGCTTGAAAAGCCACGAAAAGTAGGGTTTTTACACTTTTGTTGGGACCAAACTTTGGCTGGACTATAAACCACAACCTTCGACTTCTACACCCTCGAAAACTCACCCACACATAACACTATCATGGTAACTGCGCTACAACCACCGAGATTCGACGATGATGATGAAGCATGTACAGGTTCGCAAGGTGGCTGAGTCGACCGAACCCTTTCTGCTGTCACGAACCAGTGCCGAACCTTCTCATCATCGACGAACTTTGGGTTTTCACGAAGCTATCACCAGCCGAGCCTTAGTGTGAACACCGAACCTTCTTTTTCATGAACCATATGGGAGAAACGAACCCCGCATGCTTTATCCGCGAACCTATGTGATGTACACGAACCCATGAAGACGAACCTCCCATGAACGAGTCTTCGGAGACACTAGGCCATGACCTAGACGAACCTGCATGTTCCCGAACCCTGGACCAGCCTCTCATTTGCTGAACCTATGGACCACGAACTCTAGGGTTCGCTGAACCTAGGGTTATGGGCTGCTGATCGACCGAACCTAAGAGTTATAGCCATACATAGAAGTCGCATCACCCGTAGGTTCGCTGAACCCATACACCTCTCCTTTCCGGCCAAACTACTGATCCAATCCACTTAGTTGGCCCAAGAAGTTGATTTAGCCCATTTGATAGGCACATGGTCCACTCGGTCCATGGTGGGTAAATTAGCCCAAGCTTCGTCCGACCCAATATCATAATACGAATCCTTATGACTAGTTCGGCCCACTTTACATTATTCGGCCCACATTGGCATATTCGGTCCGAGTTTATATTTCAACTTAACAAGAAATAAGTAACCAACTTGTGAATTCTTATACCAAGCGATAATAAGCATGAAATTACCTACCAACTACACATTACTACAAATGTGACAAGTGTTGTGTAATAAGTTGCATAAGGGCTAAAACATGACATTTTGACTATGGTAAAAAGTGGTTTTAAAGGATCAAGACCACCGGGGTAACGGTGATACAAAACTACATTTCAATATGCTAAGGTTCATAACCTATAATCAAAGATCTAAGTTTTTACAATTATAACCTTTACTATCTAGACCTTGAGTCAAGTTGGGCAAGAAATCAATAGCAAAGTGAGCTAACATTAACCAAAGTGGGATAAGCTATTTAAAACTCATAATAAATACACCGGGCCGAATGAAGACCAAGACCGAGACTTCCGGATAATAACCAAGTTAGGGTTAACACCTACACACGCACAAAATTCATATGATTTATACTTATGAATTACAACAACATGAAATTAATACATGATCGTGAATACAACAACAAATCCAATAAGAGCGCGTGCATTTCTTGTTTAAGCTAAGTCAACCACTTCAACAACAAGGTGAGTTCATATGCCCCTTTTCTAATCATTAACTGATTTTAACGCTCGGGGCTGAGAAATATGCTTAACTTTTATTTATTTAAAAGTTTTAGTTTAATATGTTGCTATTACTTTGATTAGATAATATTGCTTGACTTATTATCATTTATCATTGTATGCATGCTTGTATGATCATGATATGACAGGAACAACTAAGATGAATATGATAATTTAATTTCATAATTCATCAACACAATAGAATAATACAGTTGTAAGATTTTATCTTATAACATTTAGTTATTCTAACAAGAACGAATATTGAGATAACTACAGGTGAACATGATGACAAGAACAAAACACATGAATGATATGAAGATAACACATCTTTATAACATCATTCAATACTAGAGTTAACTAAGTGTAATAAGAGAAGTGCTTATAACTCTTAGCTTACAACTCAGAACATAACCACCTGAGTCGACTAAGTGTAGTAAGACTAGTTCTTACCACATCTTAGTGACAACATGGTGACTATATGGAACAACAATATATGATAATCATGATAATGTAACTTCATGATAACAACATCATTCACACAACAAATAACATAATGTAATAAGACAAGTTCTTATTTAACTTTGTTAACAACAACGAGAACATACAACATTGAGAAAAAACAACATTGATGAACATAATACAATTGACTACAATTGAACTGTCTGCATTATATCATTTCAATCATGTGCCATGTACTCAAGTTTGGTCATTATAAGTTCCTTCATAAATCGCTGACCAGTTAGTTTGATGTGACTATACCGACGATAGCATAGTGGTACCATAGGTTTGACAAACCTCTAGCTTGTATGGCTAGTATGTTGATCGTATTGATTCATTTCATTGGCCGGTAAAGTATGACCGGTGACAGGGCTACTCAAGTCAGGGTCTAGAAAGCGACACATGGTGATATTAATCTGCAGTTATAATTGTAATTAATCCATCATTACCTGTTGACTAGTAGACTGAGGAATTTATTCTCTCAAGTTATAACACTAGTAACCGTTTCGATGAGGTGTATGGTTACACATAGTGATAGAGGTAAATCGGATGCATTGTAATCTGATTACGTGAGGATTGCAATGAATTCCTTTTAGGGTCTATGCACTTCAAGTTGAGAACAAATATCAAATGGTTAACTAACAATCCTATTATTAACAGTGATTACAATTAACCCTACAAGAATAGAATAATAACAAGGATCAGATTAAATTAATCTAATTTCCTTAACACATTGAGGGTTTGTCAATACTTTGGTTTGATAACTAAAATCCTCTTATTATATTATTCTACATATGATACAACGGGTGATGAACACAGACAGACGGGTAAATGAGATGGATATCCATAGTTGTTTTACAAGTGGCATTAAGTTCTATTAGATATGTGATGGGATGTTGGCTAGGGCTTGGTTCCCTTACATATGCCCTATATATAAGTATAGCTAATAGGATGAGATATCACTCGTAAATATAACTATGGAAAGGCCATTGTGTGAACGGGTGAATCAAGCAACTTACAAACAACAAGTATGACATTGTGATTGTGCATGTGAACATTTCAAGGCTTTCAAATATCAAACTTATGAATTCACCAACCTAGTGTTGACTTTGTTTAAATGCATGTTTTCTCAGGTGACGAACAGGTGTAGTTGCCATATTCAAGAACTAAGCTAGTGGACTTTTAGAAGACCTAGCTTCATTTTGTGTTGCATACTTTTGGTTGACAAAACAATGAATCATCTTTTGTGTATCTTGTACAGTTACAAGATAGAAAACTCATTGATTCTTTTGATTAGATTTACTTAGTTAAATTATGAGGAAACAATGTAATTTAACTTTGTAATTCTATTTCATTGTCATGTTAGCATTTCTCATTTATTTATCATGTGCTATGTAAACAATCTGATCATTTCGATTATCATAACGATATCACGCCCTGGGAACCTTCCGCCCGGCGGGAAAGTCGATCCAGCTCGCCGGCTCGGGGTGTGACATGGATGATGTAAATGCATACTCTCGTTGTTGTGCTTCATTCTTGCGAATGTATTATCATTGGTGTGGTCATCCCATATGAATGAGTCCATGTCATTCGTGTGATTGCTCATTCGTCCAGTAGCTCATTCGGGCGACTTTTCTAAACGAATGAGGCTTCTCATTCACACGAATGAGCCCTTCGTTTGGCTCATTCGTCTGCAGATTCACCAAGAACGCCGTTTTTGAAATCGGTGGTTGTTTTTGGTGTTTTTATGGTCGTAATTGATGGTAAAACGTTTTGATAAGGCAAATTTCTCATGTATGGCTTCTATTTTTTTTTATCATCGTTAGTAACTGAAAGTAGGTAAGTTAAACAAACTTTGTTCACACCCTTGTCTATAATTTCTAACCGAGATAGCAGATTCACGTCAGTATGGAATCATAAGTAAATGCAACACATGAAAATAATTAGTTGCAACCTTGTTATTAGCAGATTCATGCCATTTTTCGAAATCGGTGGTTCGTTCGGATCGTCATCCGAACGAACACGACGACGGTTTCACTTTTTGATTCTTGTTTTCTACTTGTTAGACATTATTCAGAACGTTAATCCCACAGATATATTATAATACCCGGAAATACACACACACATATATATAATTAAATAGATAAATAGACTATTTTTATAAAAAGAAAATAATTATTACTTAAAACTCAATAAATAAAATCAAATAATAATTATGATTAACAATGTTTTGACATTTCTAATTACAAGTTTCGAAGAAATATATAAACAAACCGATATGTTTAATTTTTATAACAGTGAAAATATCCTTTAAATATCAGTTGATTAAATTCGTAGCATCTAAATAAATATCACTCGACTAGCATTCGCAACCTTATTTAACTAAAGTAAAAAAAAAAACGACTTAGAAACTGACCCATACTGACATGTATGGCTTCTTTTTTTTTTTATCATTGTTAGTAACTGAGAGTAGGTAAGTTAAAAAAACTTTGTTCACACCCTTAATAGCTTTGATCATAGAAATAATTCCAATATGATTTGTCTGCTTATCACCTTTGATGAAAAATCTTCCACCCTTTGGAACACGAACTTCAATGGATTTGGTGTCGCATAAGATGCACGCTTGGTTGGTAGAGGTAATGATATCCGACATGTTTGCAATTTCTTTGACATTAAGAACAGAAGCTCGAGTAATCTTTTTTGCATTCGGATTAGCTTTTGCTCCTGAACCCCAGCCTCGTCAATTCCACTTGCTTTGTTCAATTTAGGACCCTACCAGCTCAACGGTTGAGCCAATGGTCTGAGGCATAACAACCTTAACTATGTCACTTATTTCACATAACAATCGCCAGATATAACGACTGATAAGGATTGATTCTGGTATAACAAGATGTGGCATCAATCAAGGTATATTCAAAGTATTTAGAAGTGTATTCCTGATGGCTAGTACCGACCATGCAATGGCTCAGGATTTTCCACTCAATCACTTCTTTTTCATTCATTAGGCAAAATTTTTGAGTCACCGACTTCCGAAAACTTTCTCAAGTCATAGTATATGCTTGGTTTATACCTTTGGTTTGAATAATGGAATTCCACCATTCTAAAGCTCCGTCTTTAAATGAATTCGAAGCATATATAACCATTTTTTTATTCGACACACTCCTGATAGCAAGTACCGCCTCAATCTTTTCATGTCATCGTAATGCTACTACTACTCCTTCCGTTTTAGCAAATTCAGGAGGTTTGCACAATTGGAATGTTTTATAAGAACACCCCTAAATTTTGAATTGTTTCGAACTACAAGTTTCTAAATGTTCATTCATAAATTCAGATGCATAATTTTATTTTGTTTTGATTTTCATAGAATTTGAATTTAATACGATTATTGATGGAAAAAAATCGTTATTTCCTTCTACAATCATTCATTGTATCTCAACTTTGTGAGTCACGGTTTCATCAATATCTATGTTCATTCTCTTTTGCCCACGTGTATTTGAAATAGGTTCACTATTATTTATATTTCTAGACATAGTCTACAAGATATGATATTTGACAAGGTCTTAAAAAGTTCATCATAATTTAACTTACATGCTATCATTAGGATTCACCATGTTATTTCAAATTTTCTAAGTATTTCAAAAATACTATTCTACATATTTCTTCAATAGGTACTTATCTCAGTTTGGTTAAAGCTTAGATATCATCATTAGTACTTATTTCGCTAAAACCAGGAGCTCTGATACCAACCTGTCACACCAGGGGATCTCGACAGCCCGGGCGCTGCGACCCGAAGTGGTTTCATGGATATGTATCGGTAAAAGTTTGTCACTCATTTTAAGCGGAAGCGTTGTTTCATGAATTCAAAATTTTACAAATAATTCACATGCATCGATGTGAAAACCGTATTTTATCTTTTCTAAATGATTCATACGCATATGTATGAAAAACAACATTTCAGTATTTGTAAATAACTTTTCAAAAATAATTTTTCTGGATTTCATAAAATTTCATACGCATAGGTATGAACTCCATTATTTCATATTATTGTAAACCGGATTTTCACAAACACATAATTACAAATCATTTTATAATATCTGGTTTATACATGACTTCGAGGCATATCTCCAATAGCTCCATGGTCTCACCACAAGATCTTATTCAAGGTATCATAGTCCAAGAATATCTAATCTTGCTTCTCTTTTACATTTCATTATTACCTGAACATTTTTTTGAAAATAAAACGTTAACATAATGCTGATGAATACAAATAACAGACTCGATATGTGAGCATAGCATGTTAGGTTCTTTAACCATAACTAATAGTGACAATGCCACACATTTAGCAGGTTATTTCACTGATCGACACAACTACTACATACACTGGTTTATAACTGTCACTGGTTAGGAACTACAGCACAACGCGTCTTATGTTTTGTTCCCTCCAGCCCACAGCTGGTCACTTGTTAGGTTGCCTACGGAGTGCGCCTTCATATAACTTTCCAGCCCACCTGTACCAGCCACGTATGGGAATTTTACCCATATGCGGATACAATTTGTGTCAAATTTTAAACAAACCATGCTAAAAAAATTCGTTTATATTTAAAAACAAGTCAAATGTATTCACCTGGAGTTTTGGTTGGCTGAGTGACAACTTAGAACTTCTCAATATAAATTTGACAGCGTTTCAGGTTAATCTATCATTATAACTATTCTACAAGAATAATTCCTGATGAAAATGAACCATAATTTATTTTTATACATAGGGTCGGATCTTAATCCTAACCCTATAAATTAATATTATATTAAATCCTTAAATTTATAAGTTTAACTAAGAAATTAGACAATATACCTAAACGAACTGGCTCCGTAATCTTGACATCTTATACTTATCAGCACCTCCTAGCATCCAGAGCTTCTAATTTCCTTCTTTAAGAGGTGTGTGTGTGTATGTATGTTTTAGTGTATGTATTGAATACTGATATGGTAGTTGTTATTGTATGAGAATTCAACAAGTGGGAGATGAATATCCTAGCTACCTCCGAAATCAATCACACAGCTTCTAAGCATATCCTCAAGATTTTGATTTGTACTCTCGGTTTGTCCATCCATTTGTGGATGATAAGCTATGCTCAAGTTCACGCTTGTCCCCAACGATTGTTGCAATGATTGCCAGAACCTCGATGTAAATCGACTGTCCCGGTCAGAAATAATAGATAGTGGCACACCATGTCGCCTTCTACTATTTCATTTACATAAAGTCTTGCTAGTTTCTCCATCTTGTAATTCTCCCGAATTGGTAAAAAGTGAGAGGACTTGGTCAATCGATCAATGATGACCCATATGGAATTATGTTCGTTGGGAGTGTGGGGTAGCTTGGTAAAGAAATCCATAGCCACTTATTCCCACTTCTATTGTGGTATTTCTGGTTGTTCCAGCAAACCTAACGGTTTTTGGTGTTTAGCTTTGACTTTGGTACATGTGTGGCACTTACCAACGTAAGTAGGCACATCCTTTTTCATACCCGACCACCAATAAAATGACCTAATATCTTGGTACATCTTATCAGCACCAGTATGCCAGAATAGCGTGTTTTGTGTGCCTCATCAAGAATAAATTTCCAAAGTTCATCTAGTGTCGGAATCCATACATGATCCTGGTAATAGATAACCATGTCTTGTTTAGTCTCAAATTGCTTCTCGGCTCCACAGTCGAGCTCGTTCCTCAAATTGTTTCTTGCCACTGATTCTTGTTGTGCTTGTAGGATTTGATCTCTCAGACTTGTTTGCATTGTCATTCCGATTGCTCTATTGCGCAAGGGTTTGACTCTTTCCTTCCGGCTCAAAGCGTCAGCAACAACATTAGCTTTGCCCGGATGGTATTTGATCACACAATCGTAATTGTTCAGGAGCTCAACCCAACTTCTCTGTCGCATGTTAAGCTCCTTCGGATCAAATATATGTTTTCAGCTCTTACAATCTTGTTGTACCATACAGGTAATGCCTCCAAATCTTTAAGGCAAAGACAACATCTCCCAATTCTAAGTCATGTGTCGTGTAATTCTTCTCAAGTATTTTCAGCTGTGGTGATGCGTAGGCAATGACTTTGTCTCGTTGCCTTAAAACACAACCGAGTCCCTGATGGGAAGCATCACAATATACCACAAAGTCATCGTTGCCCTCAGGGAGTGTTAAGATTAAAGCGTTGCACAATCTTTGTTTCAATGTCTAGAACGCCTCTTCCTATTTGTGTGTCCACACAAATGGCTTGCTTTTCTGGATTAGCTTTTTGAGGGGCAAAGCAGTCTTAGAGAAATTTGAAATGAATCTCCAATAATAACCTGCCAGACCCAGAAATGATCTGATCTCATTAGGCATTGTGGGTACATCCCATTTCTTGATTGCTTTAATCTTAGTCGGGTCCACATGAATTCCATTGCTGTTAATCACGTGACCCAAGAACTGAACTTCTTTCAGCAAAAATTCACACTTGGAGAATTTGGCATAGAGTTATTTATTCTTTAGAATTTCAAGATTGTTTTGAGATGTTTCTCATGTTCCTTCTCACTCTTGGAATAGATGAATAAATCATCAATAAAGACGATAACGAACTGATCTAGATATGGCTTGCACACCCTGTTCATAAGATCCATGAACACTTCCGATACGTACGTCAATCCGAACGGCATCACCATAAACTCATAGTGATCGTAACGAGTATGAAAGGCCGTCTTAGGTATGTATTCTACTTGAATCCGGAGATGGTGCTAACCTGAACGTATGTCTATCTTTGAAAAATACTAAGCTCCTTGCAATTGATCAAACAGATCATCAATCCTCGGTAGCGGGTACTTATTCTTTATAGTGAGCTTGCTAAGCTCTCTGTAATCAATACACATCCTGAATGATCCATTCTTTTTCTTGACAAACAAAACCAGAGCTCCCCATGGTGGGATACTCGGTCGGATGAAACATTTGTCCGATAACTCTTGTAATTGATTGGATAGTTCCTGCATTTCTGATGGCACGAGTCTATAAGGAGACTTAGCCACAGGAACCGCTCCCAGAATCAAATCAATTCGGAACTGCACCGATCGCTCAGGTGGCAATCCTGATTGGTCATCCAGAAACACGTCCGCAAAGTCTTTCACAATCGACACATCTTGAATGTTGATTTTCTTCTTGTCTTTCTCCACTACGTGAGTGAGAAAAGCTACACACCATTTCCTTAAACACTTGCATGCCTTCAGGCATGATTTTATTTTGACACTACGATTTTCTTGATCTCTGTGAATCTCCATCACATGATCGTTCTCCACTGGAATACGTAATAGCTTTTCGAAACAGATGATTTCAACCCTGTAAAGTAATAACCAATCCATTTCAACAATGATGTCGAAATTGCTCAATTCCATTGGTATTAAAACAATGGAAAATGTGTGTTCATCAAGTGTCAATGGGCAATTCATAAGTACTGTGCTAACTGTTATTTGCTTGCCATTTGCTACCTCAATAGTGTAATAGGAGTTTAAAGATTCCTCTATATGATTAAGTTTACGTGCAAAGTTGGAAGAGATAAAACTCTGATCTGCACCGGACTCAAATAATGTAAATGCATAAAAATTATGTAAAAGAAATGTACCAGTGACCACATTAGGGTCTAGTCGTGCTGCTGCTGCTCCAAGTGCAAAGGCCCGTCCTCTAGCTGCTGGAGCTCTTTGTTGAATTCTATTGGGGCAATCCCTCGAGAAGTGTCCAGGTTCACCATAGGCGTAGCAATACCTGTTATCAGCAGCTTCAGCTGTCATTGCTGCATTATTGTTCCTGTGCTAAGGCCCTGGGTTCTTGCATTGATTGGCCCAGTGACCAAGCCTTCCACAGCTAGTGCACTGCCTGCACTGAGAGTTGGTTGGTGGTGACACTGACATTTGTTGCATTAAGGGGCCGTTCTAGTATACGACCTCTTAATCTGAAGTGATGGTGGTTGTGTTGCTTGTTGAGCAGGAGTGGTCGCAACATAGTTCTTGACCACTTTTTCTTTCTTAGCCGGGTGTCTGTCCGGCTTATTTGATGATCCAGCTTTGGCTGTTTCAGCCTCCTTCTTCAGTGTCCCTGAGGCAACCATTAAGGGGCCGTTCTAGTATACGACCTCTTAATCACATGTCAATGCTCGTTTGTTTAACGAGCCCGCAACATACCTCACTTTGTACTGGTTAGGTCAGCCAATGATGTCGAGGGTTGTCTCCATCTTATCTATCCATTGGATCAAGCCGACAAATCCCTCAATCCCACTGAAGCTTTGTGGTTTACAACCTACAAAGTTCTTGTGGAGTAGTCTTATTGGTTCCTTGTGTTTCCACTTCCCTCACCAGATGATGTAGAGCCCAACTAAAGACGAAGACTGAAAAAGTCAACCAGAGAAGAGCTGAAGACCTGATTTTGGAATTTTCGTGTACAGTGTTTTTCGAGTACGTTAGATTTTCGGGTACTCTAACCATTTTCGTGTATACGGTTCGATTACTCCTAGAATAGTATATATAGGAGTATTTTGTGCTGTTCTGTAATTCGATTCCCGAGACGTGCTCTCTAGACGTATTGAGGCACTATTTTCGAGAACTTCACATAATATACAAAGCTTTCATCTTTCAACTTCTTCTTGTGATTCTATTATGGATTCCGCTCATTATAGAGTCTTTTGATGCAGATTGGAGCCATAAAGCTCGAGTCTTGACAAGATCTGGACCTACAAGTGGTATTAGAGCCTTTGAGCTCTATTCTGCATCAAGGTACAAGCTTTTTATTGCAAGTTCGATACTTTTTTGTTCTTCTCTTCACCATCTAGCTGCTATTGAAATTTGGGACTCTAAACCTTGAGAAATTTCTCTGTGAAAAACTTTCAAGTATTTTCGAGTTCAAAATTTTGAGAACAGTTTTTCGGGTACAGTTGGGAGTTCGAATACATATTGGAATTTCGAATACACATCGGAGTTCAAGTATAGCTGGAAGTTCGAGTACAAAGGTAGTTCGAGTATACTGGGATTTCGATTACACTGATTGTGACACCTCGTAAATTCCATGTCAGCATTTACTTTATTTTAATAATAATGTGTATTATTATTACATACATGGCACTAGAATTATTAGTATTTAGTGTGACAAGTGGCACAACAGTCCAAACACACAGATAATTGGAATTATCGTAAAACGCTCGCACGTGTCTTGAATAACGAACGTTGGTGAATTAAGCAAACCACAGTCCATTTTTAGAACATTTAGGTTCTAGGGAACCTAAAATAAGGGCCTCTGGTTGGGCCTTAGGTGTACGCGAAGCCTGAGCGGGGAAATTTGAATTCTCTGAAAGTCGTCGCGGTACACGACGATCGATCAAATTCTACCATCGTGGTACACAGTGTGTTTTGGGAAACAAACGAATATTATATTCATTACGGTACGCTGAGAAGCACATTTGCCAGTCTTGGCGGTACG
Source organism: Mikania micrantha (assembly GCA_009363875.1). Lineage (NCBI taxonomy): Eukaryota > Viridiplantae > Streptophyta > Magnoliopsida > Asterales > Asteraceae > Mikania > Mikania micrantha. The sequence continues at coordinate 32,142,733 of CM018681.1, forward strand.
CGAAGCCCCTACACACGCAAAATCTTTATTTAACCAAGATGTAATCATTTTTGTCGACTCTATACCCGATTTCTCGAGCTCCTGGCGACTAATCTTCATCCATACCACCTAAAAATCATCTTCTAACCTCTAGGGAGCCATTATCATCACTTAAGAAGCACTATTGAAGCCTTTGGAGATTTGAAGTGAGCTAAGGAGCACCATACACCATCCTACATGACTTGTAGCTGCTGTGGAGGCCATCACAGGTCTTCTTGAAGCTACCTACTCCTGTTCGAGTGATATTCAAGCTGGAGGTAGTCATAGCATCCATTTTGCACCAATCTTGAACATACACACACATGCAAGCCAATATGGCCACATGCAACACTAGCACCACCTTAATCACAAAATTTTGAGATTGTGGATCTGTTATTTGATGAGACTGTCACTAATTTAATGACCTTAGAATGATCTATGGTGATGTTGACGGGATTTGTTGATTATTTGATGATTTTACTAAGAAATAGTAAAAATTGTTCACATGCATGTATGATCTAGGTATATGTGCATGATTGTTGATATTGAAATGCTGTTATATATGATATTTATGAGGATTTGCAAGATCTAGGATAGTTATTGCTCACAAAAGACGATATTTGGTGACGGTTACTATTTTTAGTAACTTTATTATTACAAAATGATAATGGATGGTGAATTTGACATGATCAATATGTTAGAATAATGGGTTGATACCAATATGATGATTTTTAAGTATGTTTGATTAGTTGAAAGTGTTATAAGGTTTGAATTACATCATTATTTCTAAAAATAGTAACTTTTAAGATGCAAATGGTTAAAGGATGATAAACTTGATATTGTTTGTATGATTAACATGACTATTTGAACTTGTTATGTTAAAAATAGTTGTTATTAATGCATTAGAACCATTGAAATAGTAAATTTGACATAAGTTACTGTAAATAGTAACTTTACTTTACGAAATCGGTGAATGGCAATGTGTTAGTAAAATCAAGCATGATCAAACGGTTATTTGAGACTAGGATATTGATATTGTTATGAGTTTGATTGATAGACTTAGTGAAACACACTTGTTTTTGCAGCTTACTATAAATAGTAACTTTTAAACGAGAAACTTGCTTAATTGATTAAGTGTGACTATGTGTTATGTGATAACATGATCATATAGGCTAACCGTGCGTATTAGAATAAACGAAAAGTGATTTCTTGCACGACTTGATAGATTTAGAAACTTTCCTAATATGGAAACTTACTATAAATAGTAAGTTATTCCGCAGACATAATTTTGGTGCTCACATACATCACACGACACAAACCGCACGTTACACGATCACATGAACTAAAACACGTCACCAACGGTTCGTTAGGTCAAACACGGTCAACACGACCTATATAACAACTTAGAGTTGTTTGGACACGAACACAGTTCTATGAGACCAACAGGAATGTGAACACAAACTCATTACACCTATGTGATATAGGTAACCGCTAGCAGGCGCACTACTCTGTTTGCGTAACGAACGCACTCTACTAAACTCAGGTGAGTTTATAGCCCCACTTTTACTCTTTAACTATTTGTTAAACTCTTGGGGTGAGAATACATTGCAACTATTTTAGATATATGACTTGTATGTATAAAACTATTTTGAGTGTAACTATTATCGCATCAAGTCCTCACATATCCTTACCATTAGTTGTGTAACAAACGAGTCGTTATTACGTAGTACTACTGGGTTTGACTAGCCGCGCTCGGCGACAACTTTGACTGGAGGTCATAACGAGCGTAATACCGATGTTGATGCCGGGTTCAGCGATGACCCGGGGAGGCAACGGAAACAGTCAAGGTTTGTTAAGATGAAAAGACACACTCACAGATCGTAGATCCAGCAAACAACTTAACATACCCAGTATATGTCTGTCTTACTGTTTATTGCTGTCTAAACCTGTGAACTCACCAAGTTAATAGTTGACACGTTTTCGCATGTATTCTTAGGTAACTGATGGCACAAGTTAGGATGCACTGGAGGACACACGAGAGAGTCTCATGCATATAGATTCTAGTCCTAGGCTTGTAATTGATTTATGTGATTTAAAACAATTAGAAACATTTAGTGTGTGAGACAATTTACATTTCCGCTATTTGACATTTAATTATTCCGCAGCGTATTATTAAACTTGCTTTGTTTACAAAACTACTTGATTATGTAACTCATATAGAGTCATTCTATATGAACAAGAGCTATTATTCCTAGACACTTTACACCCGCGCGGTCTGACACCACATGTGGGAATTTGAGGGTGTGACAGACTGGTATCAGAGCCTTGGTTATAGGGAACTAGGTTTTCATGTAGTAAACTTAGATTATAGCCACTACTCTACATTATACACTACACTTAGACATTGCACAATGATATTGTTACTATTATGAATTGTTACTTACTGAACTAGGGTTACAGGATGGACAATAATGACACAAGAAGGAACCCAGAGAAATTCCCCACGGAGTTCGAGCTGACGGAGGAGGACCGTCAGAGGATACGTGACATAGTGTCCCGGGTTGACGCCGAGGAGACAGAGAGGATACGATGGAAGAGATCTGCCAGATCATGGGTTTGGTATCCCATGATGATTAGGGATTGGATAGTGGGGGAACGAGTGCCTCCACCCCGACTACCTGGTGATGCACCGAGCGATCACCGACTTCCGGCACTCGGTGTGCCACTGGAGCGGGCTTTTGCAGCCCATGTCACCCGATCGAAACGCGAGGCGTGGAGGAACCATAAGTTGATAGAGGAGGTTAAGGATCTTCACTAGAAGAACCAATGCCTCCAAGGACATGTGGATTTCCTGTAGGATCAGATTGCTGAAATCCGGAACAGAACGATGCAATTAGAAGGACGACAGGAGGAGATCGTCGCGATCGTTCAGGAGCATGATGGATGATTGGTTGCAGCGGAGGTCGCTAATGAAGAAAACTACGCGATGATCTAGGCTAGTGATGCCATGCTAAATGCATGGGCATGACAGTTCGTTGCGGAGCCAGAGCGGGAGGAGGAGCCTCAGTTCGAGGCTGAGAACCTCGAGGAGGGGGGCTTCGATGAGGATCCCGACGAAGATCCTGAGGAGGACCATGATGATATGTCACACCCCGAGCCGGCGGGGTTGGATCGGATTCCCCGTCGGGCGGAAGGTTCCCGAGGCGCGATATCGTGGATGATAATCGTGATGATCAGATTGTTTACATATCATCAATGTTAAGAACACCTAAAGCACAAGGAACATTTAACTAAAATCTACAAAGTTAAATTACAATATCAATGTCTGATAATTTAACCAAGTAAACGTTTTAAAATGAATCATAATTTCGCTATCTTGTATTAGTACAAGATCTCAAAATAATTCACTATGATCAACAAAAGATGTGCTTTCCAAAACTACTAGGTCCTCTAACTGAGCATCCTAGCATGCAATCCAAATCCCTAGCTTAATCCAATACGTCATCTGAGAAAGCATGAAAATAAAACAAAGTCAACACAATGGTTGGTGAGTTCATATGATTTTGGTATTTGAAAATAGTTTTGTAAACCTTCTAGGTAAAACCTTAACCTCATTATCAACACCTGTATCATCCAACTCGGTATGCTTATATATAGGGCATACCCCTGAATCGAGCCTACGACCCGCCCAGACGCCGTCCCACCACATACTAAGTCACATAGGACATTGTTGTTAATGATAATTAAGCATTTTACCTACCATTCTCTTCTATGATCATCTGAGATTTAAAACACCCTGTTTAACTGTTTATGATATCAACCCAAAAATGTTTATGTTTCCCCCTAGGTAACAACCTTAATCTCATTAACATCACCTGTATCATCCAGCTCGGTATGCTTATATATAGGCATACCCCTGAGTCGAGCCTACGACCCGCCCAGACGCCGTCCCACCACATACTAAGCCGCATAGGGCATTGATCTTAATCATAATTAAGCGCCTTACCTAACACTAACTTCTATGTTAAAAGACTTGATTTCCATAATTTGAAATAAAACTGATTTCCTGGGTTCACCATGTCTTCATGATTTCCCAAAAGCAATTATAGAAATAAAATGTTAAATGTTTAATTAATTAAATTAATAACATTTACATACAACTAAGACATGATGATTGGGCCTTATTTGACTCAATCAATTAGACTTAGTTGTTGGTGGTTGTCCAAGTTGTACCCTCTCACACGTGACCCATGCCAGGCATAACTCACAAGGAGTATACCTGAACTGACCGGGATTTTAATGTTTTGCCCATATCAGCTTGACCCTCTGGTCTACTGTATGCGTAGGGACTTTAAGGATATCCTTTGGTGCTTGATCGTTCTTGTTCGTTCTTGATCGTCAATGATTCTCTTGATTTTTGATATTGATTTCATGTGATCGTTCACGTTATTGCCCATGTAGCTTGACTACAAGAGTCTACTACTGTGATGGGACTTTATGTGTGTTACACGTGATCTTGATTTCTATACAACTGACATCCACCTTAACTCAAGTATAAATGATTTCATTAAATTTTAATGATTTCATTATTCAATGATTCACACACATCTATGATTTCTGATTCCTTGAGTTCCTTTGAATTGATCTCTAGGATTTCCATGATTTCACAATGATTTTTGATTCATGATTAGGATCCTGAGTTTATTGATCACACACTGAATTAGATTCCATTGCATTTGATCTTTAGATTTTGGTTCTCTTGATTTCACTTTGAATTTAGATTCTGAAATTTGAACTCGATGGACTAAGGGTTTATTTAGAGTTTAGAATTAAGGTATTACTCATAAGAGTAAGTTAATTAACTTGCTTAATTAACCTGATAGTTAATTTAGCCTGGGATTTACCTAGACAGGAGTCTAGGTGTATAAACAAACATATAATAAATATATAATAAATAAAAGCATTTAAGTAAACAATTTAATGAAAACAGTTTACGCATGCTTCTCAGCCCCGCGTTTGAAAACAAAATGTTTAGAAAAGGGGCAATGAAATCACTTGTGTTGCTGTGCAAATGATTCACAATAGATAATGCGCACTCCTTGACTGTTGCTTATGTATCTTTAGCACCTGAGTTGTTTAAGAGATTTGAATACGATAAGTCATTATAATTGACGTAGACTAGGGTTTCGGTCTCGGTGTGCAACTAAGTGTCCAAGGTTACTAATGAGTTTCTAGGATTTCATCCAAATTATTCTAACTTATTACCCATTATTAATTACAAGTCTTTTAATTAAGACATTTTTAAATTAATCCGTTTCAAGATAATTCTACGTTAAAATCACTTATTTTAATTAATTAAAGTTCACAATTTAAATTCTTTTATTAAAGCTTGATCAATTTTAAGAGAAATAGATAATTAAACATGATGGGCTCATAGTAAGCCCACTGGGTCAATATTGGCCCAATTATTTAGCTTTTGAGTGTCCATGGATCCTTTGATCTCTCATGTGTATAACCCACCCTAGGTAACTCGAATGAATCGCCTATTGTAGTTGTAGGTTCGTATGACATTTCTAAATATTATATGTTAATGACAAATTAACATTCACATACTTAGACTTTAGTTTGATTCTCTATGAATTCTCAATGTTTTGATCTCTAGTTTATGTTTGCCACCCTTATTCGTCTTTTATAAAGCTTTAGTGTTTAAGATTCCATGTATCCACCAAGCAAATGCATGTGCTCATACAAGGTGCACCCATGCACTCACGTATATCATGCATGGGATTAAGTATTTCCATCCATGCATGCATACGTGATTTCAACATAAAGGTCTAACACGAACCCACCCATTCTTCCATCCCTTGTTTGATCGAGCAACCCTATGGCCGAATGAGAATGATTACCGATTAGGGTGTGGTCGAATGATGTTGATGGCTACCGAATGGAGCTCGATCGAATGAGGCCTGATCGAAGGGAATGTACGGGCGAATGGGTTGAGCCGTATAGGAACTAGCCGAATGGATGCATGTGGCGAATGAGACTTGGCCGAAGGAATGGTTGGCGAAAGGGATTGAGCTATCGAATGAAGCTTGTGGCGAATGGGACCAAGTCGACCGAATGTGGCCCAAGGCCATTCGGCCGAATGAGGTTCTTGGCTCATTCGTTGGACTGAACATGATGCCACTCGGGTGTTGATGTAACTAGATTCCAAACCCTCAAACTCAAAACTAATGGTCACGAATCAGTTTCCCATAGTTTCCTAAGTGTTTTTCGTGTCAATCTCCTAGAGATAGAAGGGTTAAAATCGGCCAATATAGTAGGCGACTATGAGGGTTTCCAAACCCTAAAAACACAACATAAAACTCTATCATTAACTCGAATATGATGGATGAATGTTTAGATCTGCTGTACTTTCAGATTCTACTAGTAATGGTGGTCGTTTGGACACCAAAATCACACGATTTCATCAAGAAATGGGGAAGAAATCTTAGAGAGAGAGTGGGAAACTCTAGAGAGAGAAAGTGACGGGTGAGAGGTTGAAGATGAAGTGGTTGTGGGTGAAATGAGGGTTCAAAAGCCTCATTAAAGGCTTTCAAAATACCCGGGTGTTCGGTCTCGTTCGGTTTCGCTCGGTTTCGTGTAAAGGCGTCGGTTTCGTTTCATTTTTCGTAACGAAACGACTCGGTTTTTAAAATAGAATTTATAATATTATTTTAGATTGTGATTCCTAATAAATTAGCTAATTATCTTCTGTTTATTTTAAATTTTACGAAAATATTCAATTTACTGTTTAAAATCGAATAATACAGTCGTCGCACGTATTCGATCGAATCGTCACCCGTACGAACGCTGCGATAACTATACTTTTCAATATGGTTTTCTAATTATCGGATATTATTCAGAACGTTAAACTTTCAGATGTATTCGTACAGATCGTCACCTGTACGGATAATCCGCCGATTAGCATTCACATAACGACACCCGTTTTGTTTTGTTCTGTAAAGCCTCACATACGTTTATATGTTGGACCGATCGGGAGCTCGGAAACAATCCGAATCCAATGTAAAACTACTCGACAGCCTCTGGAATAGTGCGGAATCCTATTCCAGGGTTTTCCAATCGAAATCAACAGGAACCGTGGTGATCCGAGGTTGTAGGAACAACGTGGAAGCAACAATTGAACACCACGGGTTGAGAATCGAACTTGGACGATCAATGGCCGCTCAAATCTCCTAGGGTTTTGACTCTTAGATCACAGGGAAGAAGGAGGGCTCTGGAAAAATTGGTGTTGAAATGATTTGAACTTGTATATATAGGCTGTAGTCATTTGGCCGAATGAGGGGCCGAAGCAGCTCATTCGGCGAATGACCTCGCTTGAATGAGCTATCAATCGAATGAGTCATTCGGCGAATGACTCATTCTATCGCTAGCCATTCGCTGGTTTCATCATTCGGCGAATGACTTCATTCTAGAGTCATTCGCCCGAATGTGAGGTAGTCATACTCAATTATAAGTTTAATCAAATCAACTAATCAAATAATCAGTAATAAACATTAAGAATTATATATAAAGACAACTTCCATTAATAATTTGAACATTACATGATTAGAGTTTACAAAACCGAACTAGGGACATTACATGTATCAACAAACTCCCCCTTGGACCTAGTTCAACTCTTGGAAGTGTCTTTCTTGAAATACTTCTCTGAAATAGCTTTCCAATCTGCTCCAGCGTGGATCTTGAAAATGCTGCAGAGACGGATCACTCTCATGAATTGTAAAGATTGCACCATGTCTGGAACATCGAAGAAAATTTGGTGCCTGAATAAAGCTTGAACATCCTTGTGAGACAGATTAGTCAGCCACATAGGATCAAAAATCCTAACAGTCTCCCACTGTTTGTCTTTGCACAGAACTATTACTGCCTCACCAGTGCGCCCATCATAATACCACCATCGGAAGCCATCCATAAAGTCTTGACGCATCTTCCGTAATGGAATCTTCTTCAAAACTCTGGGGGGAAGCCACTTCAGGATAACTTTGTGTTTGCGGGTATCACCATCAATTTCTGGCAAGTAATATCGTTCTGGCTGCTGTGGTTGGAAATTGACCCATCTCTTCCGGTATTCGTATTTGATCTGACGAGAGAACCAAGCAGACATCCCAGAGTCATCACTATAAAGCATCTTCAGACGTGCTAACTGATTTACTTCGAATCCAGGCAACGTCTTGAAGTCATGTGGGTGCTGAAAGTAGTCTATTCCTTTTTCTCTCTTCACAGCGTAGCAACCGAGGTCATGGAAGTATGCCCAGCTAAGAATCTAACCTCCAGCTTTGTAGCCTTTGGTCCTATAAACCTTCTTGTGTGTAGCTGGCATCTTCTCGGTGCTTTTCTTCTTTAAAACCTCCCAATAAGCTTCCCATTCTTCTTTCCTTTTCTTTCTGTCATCAGCTTCAGATTTGCTGGTCTCAACTTGCTCTTCCAAATACCTGACCAGAAGATCCTCTGTTTCTTGATCAAACTGGTCAGTAAATGTAGGCAGCTCATCTTCAGCCGATGTGTACTTTGGATACTCTTCATCTGTAATATCTTCCAAAATAACCTCATCAACATCATCAAAAGGTTCTGGCTCTGGCTCTTCAAAAACAGGAACTGAGGTATCATCAGTAATAACCTCATCAGGATTTAACCTGAACAGCTCAGCAATCTGTTCCTTGGTGAGACAATGGATGATCTCTCCCTCCTCCTTGTCGTAGCTTACTGAGTGCTGTATAATGCCTTGAGTGTCCAAAATCATAGTCAGAGTCTCATCTACTGACGTCTCACAGGCACAGCTTGTACTTCCTCAGTAGCTTCTGGTTCGGTTGTCTTCGAGGGAGACGTAGGAGGAGGAGCCTTTGTCTTCTTATCATTAGCTTTCTTTGACCGGATCTCCGAAGAGGGAGGGGCTTGATCATCATCGTCATCATCGTCATCAGTACCAGATGATTCAGATGACCCACTCCCAGATCCGTCCTTATCATCATCAGCATCATCATCAGATTCATCATCTTTATCAGACTCCTCATAATCTACATGTTCCTCCTCAGACTCTTCTTCTTCTTCTTCGTCTATCTCCTTGTCTGATTCATCGGAACGGGTTTCAGCAGCTTCAAGCCTGGGAGTGCCTTCCTTGGAACTCTCAACAAGTTCAGCAAGGCGAGCATTCTCAGCTTCCAAAAGCAGAATCCTCTCGTTGAAACCAGTGGCAGTCATAGCCAAATGGTTATGCTCATCAATGTACTTCAGTAGTTGCTCCTCTTGTTGAGCAGAACGAGCCCTAAGATCAGCTTGTTTATCATCTGCCTGCAGCAACAGAGCATCCTGATCGTTTATCCTTTGAGTGAGCTGAGCAATCTTGGTCTCTTGCTCCATGTTCTTCTCCATCAGCCTCAGAACCATACTGTTCAGTGTGCTCAGCTGATCCACAACTGAAACAGTAGGTATGAACATATCAGCTCTGGATGTAGAAGTACCGGCAGAAGCAGCAACATATACTGGCTCATGAGTGATAGGAGTGGTCAGAGGGGCAATAGTGGTATGTGAAAGAACAACCCTTGACCGTGTCAGTGAAGAAACTGATACAGCTGCTACAGATGTAACAGTAGTTGTAGCAGCTGCAGTCAGTTCTGACCTCCTTTGAAATGAAAACCTGGACCTCTTTCCCCTTCCAGCTCGAGAGGATGTAGCCTGAGAAGTGGCAGCAGTCACAGCCACTGAAACTGGAGTAGAAGACCGAGGTGGAGGAGAGATATCAAACTCTGGTATAAACAGTGGATCAGCAATCTCCTCCATCTCCTCTTCGGTTCTCTTCCTCTTCCTGACAACCATCTTTCCACTTACCATCACCTTCTCATAGCCTTCCTCCATAACATCATCAGAGTCAGTACTCTCTTCATCACCATCTCCAACAACACCCTCATCATCACCAGAGTCCTCTGACTCAGCATCACCTTCAGAAACATGAGGAGCTGTAGCATCAACAGAGGTAGAAGCAGTAACAGTAGTGGTAGTTAAGAAATCCAAATCCATCAGAGAATCATCATCTATGTCCTCCTCTTGAGCTGTAGACAAACCAGCATCACCACCAGCAACAGCACCACTCACATCAACCATGCTCATATCAGCAGCAGTGGTTATGTTACTTGTACTCATAGCAGCAGTGCTCACAACCACTGAGCTCTCCCCCCTTCCTGCACCACTAGGACCTGCCTCATCACCATCATAACCTCCATCAACAGGTACAACTATGTCTTCAACATCTGAATCGGAGTCATTATGCCTCCATCTGCGACCAGCAGGAGCTCTGTAATCAGGTCGAGAGAGATGACCAAATAAAGATCTGGTGGTTGGCTTCCTCTCCTTTCCTCTATATGACAATACTCTGTTAAGAGTGGTGTCATTCATGTGCTCCAAACGTACAATATCAGCATTGATCTTGGGAAGATCTGGAACTTGAGCATCAATGATCTGCTGCAGAAACCGAGGGTACATAAGAAACTTCTTTTCCCCTTTTAAGACCACGTTCTCCTTCATATGTATAAAGATCATCTCCGAGAAGTTGAACGGCTTGTTCAACACTAAAGCAGCAAATGCACATTGGATAGTCTCTCGCATGTCATCGCATCCTCCTCGCCTTGATCCAAGACAGTGAACTAAGACATGAGCAAGGTACTTGAACTGTGGAGACATGAAGGCTTTGTTGAGAATGCCCGATCCAATGTCACCTTCATACTTGCATCTGAGAAAACATCCATGAACCAAGAAGCGATCAAGCAGAGATGGCTGATCGGGAGAGTCTTGAAACCCACACACTCTCCTGATGTGTTCAGCCGAAACAACAACATCGTGCCCTTGCACCTTCCCCTGATAACTGTAGGCTCGGCCTCACAGTCTATGTCAGCTGATGACCAGAAATCCTGCTGATGAGAATGGTATGGCACATGAACAGTCGATATAGCGGTAAAAATCCTCGAACGCCGTAGAAATGTAATAATCTCCGAGTAGTGTTTGGCGTTCGGTGTGTTCAGATCCAGATGAGCACATATGTTATGCTTGGGAACTGATTTGTAACCTGCCATACTGAACAACAAAAGAAATAAACATGTTAGTACAATTCAGTTAAACAAAAACAGAAACCAGAAAGACAGATTCAAAATCCAACATTTTGGTCGAATGACCTTCATTCGCCGAATGAGACCTATGATCGAATGACTTATTCGCCGAATGGAGGTCATTCGTCGAATAGACATCATTCGCCGAATGAGATATAAGCTAGGCTAGTCATTCGTCGAATGAGCCATTCGTCGAATGAGCTTCATTCGCCGAATCAGTCATTGGCCGAATGACGACATTCGGCGCCCATTTTGAATTCAAAATCCCCTTTTCCAAAAATCAATAATCAGTCCATAAAATTTGCATGTACACACTCAGAATCAACCGATTAAGACTTTTAATACTGGTCTTAGGTAGTTTCAAACCCATTTTAATAGTCTATTTAAACGGCGAACAACAAAACCCTAAATCCTAACAGTTCGATCTGTTTTCAACGAATCCGTGGTTGAAAATGCTTGTTAATCGATCTCCAAGTACCTGAGATGAAATAGAACTTGGTTGTCAGAAGCAGGGTTAACAAAAGTAACAGAAAATCGAAATAACTGGATGTAGGTGTGAATCGCCGAATGATGGAGTTCTGATGTGGCGAAAGTAAAAATGGTCGAATGATTCTCATTCGGCCGAAGGACTATTATATAGCCAAGCTCATTCGCCGAATGAGCTAGGCGAAAGGTCGGCTGATAGTCAGTCTCATTCGCCGAATGAGAGTTGCGACTAAGACATTCGACAACACCTATTCGCCGAATGAACAGGTCGAATGAGACATTCGACACTCTTCATTCTCCGAATGATGAAAACTGTGTTTGATTGATTCGGTCGAATGACTCATTCACAGAATGAGTTCATTCGGCCGAATGAATGAACCTTGCCTCTCATTCGGACGAATGAGAGATGATAACACCCAAAACTCATCTTTTTCAACATCTGGCATTTTGAGCAACAAACTTTTGACCAATTATGAAGATATGTCTGGTTGGTTCAGGATTCAGATATGACAGACATCCGAATCTACAAATGATCATCTAATATAAAATTTAAAACAGAAAATCTTTTTGTATTTTTTCTGAAACAACCACTACAACTGTACAAACCATAACTAAAAACAAATAAACACATGTTTTTGTGAGAAGTCCATTAATAAAATAACACATATCTCTAATCACATCACATTATCTTCAGTGAATGCTTTACTTCAAACACAATTTTATGATGATACGATTACTGATATATTTGTCCAAATTTAAACTGAACAATACACAACTACTAAACAGACTTTATGATCACTCATATTTTCTGATTGAGTTCCCCAATTCATTTCACCATTAAAGATCAAAATCAGTTCAAAACTCATTTCTGCATATCTTAAAACCAGTCATCATGAATTCAATAAGATTTAAATATTTATTATCTTTTTGTATTTTTCTTGTTCTATCCAAATGGATGGCTTCAGCTAGGTCCGTCCCAGCAATATGGCACATATATGGAATCGAACTTAATTTGTTTAAGTATTTGTCAAGCTTAATACCAGCTTGCAATAGGTTTTCTTCAAGCTTAATACCAGCTTCATCAAGCTTAATACTAGCTTGTTTTTGATTTTCATCAAGCTTAATACCAGCTTGCCTTTATTTTTCTTTGAATGAAACCTCATTTGATTCCATGATGACAGGTGTATGCTTGATTTGAGTCAAAAACCGTTTTTCACTCAAGTGGTTTTATAAAATGAGTCCCACAGATCAAACTTTCTAAGTTATCACAGGTTGTTTATTCATTCTGTATAGTCAGCCTATCAGTACATCCCATCACAATTCTCTTGTGATTTCAGTTCATACATTCACTTTTGCTTCTATGACATGATAAGATTAATGTACTACTTTATAAAGCAAGACCATCTCAATTTTTAATTTTTCTATTGTTTTTGGTTTTTCAAATTTTCAAATGTTTTTGGTTTTTCATTCAAATAACAGAATATCTCCCCCTAAAAACCTAAAAATAGAAAATCTTTTTGAGTTTTTAATATAGAAAATAAACTATACAGGAAAAATTAAAAGACTAAAGTAAAATAAACAAAGCAAAGAGTATCTAAGAAAGTTGATGATCATTTGTTAGACTCAGATGAGGATTGAACTTCATCCTTTTGGAAAACACCATTAGCCGATAACAGATATAAAAATCTGGGTTTATCAAATGCTTTTGTAAAAAGATCGGCTTTTTGGTGATCGGTGTGAATTTTCACTACATCGATTAATTTCTTTTCAAAACAATCACGTATGAAGTGATATTTAATGTCGATGTGTTTGGTTTTGGAGTGCTGAACAGGATTTTTAGTGACAGCTATGGCAGCAGTATTATCAACATATATAGGAGTGTTAGAAAAATGTAAACCATAGTCCCTGAGTTGCTGCTGAATCCAGATGATTTGTGAACAGCAACTAGGAGCAGCAATGTATTCAGCTTCACAGGTTGAAGTAGACACCGACGTCTGCTTCTTGCACTGCCAGGTGACTAATCGGTTTCCAAAGAACTGACATCCTGCAGATGTTGACTTGAAGTCTCTTTTGCAGCCACCATAATCAGAGTCACTGTATGCAATGAGCTCAAAGTTATCATCATTAGGGTACCATAAACCAAGATCCGGTGTACCCTTCAGATAACGCATAATCCTCTTGACAGCAATGAGATGGGAGACTCTTGGTTTTGATTGATACCGTGCACACAAGCATGTGGCGAACATGATGTCTGGCCGAGAAGCAGTAAGATACATAAGAGATCCAATCATTTCTCGGTACAAAGTAGCATCAATTAACTCCCCCTTTTCATCTGGTGTAATCCCGTGATTGACAGCCAGTGGGGTACCAGCAGGTTTTGCATCAGACATACTGAACCGGCTCAGTATATCCCCAACATATTTGGTTTGATGAATGAAGATTCCTGCCTCAGACTGATCTACTTGTAATCCCAGAAAAAATTTCATCTCTCCCATTGAGCTCATTTCGAACTTCTCTTTCATAACCTTTTCAAAGTCTCTGCACAGATCATCATTTGTTGAACCGAAGATGATGTCGTCCACATATACTTGTACCAAGAGTAAGTCACCATCCTTTTCACGAATGAATAATGTGCAGTCAATGACACCTCTTCTGAACCCGTTGTTCAGAAGGTGAGTAGAAAGTGTCTCATACCACGCTCGCGGAGCTTGATGCAATCCATATAAGGCCTTGTCTAGCTTGCAGACTTGGTCACGATGCAATGGATCTTCAAACCCGTGAGGTTGACTGACATACACTGTTTCACTGATAACACCGTGAAGGAACGCACTCTTAACATCCATTTGATAAACTTTGAACTTCTTAAAGGATGCATAAGCCAAGAAAATACGAATGGCTTCGAGTCGAGCAACTGGAGCAAACACCTCATTGTAGTCCAACCCTTCTATCTGTCTGAATCCTTGAACCACCAGACGTGCCTTGTTTCGCACTATGATCCCGTGATCATCTTTCTTGCAACGAAGAACCCATCGAGTGCCAATGACTTTTGCACCTTTGGGTCTGTCAACCAATTGCCAGACACCTAACTTTTTGAATTGCAAAAGTTCTTCTTGCATAGCATCAACCCATGACTCTTCCTTGAGAACTTCAGTGACAATACGCGGTTCAACTTGAGAAATAAAGCAGGAATGAGCACAAAAGTTTACATCTGCAAAATCAAGAATGTCAGCAAGACCGCCTGAAGAAATCTGACTTCGAGTTTTCACTCCATCCAAAGGACTCCCAATAATGTTGTCTTGAGGATGAATACGATTAATTCTTCCAACAGGATGAGTTGGAACCTCAACCTCAGGATCTAAGTTATTAAGATTCAAATCCTCAAGACCCGGTACAAGATTATCAACAACTGGTTCGGGAGCAGCTGGAGGATTGTCATCTGTGTCTGAGCTGTCATCATTTATCTGTGTAGTAGGAACGGATGCAGATGAAGGTTGAAAGGTTTCATCAGGTGCATTTTGTGCATCATACAGCATCTGAACAGCAACATCTTCATCAGAATACATGGGGGACATATTGAATGAATCAAAGAGACTGGAATAATCAAACATCCAATCTGGCCCTTTTCCAGGTGGGGGCATTAAATATTTCTGAACATCAACATGGTACCACTCCTCCACATTATGAGTTGAAATGTTGTAAACTCGTTTATTTGGAGTACTATACCCAAGAAAGTACCCTTCGTCCACCTTCTCATTGAACTTGCCCTGTTCATGTTTCTTAA
The DNA here is from genome assembly GCA_009363875.1 of Mikania micrantha. Taxonomy (NCBI): domain Eukaryota; kingdom Viridiplantae; phylum Streptophyta; class Magnoliopsida; order Asterales; family Asteraceae; genus Mikania; species Mikania micrantha. The sequence continues at coordinate 32,158,174 of CM018681.1, forward strand.
GCATAGTGCATGGTGCACCAAACGGTTCAAGATACTTAAGATTTGGCTTTCTGTTATGGAGCAGTTCAAAGCAAGTCTTCCCATGTCTTTTCACAATTAGAACCCGGTTCAATGTATAGCAAGCATTTGCTACTGCCTCATTCCAGAATTGAACCGGCAGAGAAGAATCAGCGAGCATAGTTCTAGCAGCCTCAATCAATGTCCTATTTTTGTGCTCAGCAACACCATTCATTTGTGGAACATAAGGAGCACTAAATTGTTGCACAATGCCTCTTGCATTACAAAAATTCTCCATGTTGTGATTTTTGAACTGCGTTCCATTATCAGTTCGAAACTGACGAATCTTGAGCTTATAAAGTGATTCAAGTTTGGTAACCAAAACTTGAATGCAATCAAATGTTTCTGATTTCTCCTTTAAAAAGAAAACCCAAGAGTATCTGGAATACTCATCAGTGATGACAAGACAATATTGATCTCCAGCTATACTCTTCCGATTTACTGGACCAAATAGATCCATGTGGAGAAGCTCAAGAGGAACATTGATTGAATGAAACTTTTTCAGCTTATGAGACTGCTTAGATTGCTTTCCCTTCTTGCACGATACACAGATATCAGACAGCTTAAAATTCTTCAAGCTAACTCCCTCAACCAGACTATCGTGAACTAAATGATTCATCTTACGTAAACTCAAATGACCCATCCTCTTATGCCAAAGGATTGAATCTTTTTCAGTTGCCTTTGTCATAAAACATGAAGCTGTCGAGGATGTAGTTGAAGCTGTGGCCATATTGAGAACGTACAAATCTTGCTTTCTTGGAGCAGACATCAAAATCCAATCTTCAGGGATCTTAACACCTTGCTTAAGAATGTAACATTTTGACTCATCAAATAAGACCTTGTACTCTTTGTCACAAATCTGAGAGACTGACAGGAGGTTGTTTTCCAGCTGTTTAACATATCTGACATTATCAAATGAAACTTGTGCATTTGTCAGAATTCCCTCTCCTGTAATAAAACCGCCTTTATCTCCGGCAAAAGCAACATATCCACCCCGAACTGCATTCACATAGGTGAGCAGAGAAATATCACCAGTCATGTGTCTGGAAGCCCCACTATCAACGATCCAATTGCTGTTAACTCCAGCTTTTGGGGCAACCTGCACAATAAAGAGACAATCAATTCACTTTGGGAACCCAAGCCTTTACAGTCTTGGGTTGACCCATATAGTCTCGGATCCAAACATCAATCCATTTTCCATCAGGAAGAGATTTATCTGAAATAGGTGAAACAGAATCCTTAGATGATTTAACTTTCCAAATTGCATTTTTATCTAAAGAGGTTTTCAGATAAATGGATGATGATTTTGCTTGGTGAACTTTAAGCACACTTGGAACATTCAAAGTTTCCAGTTTTCCTTTACCCTTGTCTGAAGTTTTAATCTGAACTGGTTGTTTGGCCTTTGTTTGAAAAGGCTTAAGTACAGATTTTACCGGTTTTGATAAAGCAGAATTTAATTTTCTGAAAGAAACAGCCTTTGGCCTGATCAAATGAGGGCAAAATCTCACAATGTGCCCAGACTCACCACATTCAAAACAGACTTTGTCACCTTTTTTGTGAAAATGTTTTAAATCAGAAAATGGTTTTCTATTTGATTTAAAAGCATTTGTTTTCAGACTATCTGGATCAAAACCCAAACCCTTTGTCCCTTTGTTACCAACAAAAGCTGATTTGGTAACACACTTAGCTTCAGACTCTTGTGAAGCCTTAACAAAGCACAATTCTTCGTAAATCTTTGAGTTGCAGATTAGGTCACCTTTCAGGACAACAGGGGTTTGATTCCGAGGAGTAATATACTTAGGTGAATAATCTGATTCATCCTCGGAATCTTAGACCCAATCTTCAACAACTCCATCCACCCGAGATCCCTCAGTCTTTGATGAACTCTGATTTGTACTCAGACCAACTGGATCTATTACTAATGGAGTAGTAACTTGAAAATCCTTAACATCTTTGTCATTTGGTTTATTGACAAAGGTGTTGAGGATAGGTGGGGGACAATTTTGATAGTTAACCTTTTCCTTCCCCTGATCAGTACCCCTACTGATCATGTGCTCAATGATATAAGATGAGCTTTCATAGCTCTTGAGCTTCTGACCCAAAGTCTCATAGTCACACTCTACTATGGCTAACTTTTTCTTAATCTCATTGATGGTATTGAGATAAGAAGTGATAGCATCTTGCTTATTCAACACTGCAATCTCGGCTTCATGCAATTGTCTGTTTAAAAGATCAATTTTAGCTTGAAACTCTTTTTCATTAGATTTTAAAATTTTGTTAGCTTCAATGCATAAGTCGAGATCGTTCATCAAAACACTGTTATGTGTCTGATAAGCAAGGACCTTACTTCTAAGATCAACACAATTAAAACACTCTGAATGTGAAGATGAACAGTCAGTGTATACCTGCTCTGACTCTGATGAAGCAGAAGAGTTTACCATCAAGGCAAATTGAGTAGAGGAGTCATCAGCTTCAGCATCAGAATCTTGAGTGTCTGAATCTCTCATGCTATATGATTCTGAACTTGAGACTTTATCATCATTCACCATTGAAACTTCCCGAATGCTTTCCTCACCTTGATCTTAGATTGTTGAATCTCAGCCACACAAGCTTTATCTTGTTCTTCTTTATCAGCATTAAATCTGAAATCCCAGTTCACCCCTTCATCTTGTTGAACCATTAAAGCTTTACTTGCAGAGGATGAAGATCCAGCTTGAGAAGGAGAATCAATGGGGACTAATCTCCTTTCTGGATTGGTAGTGGAGGATTTCTGATGCTGGAATGGATTCTTGTTGCCTGCTTTCTTCGGCTGTTTGCACTGCCTGGCAAAATGACCCTTCTCACCACAGTTGTAGCATGTCACAGATGCCATATCAAATCCAAACTTAGACTCCTTGTTTAGATTGATATCCTTCCCAGTCCTCTTGACAAACTCCTTAGCTCTTCTAACCGCACTTGCCAACGCCCACATAATGTCAGTTCGTTCCATGTCATCAGGATCAATCTGAGAGTAGTCATCATTGGTCAAATAGGGATTCTGACCAGCAACTTATCCATCATATGAGCTAACCAATGTAGACAAAATACCCATATGCTCTTTAGCAATCTCTACAGTGACCTTGTCAAAGTTGTCTGTCTTCAGGCTGGTAGTAGGCTGATGATGTTCTGTTTGTGAACTGGTTGAGGATGATTGACTGAAATGAATCTGAGCAGTAGATGCAGCCTCAGATGTCTTAGAAACAAAAGCAGTCTTCAGAGGAGCATGAGTAGTGGATTTGTCAACTGTTGGAGTGGAGTAGTATAATGAGGGATCCTGAACTTGAACAACTCTCTTGGCTTTCCATTTGTTTTCTATCTCCTGCTCTTTCAGCTTCTGGATGAAATCATTGATATCCATATGTGCCAACATCTGGTTCTGCTTGAGGACCATCAGGAATGACTCCCACTTTGGAGGTAAAGCATCTGCCAAACACTTGATCTTTTCCTGAGTTGTTGTCTTGACTTCATGATTGAATAACTCACTCAAAAGATGATAAAATCTAGCAATCAGCTCATCCAGTGATTCATTTCCCACATACATGAAGCTATTGAATTCCTTTCTCAGTGCCTTTGACTTGATACTCTTCAAAGCATCATTACCCTCATATCTTTGTTGCAGTGCATCCCACAGTAACTTAGCAGAAGTGAATTGTCTAAACTGATGGAAAATATCAGTAGTAATGGACTGTGACAAAATAGCATAAGCTTTCTTCTCATAGTCATACAGCTTCCTTTGAGGCTCAGTCATCCGTGTGACTAGCATAGGAGTTCCATCTTCATTCAGAGGCCTGAGATAACCTCCTTCAATCATCATCCATAGATTTGTATCCACCCCATTAATGTGAATCTCAAACCGATACTTCCAGTGAGGATAATCGTCTAAGGTTAGTAACTTGGGAGCTTTATTCGAGTTCCCAGTCTCTTTCTCTGTCAACAACAATGTTTGAATGCGATGGTTCTGGTTTGCCATGAGAGCTAAATCCTCCATTTAACCAGAAATGACAGAATTCAATACTTAGAAAAATTTCAGAAGAATCGCCGAATGAGATGAATTGGGCGAATGTTGAGGACCGAATGAACTAAAATTGGCGAATGAAGGCAGAGTATGACAACTGTCGAATGAGATGATCGAATGACCTATTCGGCGAATGACTGATAGAATGAGGACTTTCGCCGAATGAGATTGGAGAATGAGGCTATTCGGCGAATGACAAGAGCGAAGAAGCTATTCACCGAATGAATGGTCGAAAGAAGGGTATTCGCCGAATGAGTGCTATTCGGCGAATGAGGGCTGATTCGGCCTAACTTATTCGGCCGCAATAGACATTCGGGCGATCTGGGGTTTTCAGCAACGAAAATCGTGATAACTTGCGATTTTGACCAAATCTATGCACCAAATTTGGTATAGAAGTTCAAGACATAATAATCAACCAATTGGGAAAAGGTTTTGACAAACACACCCCAAAAACCCACCAATTTTCAATGAAATAGTGACTTGGAGAGCAAGAAACTTAGGGTTTTTGACAGTTACGAAAATCAGGGTTTTGGAAACTTTAGATCTGATGATTTAGAAAGGAAATCGAGTAGAATCTAGAGCCAAAGCTCTGATACCACTTTGTTGGACCGATCGGGAGCTCGGAAACAATCCGAATCCAATGTAAAACTACTCGACAGCCTCTGGAATAGTGCGGAATCCTATTCCAGGGTTTTCCAATCGAAATCAATAGGAACCGTGGTGATCCGAGGTTGTAGGAACAACGTGGAAGCAACAATTGAACACCACGGGTTGAGAATCGAACTTGGACGATCAATGGCCGCTCAAATCTCCTAGGGTTTTGACTCTTAGATCACAGGGAAGAAGGAGGGCTCTGGAAAAATTGGTGTTGAAATGATTTGAACTTGTATATATAGGCTGCAGTCATTCGGCCGAATGAGGGGCCGAAGCAGCTCATTCGGCGAATGACCTCGCTCGAATGAGCTATCAATCGAATGAGTCATTCGGCGAATGACTCATTCTATCGCTAGCCATTCGCTGGTTTCATCATTCGGCGAATGACTTCATTCTAGAGTCATTCGCCCGAATGTGAGGTAGTCATACTCAATTATAAGTTTAATCAAATCAACTAATCAATAATCAGTAATAAACATTAAGAATTATATATAAAGACAACTTCCATTAATAATTTGAACATTACATGATTAGAGTTTACAAAACCGAACTAGGGACATTACATGTATCAACAAACTCCCCCTTGGACCTAGTTCAACTCTTGGAAGTGTCTTTCTTGAAATACTTCTCTGAAATAGCTTTCCAATCTGCTCCAGCGTGGATCTTGAAAATGCTGCAGAGACGGATCACTCTCATGAATTGTAAAGATTGCACCATGTCTGGAACATCGAAGAAAATTTGGTGCCTGAATAAAGCTTGAACATCCTTGTGAGACAGATTAGTCAGCCACATAGGATCAAAAATCCTAACAGTCTCCCACTGTTTGTCTTTGCACAGAACTATTACTGCCTCACCAGTGCGCCCATCATAATACCACCATCGGAAGCCATCCATAAAGTCTTAACGCATCTTCCGTAATGGAATCTTCTTCAAAACTCTGGGGGGAAGCCACTTCAGGATAACTTTGTTTTTGCGGGCATCACCATCAATTTCTGGCAAGTAATATCGTTCTGGCTGCTGTGGTTGGAAATTGACCCATCTCTTCCGGTATTCGTATTTGATCTGACGAGAGAACCAAGCAGACATCCCAGAGTCATCACTATAAAGCATCTTCAGACGTGCTAACTGATTTACTTCGAATCCAGGCAATGTCTTGAAGTCATGTGGGTGCTGAAAGTAGTCTATTCCTTTTTCTCTCTTCACAGCGTAGCAACCGAGGTCATGGAAGTATGCCCAGCTAAGAATCTAACCTCCAGCTTTGTAGCCTTTGGTCCTATAAACCTTCTTGTGTGTAGCTGGCATCTTCTCGGTGCTTTTCTTCTTTAAAACCTCCCAATAAGCTTCCCATTCTTCTTTCCTTTTCTTTCTGTCATCAGCTTCAGATTTGCTGGTCTCAACTTGCTCTTCCAAATACCTGACCAGAAGATCCTCTGTTTCTTGATCAAACTGGTCAGTAAATGTAGGCAGCTCATCTTCAGCCGATGTGTACTTTGGATACTCTTCATCTGTAATATCTTCCAAAATAACCTCATCAACAACATCAAAAGGTTCTGGCTCTGGCTCTTCAAAAACAGGAACTGAGGTATCATCAGTAATAACCTCATCAGGATTTAACCTGAACAGCTCAGCAATCTGTTCCTTGGTGAGACAATGGATGATCTCTCCCTCCTCCTTGTCGTAGCTTACTGAGTGCTGTATAATGCCTTGAGCGTCCAAAATCATAGTCAGAGTCTCATCTAGTTGACGTCTCACAGGCACAGCTTGTACTTCCTTAGTAGCTTCTGGTTCGGTTGTCTTTGAGGGAGAGCTGTTTTCGATGTCCAGAGCTGTTTGTTCCCACTTCCAGAGCAGAATTTCAGGCTGTCCCAGTAACCCTGACGACTTCTGGTGTTCCGCCTTTACTTTCGCACACTTAAGGCATCGACCGACATACTCGACGATGTCTTTCTTCATTCCCGGTCATCAATAAAATCTCTGTAAATCTCGGTACATTTTATCGATACCCGGATGTACTGATTATCTGACTCGTGTGCCTTCCCAAGAATAAGTCTCCTTGATTTACCTACTGCTGGAATCCAACCACTATTATGGTAGTAGTCATTTCATCCGGTTTATCTCAAACTGTCTTTCTGCTCTACAATCTGACACATTCCTTAAAGTTTTTCATAGGTGGCTCTCACAACTCTTGGCCTTGATCATCAAATCGAGGCCCTTGAGTTGCACATGGTGAATCCTTAGGTTATTTGATATAACCGTATATCTACTTCACCATCTGTTTAATCTATTCTCCTCTTTAAAAGGGTACTCTATAAGTCGGGGAGGTCTACCATAAAATATGGCAGATCCATTAAGATAAAGGAAATGATTTATCTTTTAAGTAATCCTATACACATCTCCGAAGTGATGCATATTTACCTTACTCTTCCCCGAAGATTGTGTAACTTACGGAAGCCCATTGTAACTGTCGTTCCAACTGCTACTTATTCTCATCCTAATTTCACCATTAAAGAATTTAACATAGTGTTGTTCTTCCTTTAACAGCTCCAGTATATCCCTGAGATGTCGTTCGCGTTCTGTCTCGCTACAAGAATAAATCAGGATGTCATCATCAATGACAATGACAAACTAATCCAGATACGGTTTGCACACTCGGTTCATGAGGTCCACGAAAACCATGGGTGCGTTTTCTATCTGAAAGGCATTGCCGTAACTTGGAATGCTCATATTTCATTCGGAATATTATCTGTGGCGTATCTTCATCTTGTATTCATACTGATTCTCCTGGTCTACTTATCTAGCTTAGCCTTGATCTTAGCACAGTTCTAAAAATTCATCCTGTCCTAACATCCTAGAACCGGGGTTCTCTAAATCAAGTGATTAGAGTTCTATGGGTCTAGGTGAAAAATAACAGTTTACATACTAGTTTTAGCATTTGAATATCTACGGCTTTCTAGTGTTCTAACTAGATAAGGTTATTTTCCTAACTATAGTAACTAGACTGTAATTAAGAATCACCCTATCTTTATTTATTTACTTAGCATTTATTTGACCTAAGGCTTCCTTAGTTTACTTTTCCTATTATCTCATTTACACCGAACCTAATTATAGTTTCCTTGGATTTATCGTCTCTAACGCCATAACGGGGTATACTTTTCAAATTAGTAATTCAATAAGTAATTTAACGTAACAGTATGAATATGCACACCTGTGGGGTCATCAGACTCCGAATGTTCCCCAGGAGAAGGTAAAGCAAGTAGTTCCTCAATGACTGTTGGGTCTGCGGGAGGTCATCGCCTAGGGCAGTCCCTTTTGAAATGTCCAAGCATTCCACATATGTAGCAGTTGTTATTATGAGAGGAAGTAGAGGTGTTCGCTCTTCGCTCTTGTTTCCTAGTCGAAATAGACCGACATTGTTGGATCCAGTGTCCTATTCTCCCACAATTCATACAGTGTCTACAGGGTTTCTCCTTGTCATGGTGAAAACCACATCTGGCACGATTAGGAAAGGTACCAACATATCGACGGAGTTTAGAGGTCATTCTTCACTGTTGCATCCAATGTCCCATCTTTCCACAGCGCGTGCATTGTACACATGAAAGTTCAGCTCGATGATAGTAGTGACAAGCCGAACAGAGAGGAGCTTTTCCTTCAGAACATGCAGGACCTGTGGAGGATATCCTCACCGGGCAGTCTCGTGCTATGTGTTCGGACAGTCCGCACACATAGCAATCCTTGCTGTGTCGAGGAAGGGGATATGTAGTGTTTCCAGGATTCTGGTTATGAGTCGGAGGATTATTACAATCACGACTCCAGTGTCCCTTCCTCCCGCAATTTAGGCAATGTTTACACAGTTTATTCTTAGCATGGTGAAGACTGCACGTGGCACATAAAGGAAATTTTCCAGCACTCTGTTTGCATTTCAATTCCATCAAAGATCTGCATTGATGATCCCAATGGTTTGTCTCACCACAATGGATGCATTGCTTGCATGAGATCTCAGCACGGTGATGATAGTGACAGTTAACACAAAGGGGGGCTTTTCCAGCATAACGCTTACTACTCTCTGACTCAGGAGCAACGGCCATTTGACGAAGGGGAATGGCCTCAGTGTAGATTACAAGATTTCTTGATTTCTTAGGACGATACCGTTTTTGCTTCTTGCTTGTTTCTCCTTCTTCAGATTCCTTCTTCTCTGCAGAAAGTAGTGGGAAGTTTCTAGCAAACTCCTCACTGTTCCGAATCCGAGTGATGATCCCAGGGAGAACCGTCATCAACTCTTCAGTTATCAGAGTTGCGAGTGCATCAACTGCTGGGTCTATCTCCTGTGAGGGAGGAGGCGGTGATGGTTGTCTTCTTGGTGACATTCTATCATAACCAATAGGATATTGGTTAGTGCAATGATTGAATGCAGAAGACACAATGCAAGTAAATTCCTAATTCCTATGTCCTCTACATGCAGGGTCCCTATGTTATAGTCTAGGCCAAACCGTTTTAAGTAAATGACCTATTATTCTCTATAGCCTTGAGCTCTGATACCAATCTGTCACACCCCGAGCCGGCGGGGTTGGATCAGGTTCCCCGTCGGGCGGAAGGTTCCCGAGGCGCGATATCATGGATGATAATCGTGATGATCAGATTGTTTACATAGCATCAATATTAAGAACATCTAAAGCACAAGGAACATTTAACTAAAATCTACAAAGTTAAATTACAATATCAATGTCTGATAATTTAACCAAGTAAACGTTTCAAAATGAATCATAATTTCGCTATCTTGTATTAGTACAAGATCTCAAAATGATTCACGATGATCAACAAAAGATGTGCTTTCCGAAACTACAAGGTCCTCTAACTGAGCATCCTAGCATGCAATCCAAATCCCTAGCTTAATCTTGTACGTCATCTGAGAAAGCATGAAAATAAAACAAAGTCAACACAGTGGTTGGTGAGTTCATATGATTTTGGTAATTGAAAATAGTTTTGTAAACCTTCTAGGTAAAACCTTAACCTCATTATCAACACCTGTATCATCCAACTCGGTATGCTTATATATAGGGCATACCCCTGAGTCGAGCCTACGACCCGCCCAGACGCCTTCCCACCACATACTAAGTCACATAGGACATTGTTGTTAATGATAATTAAGCATTTTACCTACCATTCTCTTCTATGATCATCTGAGATTTAAAACACTCTGTTTAACTGTTTATGATGTCAACCCAAAAATGTTTATGTTTCCCCCTAGGTAACAACCTTAATCTCATTAACATCACCTGTATCATCCAGCCTAACACTCACTTCTATGTTAAAAGACTTGATTTCCATAATTTGAAATAAAACTGATTTCCTGGGTTCACCATGTCTTCATGATTTCCCAAAAGCAATTATAGAAATAAAATGTTAAATGTTTAATTAATTAAATAAATAACATTTACATACAACTAAGACATGATGATTGGGCCTTATTTGACTCAATCAATTAGACTTAGTTGTTGGTGGTTGTCCAAGTTGTACCCTCTCACATGTGACCCATGCCAGGCATAACTCACAAAGAGTATACCTGAACTGACCGGGATTTTAATGTTTTGCCCATATCAGCTTGACCCTCTGGTCTACTGTATGCGTAGGGACTTTAAGGATATCATTTGGTGCTTGATCGTTCTTGTTCGTTATTGATCGTCAATGATTCTCTTGATTTTTGATATTGATTTCATTTGATCGTTCACGTTATTGCCCATGTAGCTTGACTACAAGAGTCTACTACTGTGACGGGTTTTATGTGTGTTACACGTGATCTTGATTTCTATACAACTAACATCCACCTTAACTCAAGTATAAATGATTTCATTAAATTATAATGATTTCATTACTCAATGATTCACACACATCTATGATTTCTGATTCCTTGAGTTCCTTTGAATTGATCTCAAGAATTTCCATGATTTCACAATGATTTTTGATTCATGATTAGGATCCTGAGTTTACTGATCACACACTGAATTAGATTCCATTGCATTTGATCTTTAGATTTTGGTTCTCTTGATTTCACTTTGAATTTAGATTCTGAAATTTGAACTCGATGGACTAAGGGTTTATTTAGAGTTTAGAATTAAGGTATTACTCATAAGAGTAAGTTAATTAACTTGCTTAATTAACCTGATAGTTAATTTAGCCTGGGATTTACCTAGACATGAGTCTAGGTGTATAAACAAACATATAATAAATATATAATAAATAAAAGCATTTAAGTAAACAATTTAATGAAAACCGTTTACGCATGCTTCTCAGCCCCGCGTTTGAAAAAAAAATGTTTAGAAAAGGGGCAATGAACTCACTTGTGTTGCTGTGCAAATGATTCACAAAAGATAATGCGCGCTCTTTGACTGTTGCTTATGTATCTTTAGCACCTGATTTGTTTAAGAGATTTGAATACGATAAGTCATTATAATTGACGTAGACTAGGGTTTCGGTCTCGGTGTGCAACTAAGTGTCCTAGGTTACTAATGAGTTTCTAGGATTTCATCCAACTTATTCTAACTTATTACCCATTATTAATTACAAGTCTTTTAATTAAAACAATTTTAAATTAATCCGTTTCAAGATAATTCTACGTTAAAATCACTTATTTTAATTAATTAAAGTTCACAATTTAATTTCTTTTATTAAAGCTTGATCAATTTTAAGAGAAATAGATAATTAAACATGATGGGCTCATAGTAAGCCCTTTGGGTCAATATTGGCCCAATTATTTAGCTTTTGAGTGTCCATGGATCCTTTGATCTCTCATGTGTATAACCCACCCTAGGTAACTCGAATGAATCGCCTATTGTAGTTGTAGGTTCGTGTGACATTTCTAAATATTATATGTTAATGACAAATTAACATTCACATACTTAGACTTTAGTTTGATTCTCAATGAATTCTCAATGTTTTGATCTCTAGTTTATGTTTGCCACCCTTATTCGTCTTTTATAAAGATTTAGTGTTTAAGATTCCATGTACCCACCGACCAAATGCATGTGCTCATACAAGGTGCACCCATGCACTCACGTATATCATGCATGGGATTAAGTATTTCCATTCATGCATGCATACATGATTTCCACATAAAGGTCTCACACGAACCCACCCATTCTTCCATCCCTTGTTTGATCGAGCAACCCTGTGGCCGAATGAGAATGATTACCGATTAGGGTGTGGTCGAATGATGTTGATGGCTACCGAATGGAGCTCGATCAAATGAGGCCTGACCGAAGGGAATGTACGGGCGAATGGGTTGAGTCGTATAGGAACTAGCCGAATGGATGCATGTGGCGAATGAGACTTGGCCGAAGGAATGGTTGGCGAAAGGGATTGAGCTATCGAATGAAGCTTGTGGCGAATGGAACCAAGTCGACCGAATATTGTTAGGTTTTCATTATGAGATGGTGCTCTGCCCACAATTAACCAACCCTTTTGCAAGTTTCAAGTTCATTAAGTCCATTTAATGATGGCAACATTCTAACACTCTTTACTTCTGTTTCTCTATTTTATACAGATTTATTTTTTGATTTGCTGATAAATTTGAATAAAGTTCAAATTCATATGATATGTTGATGTGTTGACAGGCACAATACAGACAACACATATGGTCCATATCTCTGAACCTTAAACCTTTCTAGTTATAAGATCATTATTTGTTAATTGATTCTTATGTTTAAGTGTTTAGGAATTGCAGGATTTGTCAATGTTGCTGTGCTGACAACAAAGTTATAATGCTGAAAGTCAACTCATTGAAGATAGAGATGCTGACTTCTCAAAGGATTCTTCAATGCTGACAGCTTAAAATTACAGTGCTGACATTCAAAGTCTATTGCTGATGATATTATCCCATTCAAGGATATTGCAGTGCTGATGAACAAATCTTGAAATGCTGATGACCAAGTGTGATGCTGATAGAATATGTTGTGCTGATGATTACAAGAGAGTCAAGTATTCAGCAATGCTGATATTGAACTCTTGAATGCTGATAGCCAATTCTCAATGACAGCTTTTTGAGTTCAAGTGCTGATACTTGGATGCTGATAATGACAACTTACATATACAATGCTGACATCCAATTCTCAATGCTGACAGCAAGTATATTGTAATGCTGACATGATGTGAACTGCTGATGTCACATTGCAATGCTGATGACTAAATGTTGCAATGCTGATGACTAAATGTTGCAATGCTGAAGTTCAAGTCTGCTGTTGCTGATGAAGAATCGACAGATAGATTTTTGTTGTTTATTTGTTTTTGCTGACATCAGTTATGACATGTATAACTGATGTGACGTTTATTTTGTTATTTTGATAGCGATGATCCGTTAGGGCAGTTATGTAGGTCTGAAATAGGTTTCTATAAATAGGACCTTTATGTCTTTCATTAGTACGCTTTTTGATGCTTTTGTACCCTTTCTGGTGATTACACACACTGTAATTCTATGAGAGATTTCTGATCTACAATCAATATAACTGCCTTTAATATTCATCATTAATTCTTAACTGTTCTTATTAAATATGTCTTGAATATTAATTACTGTGGGTGTTGTTATTTTGGATTGTTTCTGAACTTAGATTGATTGCCTGTTTCCGCCTAGCAATTGATCGAAATCATAGCTTATTGTTATCATCAGATCTCAGATTATGATCTGATACGATCCTGACAATTGGTATCAGAGCCTTGCTCGATATTTTGATTTTTTCTGAAAATCGAAAGCTGAAGTTATGATTTCTACGATTAATAGCGGATTCTAGCCTGAAATCGTATAGTTTAGAACAACCAAATTTAAATCAGATCAATTCGTTAAACTAATTAACATGGATTGATTGATTTGTTTTACTGTGTGTGTTCTTGGTGAAACTGTGTGTTTTTGAGATTTCAGACTTATAGCTTAATATTGTGAAAACAATCAAGCGTATTCGATTACCTATCACTTGTTGATTTGTAATTGATCTGATAGTTGATACTTGTGATCTGATTCACAGATCTCAATCTCAAAGCGTCAAGTAGTTATTTCCGGTTTTACTGTTCCATTGATTTTCGATTCTTCTCAATAGATCGCAAATCTTTGAAAATAGTATTTCTGTTGATTTTGTTACTTACCTAGAATTGTTTCTGATTACTATTCCATCATTTGAACAAAGTATTTGGACAAATTTGGACTAGGTTATTAGATCCTGAATTAACTTTAACTCATTAGAAATTCTAAGTAAATTTTAACAGAAATGGCAGATCAACAAGCACAACCTACTGTGTCTGTATATTCTGAATCAGGTTCTTCTGGTGCTAAACCCCCTGTGTTGAAGAATGCAGCTGATTTCCAACAGTGGAAGCTTAGGTTTCAAAACCATATCGATAACACTGATCCAGAGATGTGGTGCTCGATTGTCGAAGGTCCATATGTTCCTGCTGATTTGAGTGAAGAAAACCGATTGAAGTATCACAACAAAAGCTTACCTCTCAGAGGAATTAATCTGAGAGATGATGAGAAAAGAATGGTCAAAGTGGATATTAAAGCCTATGGTACACTTAAATCTGCTTTACCAATGGAAGTGTTGGTATGTGTCAAGGATTTTGAAACAGCTAAAAGTTTGTGGGATCAGTTAGAGGTGATGTTTGCTGGAAATGAAGAAATCAAGAGAATGAAAAGAGATAGCCTCAAAATGATGTTTGACAACTTCAAACACATGTCTGGTGAAACTGTTACTCAACAAATCCAACGATATGTGCAATTGATCAATGAACTAAAAACCTTTGGAATCAAAGTTGATAATTATGACTTAAATCTTAAGTTATTGAATACACTGCCAGAGAGCTGGACTGAGAAGGTTACATTGATCAAAGAAACCAGAAAGCTTGATGAAGTAAAAATTGAAGAGATGATTGCCAAACTTGAGGCGATTGACATGGATGTCAAAGCACGAGCATCTACTGCTCAAGTTGGTCAATATAAGTTTGTGAAGACTGTGGGTGTTCAAGGTGGTGTTCAAGCCTTGGTTGTTGAAGAAGGGAGGAGTAATTCTCAGTACTCTTCAAATGAAAATGTTGGATTTGGTGTATATTCAACTCCCACACCTCAAGCACCACAGACACCTCTATCACAAAATGACTCTCAACAACATTTTTCTCAGCAACAGTTTTCTGTAAACACTAATTCTGTTGAGCAGCAAGAAGCTTGCAAAGCATTTATTGCAAGCTTTGAATGTTTTGCTGCAAGTTCTCTTGCAAAAGCTCAATTTACTCAACATGATCTTGAGGAAATAGATCCAAAGGATGTTGAAGAAATGGATATCAAATGGCAGATGGCCATGGTTGTCTTGAGGCACAAAAAATTCTGGAAGAAGTATGGTCCCATGAAATTTGAAGCTGATAAAACAAAAGTGGGTATTGATCTTGATAAAGTAAGATGTTACAACTGCAACCTTTATGGTCATTTCTCACGTGATTGCAAAGCTCCCAAAGACACCTCTAGATATCAGTCAAATCAACAATCAAATCAATCTGCACCTGTTGTTCAAATGAAAGCTATTGAACCACCAAAACCAAAAGCACTTGTGGTAACAAACAACTCAGAAGATTTTGATTGGAGCAAGTATGCTGATGAGTATGATCCTGCACAAGCCATGATTGCTGTTGAGAAAAACTTTCAAGAAGACACAGATGAAACACTTCTTGCTTTAATGGCACTGGGAAATGAGGTAACCAAACCATGTTCTGATGAGTGTAAAATCAAGCAAGAAGTTTCAAAACAACACATAGCTGATTTACAAAGAGAATTAAGCAAATGCAGATTTGAAGAGAAACAGTGGATAAATGACAAAGTCACACATGAAAATAAAATGAATTCTCTGTTAATTGATAATGAAAAACTTAAAACTGAGAAATTAATTTTACAAAAAGAACATGATGAAAATTTTTCAAAATTAACAAAAGCTCTGTCTGATTTATCCACTGCTACTCTGAAACTTGAAAGTTTTGAAACTTCTTCCAAACACTTGACTAATCTGCTTAATAGTCAACTTCAAGGAAAGTCAAAGGCAGGGTTGGGTTTTCATGAGGTTCCACCTCCATACAATGAAAACTATACACCCATGCCTGAGTCAATGACCAATCCAAAAGTGGTATTTCAAAATTCTGAATCTCAAAATCAGAAAAGTGTAATTGGTGATGACTCACATTTATTTTCTTCTAAGAATTTTGTCTTGGCTGAAAATAAATCCTCTGATGCTTTGAAATCATCAATTGAAAATAAATCTGAGAATTTGATGACATCTGAGAATCAATCAAATTTGTAAAACAAACAAAAAGTATCTAATTCAAATCAGAATTTAGAAAAAACAAATGAGTCCAAGTCATCAAATTCAGATTCATCAACAAAATGCACAATTTGCAAAAGCTTGTCTCACACAAGGAAACAGTGCACATACAAATCAAAGAATCATTTTAACAAAATATCTGAATTTATGGAGAAAAAGAAAAGATTGCAAGATAAACAATACTCTTCAGTTTCTGCAAACACTTCAAAGTATTGTTCTATATGTAGAACAAACAATCATGATCTTGTTGATTGCTACTTTCATCAACCTGGTTTGGAGTGTATGCAGAACAGTAAAAGTGCAGTTTATTTTTCAAATAGTAAAATTGACAAAACAAAGGGTAAATCTGGAAACAATGCCTATCATTCAAGAAATTCCAAAGATTCTAGATTCAGACAACATCAATCTGAAAATAAAATGTTTGGGAATTATTGTCAGCCACAAATTTACCCATATCAACAATCAAGAGTTTCTCCTCAGCAATGGCAATCTATGTTTGGTGGTTATCAACATCCCACACATAGTTTTGGTACTAAACAGTACTATAATGATGACAGCTATGGATACAACTTCACTCCACCAAAAATCAGAAATAAGAACTTTCACAAAACAAAAACATCAAACATTTTTCATGACAATTCATTTTATGAATCAGATCCAAGCAGTCATCATGCTGTTCACAAATCAAATTTGAAGAAATCTGTTAATCAATCAAGTGGATATGATTCTTCTTCCTCTCTTAAGGTTGAGAAAGGAAAGAAAAATCAAAAGAAAGTCTCCTTTGAATCTCAATTCACTCAAAATTGGAAAATAAAAGATGATTCTAAAAACAAACAAAAGGATGAATCTGATTTGCCAGATTTATCAAAAATGCAGAAAGTTACCTTTCAAACTTTTGAAAACGGGAAACCCAAGACCTGGGAGGCTTGGGTTCCTTTGTCTAATTAATTTGTTTCATTGATTGCAGGGGCATCCAAGGAGAACTGACAACATCTGGTATGTTGACAGTGGATGTTCCAGGCACATGACAGGTAATGCTAACCTGCTTCATGATTTTCAAAATATCAATGGTATTTCTGTTGCGTTTGGAGGAGATCAGAAGGGAAAGATCACTGGTACTGGAGTAGTAAAGTGTAGAAATCTCAGCTTTGATAATGTAAGCTATGTGCAGCAGCTTCAATATAATCTGTTGAGTGTCTCACAGATTTGTGATATAGGCTACTCTGTCTTCTTCACCAAGCAAGACTGCGTGATTGTTAAGCCTGGTTTTAAAATTCCTGATGATTGGGTGGTGATGAGAACCTCAAGAAGGAATCATGTATACACTCTTGATATGGAGTCACCTCCACAAACATCTCAAGAAACTTGTTTGCTTTCAAAGGCTACTGATGATGAATCAACATTGTGGCACAGAAGACTTGCTCATACAAACTTCAAATACATGAACAAGTTGGTAACTGGAAATCATGTTTTTGGATTACCACAAAAAGAATTTGTTTGTTTTGACCATTGTGCTGCTTGTTTGAAAGGAAAACAGAAAAGATCTTCTCACAAATCAATACAGCAAGTGTAATTAACTCCACATTACAGTTAATCCATATGGATTTATTTGGACCTGTAAATGTGTTGAGTTTGGGAAAGAAACAATATTGTCTTGTGATGGTGGATGACTATTCAAGATATACTTGGGTGTTCTTCTTGAACAAGAAAAGTGAAACGGCTGATTTGGTAATTCAGATGGTAAAAAGAACTGAAAATCAAATGGGAAAATCAGTTATAGGATTCAGGAGTGACAATGGTTCTGAATTCAAAAATGAAACATTGGACAATTTTTGTCTTGAAAATGGAATTTCTAGACAGTTCAGTGCAGCAAGAACTCCTCAACAAAATGGTATTGCTGAAAGGAAAAACAGGTCTCTAATTGAAGCTGCAAGATCAATGCTTGCAGATTCAAAACTTCCTTTATCATTTTGGGCAGAAGCTGTCAACACAGCTTGCTATGTGCAAAACAGAACTTTCATTGTTAAAGAACAAAACAAAACTCCATATGAAATCATGTTCTCCAGAAAACCTCAAATAAAATTTCTCAAAGCTTTTGGATGTCCAGTCTCTATTTTGAACACAACTGACAGATTGTCAAAATTTGATTCAAAAGCAGATGAGGGATATTTTGTTGGATATTCCAGTGTGTCAAAAGCTTACAGGGTCTTTAACAAAAATGCATACACTTTGCAAGAAACTGCTGATGTTGTGTTCTTTGAACATAATTTCAAAACAAAGTGTATAGGTCCTGATTGGCTAT
Organism: Mikania micrantha; assembly: GCA_009363875.1. Classification (NCBI taxonomy): domain Eukaryota; kingdom Viridiplantae; phylum Streptophyta; class Magnoliopsida; order Asterales; family Asteraceae; genus Mikania; species Mikania micrantha. The sequence goes on from CM018681.1 coordinate 32,176,580, forward strand.
TTGACATGGACACTTTTATGAAAAGCTTTGATATTTTCCCATCTGATGATGCAGATTCAAGTGAAACAAAAGATGATGATCCAGAGTTAACAAACTTTGGGGAAGGATGGATTAAACCACTTTTCTCAGATAATCCATCCATTACTTCTAATCCTCAAAATCCACAGATGTCATCAGTTTCATCTGCAGAAACATTAACTCATCAGCATTCATCATATGATGATGCTGATGCACCAAATTCTTCTTTGAATATTAATTCATCAGCAACACATTCAACACCAACTCTTTCATCTGATACAACTCCCTCTGCTGACAATATCTCTATTGATCTAAATGACACAAATTTAGATATCAATACTTTGGTGCCAACAAGTTCAACTTACAGAACTATTGAAAGAAATCATCCGTCCACAAATATCATTGGCAATCTATCCTCAAAGACAACAAGGAGTATGCATGAATATGCAAATGTTTGTCTGTTTTCTTGTTTTCTTTCTCAAGATGAACCCAAAAATATCAAAGAAGCCTTAAAAGATAACAGTTGGGTAGAAGCAATGCAAGAAGAATTGCAGCAATTTAGAAAACAAGAAGTTTGGACTCTTGTTGATTTACCTGAAAATCAGGTACCCATTGGCACAAAATGGGTATTCAGAAACAAGAAAGATGATAGAGGAATTGTGATCAAGAACAAAGCAAGGCTTGTAGCACAAGGCTACACCCAAGAAGAAGGCATTGATTATGATGAAGTGTTTGCTCCAGTTGCAAGAATTGAAGCTATCAGAATCTTTTTAGCTTATGCAGCTGCCTTCAAGTTTACTGTTTATCAACTGGATGTCAAATCTGCCTTCCTGTATGGTAAACTTCATGAAGAGGTCTATGTGGCACAACCACCAGGTTTTGAACATCCAGATCATCCATACAGAGTGTTCAAATTGGACAAAGCTTTGTATGGGTTGCATCAAGCTCCTAGAGCATGGTATGAAACCTTGTCTTCTTATCTCATTGAAAATCATTTTAAAAGAGGACAAATAGATCAAACACTCTTCTTGAAGCATGAAAATGGTGAACTCTTAGTAGTTCAAGTGTATGTGGATGATATAATATTTGGATCCACAAACAAGAGACTATGTGAGGAATTTGAGGCTTTGATGAAGAAGAAATTTCAAATGAGTGCCATGGGTGAACTTACTTTCTTTCTTGGTCTTCAAGTCAAGCAACTTCCTGATGGAATCTTTATCAGCCAAACAAAATATGTCAAAGATATTCTCAAGAAGTTTGATCTCGCTGATTCCAAGCCAGCTTCAACACCTGCAGATCCAAGAGACAAGCTTCATCCAGATCCCACAGGGAAGCCAGTCAATCAGACTTATTACAGATCAATGATTGGTTCTCTCATGTATCTTACTGCAAGCAGGCCTGATATCATGTATAGTGTATGTTTGTGTGCCAGATATCAAGCTGATCCCAAAGAATCCCATGAAGTTGCTGTCAAAAGAATTTTCAGATATCTCAAAGGAAAACCTGATCTTGGTTTAATGTATCCAAAAGATGAAGATTTTTATTTAACTGCCTATACTGACAGTGATTTTGGGGGAGATAATTGGGATAGAAAATCAACGTCAGGAGGTTGTCAATACCTTGGAAACAAGCTGGTATCTTGGCAATGCAAAAAACAAACAAATGTGTCCATATCAACTGCAGAAGCTGAATATATTACAGCTTCACAGTGTTGCTCTCAAGTTCTCTGGATTCAAAACCAGATGCTTGATTTTGGATTCAACTTTTTGAAAACTCCTATAAAAATAGATAATAAAGCAGCAATTTTCATTACAAAAAATCCAGTACAACACTCAAAAACAAAACATATAGAAATAAGATATCATTTTCTTAGAGATAACTCTGAAAAAAGATTGATAGAATTAAAGTACATAAATACTGAATTTCAACTTGCAAACTTATTTACCAAAGCATTAGATCCAAAACAGTTTGAATTTCTGGTAAAAAGTTTAGGCATGATGAAATATGAAAATTGATTAAATTTTGCTAAGATACAGTGATAATTTAAAAAAAAAAAAAAACAAAAACATTAGAAAAACAAAGAAAAATACAAAAATATGTGAATTTCAGTAAGATATATTATTTATACATATCTGATATTGATTTCTTGAAAAATGATAGGTATCTGTTATGGAAAAGGATATATCAAGAAGAAAAGGTTCAGGAAAGAATATTGAAATTCTCAAAGCTTTGGTAGGCTCAGCTGACATCTAATCAATTTTGGAGAATGAGAAACAAGATTAAAAATTGAAAAATATGTAAGGCATGTTATCTATCTCATAATAAGGTATTAAATCTTTTTGATGTAGGATATAAGAAGTGAAAGTTGAATTTATGACTATCTTCCACCATTCAAAATACACATACTTTAAAAAGACTACATTATCAGCTGCATCATCAACCAAATAAGTGTATTTATACACAGCAGTCTGTATAATGCAATGTCTTAAAAGAACAAAAACAGAGAAAAACTTTCAAATTTGACTGCACACTTCAACCAAATAAGTGTTCATAGAACACAGTGCTTGTCATTGATGAAAAGAAAAGAAAAACAAATTATATAAATATTTACTCATAAAATGGTAGTAAAGTGGAGATATTACATAAATCCTTAAAATATTCTACAATTCGACTTCAAAAAGTGCCTTTTTGTGTTTGTGATAACTTGCTAAGTTACATTTAAATGATATCTAATATGAACAAATTCTCATAATCTGATTTATGATTATATCAGCAGAGTTTAAGTGGATAAACAATATCATTGTTTGAATTTTCAATAATATTTGCAAACATTTCTTTTGATATAAAGAGTTCTAAAATAGATATGATTTTAAGAATCAAATTCTTATCAGATTTAAGTATGTAAATATTAATCTTCTGTAAAATTTTAATATTTTAATTATCACTGTGACTTATCAAAGTTTGAATCAAAACAAACAAAACAGAAAATTCAACATCAGAAAACAACAAAAAGTTTCCTTTATTAATATAGTTTAAATAAATTGGATTTAAAATTTGATAATCTCAAGAAAAGGGAGTTTTTATAAGTTGATTTTCAAACAAGCTGATACAGGTGATAATCTGGTTGTTTCCAAGTAATCTTCAGTGCTGACAGTGAGGTTCCAATGCTGATGAAATAAGTTTCAGTGCTGACAGTTTCAATGCTGATGGTCTGTGCAAATATTTTCCAATGCTGATGTTTCATTCTTGAATGCTGATGAGTAAAATTTTTACTGAAGTAATTCTCAGTGCTGATGAGTAATCTTTACTGAAGTAATTTTCAGTGCTGATGAGTAAAATCTTAGTGCTGATGACCAAAAAGTTTCAATCACTTAGAAATCTTTTGAGTAAAATCATTTGAAGAGGGGGAGCACGTGAGAGTTTAATGAAATCACGTGAAAAATTATTATTTTTCATTTCTTTTAAAGATTTCAACTTCGTTATCAGCAAAGATAATCTATAAAATGAATTTGAAAAGTGAACCCTAATCTTTATCAGCACTCCTTTGAACTTGAGCGAAAACCCTTCACTCAAATCTTCAAACCTCAGCAACTGCAATCAAATCATCAATACTCTTCATCATCAACTTCACGATCCTCATCATAAATTTATGGCTCTTTTAGAAATAGCAGACCAACACAATGTGTGTGCTTTTCTGAATGCCGAGCATCCCAAAGCTCATGGGTTCAGGGAAATTCTTCGTTTCATAAATCGATCAAGCTTGGTGTTTGCTCTAACAGCAAGACCGACTCTGTATCGACACATGATAAATGAGTTCTGGATCACAGCAGTGGAAGAGATACAAAATGATATTCGAACAATTGTTGGAACAGTTGGAGGCCAACAAGTTGTCATCTCTAAACAGATATTAAGGGCTGTGTTGCAATTAGGAAACGATGAATGTGACATTACTGAACTCCCAGATGATGAAATTTTGGTTTTCTTTCAAAATTTTCTAGGTTATACGGGTGGAATGCCCAGAAGACAAACTCTCAAAGGTAAATTGGGATCAAAGTGGAAATTGCTAGCTCACATCCTACAACACTGCATCTCAAACAGGAGATCTGGATGGTTTGAGCTTCCACTTGGCACAACTTCTATGATCATGAGCCTGTTGATGTCGGCATCTTTCAACTTTACAAGAATCATTTTTAATGGTATGACAACAAATGTAAGTGCAGGAAGTAAAAAATTCTTGATGTATCCAAGATTCATTCAGCTAGTAATTAACCATCAGCACCCAGATATGCAACCCTTTGGTGAAAAGATTCATGGGTTGAAGCATCATGATCATCTTACATGTCCTTCAATGAACAGGGGTAAAGTTGAAGAAGGAGATGTAGAATTTCCTCAAATATTCTTTGATCTGCAAGATGCATTGATTGAACAGGGAATGATTCTAGCAAATGTTGAGAATGAAGATTCTAGCTCTTCATCATCAGATCATATTGATTCTGATGCTGATGTGTCCAGCAGTGAGAGCAGTAAAGGTGACAATGATGATGATGGTGATAATAATGAAGAATTTCAAGATTAGATTTTAACTCCTGCACATGGCTCTCCAGCAACTTCAGTTGATTTACAGGCAAGACCTGATGATCAAGATTTTATTCAAAATCTTGATCTTTCTCCCATTTCATCTCCAATCCAAACAGCAACAGATACATTATCAATTCCAAATTCTCCTTTGGAAGTTGATGTCTCAATACAGCAAAAACAACAACAACAAAATCAGCAACAAAATGAATCAGAAACTATGCTTGATACTGAGCAGATTCAAGATCCATCTCAACCATCAGCTGCATTGAAAATAATCCCTCTTGTGTTGCAGCATATGGCCTCCCAAATAGACTCCAGAGAAACTGAAATAAATCAGTTAAATGCTGAACTTGAAAAAGATTTTGATGATCATCTGAAAGAATACAATCAATTTCAAGATGCTCTTGATGAACAAAATGCTGAAATCACCAGACTTCTGATTGAACTTGAACAGAAAGAAAATCATCTGGCAGTTCAAAATGCATACATTGTAAGTCAGGATGCACACATAAAAAATTTAAATGAAGCAGCTGCTCAAGCTCAAGAATATGTTCAAAAGAGTGATGACTATGTCAATCAATTTACCAACACTCTAAATTCACAATTGGAAGAGATAGAAAATTTAAAAGCCTTTGTAGATGATATACAAAGTGATCTGAAATTTTCTATAGCTCAAAGGGAAAAATACATTCAGAAAGCCACAAATTTGAGCCAAGAGCTATTTAGTGCTCAAAACGAAGTAACTCATGCTCAATTGGCTCAAGATAAAATGAAGGAGCATGTTGATCTTCTTAAATCTGAAATTCACAATTTGAAATCTCAACTTGCAGCAACCCAAAGTCTTGCTGAAAATGATCAAAAGGCTATCATTGCTGATCTCAAAGACACATTCATTTCAAAAGAAAAGAAGATTAATGAACTAGAGGAGCAATTAAAAGCAAGTAAGTTGGCTTTTGAAAAAGACATTGAAAAGATAAATCTTCAATTAAAATCAGCCAAAGCAAAATCCAAAATCTTAGAAAAAGAGATTGATGATCTGAAGAAAACTGATCAAAACAGAATCAATTCTTTGCAAGAGGCTGCAAATGAGATTACAAGGCTGAATGCCATAATCTCCAAATCAAAGAGAGCTGAGACTTCCTTTGAATCTCTGGAATCAACAATTGAAGAACTTGAAAAAGAAAATCAAATGTTAAGGAAAAGAATTGAAGAACTTGAGGATGCAGATGATGAGAGTGTCTACAGTTTAGAGGGAGAGGATGCTTACTCCAAGGGGGAGAAGAGGAAATTTGACCAAGACGAAGATGATGAACCAATGAAAAGGGTCAAATCTTCCTCACCACCACAATCCCTGGCTCCATCTCCAAAATTTCAAAAAGAAGTTACATCAGTCAAGGAATTAGACTCACGTTTCAAGGCTGCAATTCTCAATAAATATGGATTTTTTGAAATTATGAATAAAGCAAATGATGATCTGCTAAATTTCAGCATTCCATCTGTGGAAGAAGTTTCAAGGGGAATTCCTGGAAATGAAATTGAAAGAACCTTAATCAAAAATCATCTTGAAATTCTAATAAGAAAACAAGATGCTGCCCGGGAGAAGGCAAAGGGAAAAGAAAAGGCTCATGAAGAATTAAAGCCCAAGTCTTCTTCAAAGTTTGATAAGAAAGAAGTGAAAGCATTGGCTGGGATTTTGGGTGATTTAACTGATGCAGAATTGGCTGCAAATGAAGCTTTAATGCCAGAAATTCAAGAATCCAGCAGAATGATTGAACCAAATGTCTCCTTCAGTGAAAGCTTTGCATCACAATTCTCTGCAAATGCTATGGCTGACTCTCATATGAAGCTAGTACTAAAGCTTGTGGAGTATGGTGGCTTGGAGTTTGAAACAGTCAATTTAATGTCATTTGAACAATTGTCAGCAGAATCTGATAGAATTGACTCTCTCCTTAATCCACAAAATGAAACTGAAATTGATAAGAAGGAGAGAAAAGATAAAGAGAAGAAAAGAAGAGAGCAAGAAAAAGCTGATTCGGAAATTGCAAAGGGTTTGGTTCAGCCAGATCCAAAATCCATGAGTGAACAAGCTTTAAGAAATTTTTTGCATGACAGAGGAGTTCCCTCTAGAAGTTATACAAAAATGAAGAGGGACACTCTGATAAAAAGTGTAAAAGAATTTTTGCAGATAGATGAAAAAGAAGGTAAGAAAGCAAAACTTGATCAATCAAAGGTGCCTGTCATCAGTAAAACAGTCTCCTCCAGTCAAAATTTTGAAAAGCCAAAGTCATCTGTTTCCTCCCAATACACAAGAAATTCTGGAATGACTTTCTAAGAAACATTGACTATTCAAGATCAAGAGTTAATGAAACAAAAGTCAAACATAGTGGGATGGAAATATGACTGGAGTTGGGATGCATACCTAGTCAAAAGAGATACAGGGGCGGTGGAAAGTTTTTATCCATTTTTCCAGATATTCAATCTGTCTGATAGAGAGTTAATTGAATTGGCTGGTCTAGATATAGTAAACAGAAGCAATTATGCTAGACCAACAACTTTTCAAGATACTCTAAGAAAATGTGTAAAACTATACAGACTGCAAGATGGCAGTTTGGATCAAGATAAAGTCTTGAAAGAATTTAAAAAGTATGAAAAGAAATTCAATGAACAAAATCTGAAGCTGAAACTGCCTGAGATAAAGAAAAAGAAAATTGTTGGAAATATGAAGGAATTTCCTATCACTGGATGGGCTTATGATGAAAAGACATGGGAGCTGATAATTTTCAGAAGAGATAGAGTTTTAAGTGCTACAGATATAAGGCTATATGCCTATTCTGAAGTGAGACTTCTTGAAAACTCTTATCTTATCTTTTTGGATAATCTGAAAATTGGAAAACCAATTTCAAACTTTGGAAGACGAAATCTTCTTCAATTCTTGAAGCTAATCAGAAGATTAAGAAAAGACTCAGAAGAATTGATTGGATATGAAGTAAGAAGAAATGAGCAAAAGGTGAAAACTCTGAAGAACCCACAAAGAGTTTCTATTAACTTTGATGGAAATCTTGTGGTGGAATGTCTCGATAAATCATACATCTTCACTGACAAAGATGACATGTCTGAATTGGATTTCAAATCTTTATCTGCACTAAATCAAATGTCGATTTATTACATGAGAGAAGACTTGAAAGCTCCAATGACTCAAGTTGCTGGTATTATACAACATTTGTTGTTATCTTTCAGCATGAGTCAAGTGAAAGAAGAAGAAAATGTGTGAAGATGACTTATGCTGATGATGACAAGGCTTTGGATGTGGTTTATTCATTTGAGAGAGAGGTACTTATGGATTATGGTGGGATAATTGTAGGAAGCATCATCTCAGGGGGAGATTGTTTGGTTTTCATTATGAGATGGTGCTCTGCCCACAATTAACCAACCCTTTTGCAAGTTTCAAGTTCATTAAGTCCATTTAATGATGGCAACATTCTAACTCTCTTTACTTCTGTTTCTCTATTTTATACAGATTTATTTTTTGATTTGCTGATAAATTTGAATAAAGTTCAAATTCATATGATATGTTGATGTGTTGACAGGCACAATACAGACAACACATATGGTCCATATCTCTGAACCTTAAACCTTTCTAGTTATAAGATCATTATTTGTTAATTGATTCTTATGTTTAAGTGTTTAGGAATTGCAGGATTTGTCAATGTTGCTGTGCTGACAACAAAGTTATAATGCTGAAAGTCAACTCATTGAAGATAGAGATGCTGACTTCTCAAAGGATTCTTCAATGCTGACTGCTTAAAATTACAGTGCTGACATTCAAAGTCTATTGCTGATGATATTATCCCATTCAAGGATATTGCAGTGCTGATGAACAAATCTTGAAATGCTGATGACCAAGTGTGATGCTGATAGAATATGTTGTGCTGATGATTACAAGAGAGTCAAGTATTCAGCAATGCTGATATTGAACTCTTGAATGCTGATAGCCAATTCTCAATGACAGCTTTTTGAGTTCAAGTGCTGATACTTGGATGCTGATAATGACAACTTACATATACAATGCTGACATCCAATTCTCAATGCTGACAGCAAGTATATTGTAATGCTGACATGATGTAAACTGCTGATGTCACATTGCAATGCTGATGACTAAATGTTGCAATGCTGATGACTAAATGTTGCAATGCTGAAGTTCAAGTCTGCTGTTGCTGATGAAGAATCGACAGATAGATTTTTGTTGTTTATTTGTTTTTGCTGACATCAGTTATGACATGTATAACTGATGTGACGTTTATTTTGTTATTTTGATAGCGATGATCCGTTAGGGCAGTTATGTAGGTCTGAAATAGGTTTCTATAAATAGGACCTTTATGTCTTTCATTAGTACGCTTTTTGATGCTTTTGTACCCTTTCTGGTGATTACACACACTGTAATTCTATGAGAGATTTCTGATCTACAATCAATATAACTGCCTTTAATATTCATCATTAATTCTTAACTGTTCTTATTAAATATGTCTTGAATATTAATTATTGTGGGTGTTGTTATTTTGGATTGTTTCTGAACATAGATTGATTGCCTGTTTCCGCCTAGCAATTGATCGAAATCATAGCTTATTGTTATCATCAGATCTCAGATTATGATCTGATACGATCCTGACAAATGTGGCCCAAGGCCATTCGGCCGAATGAGGTTCTTGGCTCATTCGTTGGACTGAACATGATGCCACTCGGGTGTTGATGTAACTAAATTCCAAACCCTCAAACTCAAAACTAATGGTCACGAATCAGTTTCCCATAGTTTCCTAAGTGTTTTTCGTGTCAATCTCCTAGAGTTAGAAGGGTTAAAATCGGCCAATAGAGTAGGCGACTATGAGGGTTTCCAAACCCTAAAAACGTAACATAAAATCACACGATTTCATCAAGAAATGGGGAAGAAATCTTAGAGAGAGAGTGGGAAACTCTAGAGAGAGAAAGTGACGGGAGAGAGGTTGTAGATGAAGTGGTTGTGGGTGAAATGAGGGTTCAAAAGCCTCATTAAAGGCTTTCAAAATACCCGGGTGTTCGGTCTCGTTTGGTTTCGCTCGGTTTCGTGTATAGGCGTCGGTTTCGTTTCATTTTTCATAACGAAACGATTCGGTTTTTAAAATAGAATTTATAATATTATTTTATATTGTGATTCCTAATAAATTAGCTAATTATCTTCTGTTTATTTTAAATTTTACGAAAATATTCAATTTACTGTTTAAAATCGAATAATACAGTCGTCGCACGTTTCGTTCGAATCGTCACCCATACGAACACTGCGATAACTATACTTTTCAATATGGTTTTCTAATTATCGGATATCATTCAGAACGTTAAACTGTCAGATGTATTCGTACAGATCGTCACCTGTACGGATAATCCGTCGATTTAGCATTCACATAACGACACCCGTTTTGTTTTGTTCTGTAAATCCTCACATACGTTTATACATAATAAAAGCCTAACAATTAAACACATGATGGTTCTGTATTGCCAGATAATTATCTGACTGATGAACCATAATTCTGAGTTTCGTTTCTGAGTAATTTCTGAAACTGTGCTATGATAACATAAAGTGATAATGATATGTGAACATCAACTGGTTTATGTACTTGACTCACTGTTCATTTTACTGTACCGATCACTGTTCCGGTGACGTTTCCGGCACTGGTGTTACATGACGGTCCCGCAGACAATGGAGACTCACACTCCACGATTGCTTTAGATTAGTTAGCTTGTTCTATTTCAGTTTTGTTTACTATTTTGTACTCCTAGATGAGCGAGATGTGCTCATACAAACTATGATAGTAGTATTTCATTTTAAAAATCATTGTACTCCAAAACTATTATTAATGAAATGATATGTTAGTTTTATCATTTGTGCTCTTTTATTTATGTTGTACTCTGACTCAACCATCTAACACTACTGACAGCTAACACGTTATCCGTTTCATATAGAAACTAACTATGGCGGGGAGGGGAACACACACCCGGCCACACAAGAAACCAATCGGTTCGGCAACCATCAAGATGATGGTTGACCGAAGGGTCAACAAAGCTATCGCTGAGTACGAAGCTTACCGACTACATAGCGAGACAAGTGGGACTAACCACGGTACTAACCCAAACTCGAATACGACTAACTTAGTGTAAACCACGTGATCACTAACACATAACTTTGAATCCCGATGAACATGATCGCATGGGAGCACGACCAAGGGATGTTCATTCAAAGCGTTTCTAAGTTGTCACCCTCACAACTTCAAGGGTACCGAAGGAGCAGTGGGACTGCTCCGATGGATAGAGAAAGTAGAATCAGTACTCTCCATGTCTGACTGTGCGGAGGAGAATCGAGTGAAGTATGCCACTGGAACACTGGAGGGACCTGCCCTCACATGGTGGAACTCCCATGTCCAAACCATAGGACTGGAAGTTGCAAATTCTATATCCTGGGACGATTTCACCAGAATGCTTCACGAGGAGTACTGTCCTTGAAACGAGATCAAGAAGCTTGAGGAAGAGATTTGGGTGCACAAAATGGTGGGATCTGAGATCGAGCAGTACTGCACTCGATTTCACGAGCTGTATAAGCTGTGTCTGGAAATGGTGACGCCGGAATACAAGAAAATAGAGCAATTCATCTGTAACAAATACAGAGCTTGGCGCACAAATTGACTGATCAGGCAGTAGCCCAAGGAAAGCTTCCGAAAAGGGGTGAACACCTGAAGCCCCAGGAAATCAAGAGGAAGTGGGAGCCCAGCAACAACCGCAACTTCTCTCCTCAACAGCCAACCCAACACCGCCCAGCACCAGCAAAAATGTTCACTGCCACCCAATCAGACACCCAAGGCAAAGGGGGATATCGGGGCAACATCGCCAAATGCAACAACTGTAATTATCATCATTTTGGCCCGTGCAAAAGGGTCAAGTACACCAACTGTGGGAGAAGTGGGCATATAGCCAAAGAATGCCGATCAAACCCGACCCCCAACACAATGAAGAATGATACCCTAAGGGGATGTTTCACTTGCGGAAAGCCAGGGCATATGCGCCGAGACTGCCCGCAAAAAAAGAACGCAGGAGGCATCCCAGCAAGGGGCATGGCATTCGCGATCGGATCAGGTGAAGCTAAGGATGAACCCAACATCTCTACCGGTACGTTCCTTTTAAATAATGTCTATGCTAACATATTATTTGATACCGGTGCCGATAGGAGTTTTATCTCTAGCGATTTTAGCAAATGGCTTAATATGACCCCAACACCACTAGACTATAAGTATACCGTAGAGTTAGCTGACGGCAAGCTGATCGAGACGCAACACATCTTCAAGGGTTGCGTCTTAATACTAGCGGATCATGTACTGGAGATCGATCAGATGCCGGTAACTCTCGGGAGCTTTGATGTGGTGGTTGGAATGGATTGGTTATCTGCTAACCATACCGAGATTGTGTGCAACGAGAAGATTGTACGAGTTACGTTGCCAAGCGGGGAGGAGATCTCAATTCAAGGAGAACAGTGTGGGATACCATTAAACATCATGTCCTGCATGAAAGCAAGCAAGTACCTACAGAAAGGGTACACAGCCATCTTAGCCCTTGTCACTGAGCCACCTAAGAAGGAAAGAAGGATCGAAGACATCGTTGTTGTCACATCCCCAAATTCCCACGTGTTGAGTCAGTCCACATGGGTGTGACATGGCCAGAATCGCAGCTCATGGTCATATAGAACACCTCTATATGCGTTTCCAAAATACGTTGTTTGACATAAATACAACCAAATAGTTTAATAATTAAGAAGCGGAATACTATAAGTTGTGCAGCGGAATAAAATATGTTTTAACATGCAGCGGAAAATATGTTGTTAGACATTACATTGTTTCAAACATATTACATAAATTATAATCGTTTGATAAAATGACACGACATGAAGTATGCTCAAGTCCTTAGGTGCGTTTCCTGAATCCAAATGCCTGTCAGTTACCTGAGAATACAAGTTTAAGAAAATGTGTCAACACATAGGTTGGTGAGCTCACAGGTTTTGATATACATAGACAGTAAGAAAACATGTGACATGCTGTTTATTATAATGTTAGTCCCGAGCCCTAGGCTCCAAGTGTCAGTGCGTCACTACTGAACTAGACTTGTTAGTCCTTGCCTCCACTATGTCTCGTAATAACATAGCAAGATAGGTCGAAATTTCACGTGTCCCGACCTCCAGTCAGTATTGTGCCACGTGGGGTTCGTCACACCCAAATAGATCAATTCAAACTCACGTCGTTGTTTGTACATTAACAGTAAGACTTTGTGAGGGCTTGTTACGATTACAACACTTGATGTTTGTCTAATAAACCAACATACACATAATGTTCTTAATAGTATAAATGTTTGACTCGATTCAACAAGTATTCTCTCCCTATTTGAAAAGTTTGCAAAAGTGTAAAGAGGGGTCGTAAACTCACCTTAGTGATAATGTGATAGTGCAACCGTAAGCTCCTGCGTCGAAGAGTGTTCAGTCACCGGCTACCTATACCGTATACATACGTGAGTTCGTGTAAGTGACCGTGCTCGTGTTTGTGCTCAACAACCCTCGGTTGTTTTGTTTGCTCGTGTCGGTCCACATTGACCGTGTTTGCTCATGTTGGTCCACATTGACCATGTTTGCTCGTGTTTGACCATTTTTTGACGTGTTTGACCGTGTCAGGTCAACGAATCGTTGGTGAATCGTGTGTTGGTTGTGATTCGTGTAACATTCATGCTTGTGTTCGTCGTGTGTAAAAAACGCAAGTCGCGTTCATGGATAACTTACTACTTATAGTAAGTTTCCATTTATAGCATGTTTCACAACACATATTTTTTTAAGGTTCTAGCATGCTCGTTAATTCTACGTGATCATGTTAACACATAGCACATTATCATAAGTAGGTCAAATAAACATATAAGCCATATTCGCACGATAAAGTTTCCTAAAAAGGAAAGTTTCCATATCTAGCATGCTCATCATCGGAAACCATGTTACTCAGCATGCAATAATCATAGCGAGTTATATTACATCATTTAGCAAGCATGTAACATACATAGCATTCATAAATCAATATTTCACAAAATAAAGTTACTAAAAATAGTAACTATGACAAGTTTCATCCAAACGATCATCCTAAGCATTCCTATTCCATCTTCATAGCATATAACATCATTTAGCACTATTTATCATCATCTAGATATGTCAATCTAGGACAAATCATCATTTATCATCATTTAGGCCACAAAAGTTACTAAATATAGTAACTTGGCCAAATATGACCACAATCAAATCCCAAATCAAATTCTAAGCATCATAATCATCATAATATCATCATAGTAACAAATCTACATACATGCATGTTCATAATCCCATCCATATCACTATTTTGTAAATTAAAAGTTACTAAAATTAGTAAGTTTTGTCAAAGATCCATTTTTAACCATTTCAAAGGTAACAAATCATGTAACACACTTCTAATATCATCAATAAACACATTTGAATGTCCAAGATCATTCCACAAGCCATGGATCATACATGCATGTTACCACTTTGACCATTTATGACAAATCATGCATTTTTACGTATAGTCATTATCATAACTCATCAAAACATGTCCCCAAATCATTCTAAATCATTAATATACACACTAAAATCATCAAACCCAGATTCGTTTATCACAAAATTCGTGCATGCAAAGCTAGAGAGCTTGCATGTGTGCTTTGGTGCTTGCATGTTGTCTAATGAAGTGAAAGGTGTGTTTTAGCCATAGATTTACCTTCAAATGCTCCAAGATTCCCTAAGATGATGAGTACTTGTCCTCCAAAGCTTCTGGACAGTAAAAATGTGTAGCAACAAGGTGATGATGGTGGTCTCCAAGCTCCTAGGTGGATGTCAAGCTTCACCCTTCAAGTTCTTGTGCTTTCAAATGGTCTCTAATGGCTTCCAGGGAGTTTTTAGATGAAGAAGACGAAATGTAGGTGTCTGGGAATCTAGAAATGAGGTGGTAGGATGGGTAACCATGATTACATCTTGGTTTTATAAGATTTTTGCATGTTAGCCTCGTCGCGTACCGTCGTGTAGGCCAAAAAGATGCTTCGCGTAACGTGATGGATTTCGTGAATTCAAAATCCCTGCCCCCTCGTCGCGCACAGCCATGGGCCTCTCCAAGGTCCTTAGTGTACCGCGACGAGTCCCGGAAGAGCCCAATAGGCCTAATTTCAATGGCTTGATCAGTTCATCGCTGTTTTCACGCTTACGGACTATCGTTCGACCACGTTCGAACTTCTAAGTTCAATATTTGGGCGTTTCGTGAGGTTTCTAGTGTTTGGTTACATAATCTGCTTTGATTTTCACCAACGTTCGTGTTTTCTTTGACATGTCTCCGAATTATCGTGTCTGTGTCAGTGTTCGTACTTTCGTGACATGTGTCACACTAAATTAAACTATATATAGTGCCACGTGTACAAATATCAATTAAATAAACATTTAATATAATAAGATGCTGACCTGGATTTTACAGGGAGTCACATCATCCCCTATTAGAAAGAATTTTGTCCCAAAATTCAGCTCGTGTTGCCAGTTGTCACACCCCGAGCCGGCGGGGTTGGATCAGATTCCCCGTCGGGCGGAAGGTTCTCGAGGCGCGATATCGTGAGTGATAATTGAAATGATCAGATTGTTTACAATGCACATGATATATAAATGAGAAACTGCTAATATAAAATTAAATTACAAAGTTAAATTACATCAGTTAAGTTTATAATTTAACAATGTAAATCTACTATCACATCATAAATCTTCTATCTTGTATTTGCACAAAATATACAAAATAAATGTGTAATGATGTCCAAAAGTATGCACGTCCAAAAGCTAGGTCCACTATCGGATATCCTAGTCCAAAAGAAATGACTCTTTAGTTGACATGTTCGTCACCTGAGAAGTCATGCAAAAATAAAGTCAACACATGGTTGGTGAGTTCATGTAGTTTTATAAAAAAATGAGTTTGTATAACCAGACAGACAACCTTAACCTCACCATTAACCACCTATACCATCCAATTCAGTATGCTTATATATAGGGCATATGTAGGGGAACAAGCCCCAGCCAACATCCCACCACATACCAAACCACATGATATATTGTTCCTGGTGATAATTAAGCATTTCATCCCATACCTTTGATTCCTAGTATTTGATTACCCTGAAAATGCTTACCCTGATTCCTTGAAATGACAACCTTAACCTCATTAACAACCACCTATGCTATCCAATCAAGTATGCTTATATATAGGGCATATGTAGGGGAACAAGCCCCAGCCAACATCCCACCACATACCGGACTGCTTAACATATTGTTGTTAATGATAATTAAGCGTTTCACTCAATTCACCTTCAATTTAGATTCTGATTTCCACAAATATATTTACCTGTAATCTCTAGAGTCACCACATATCCATGATTACCCCAACACTTGTTGAAATATAATATTAAATGATTAGTTAAGCTAATAATTAAGCATATAATTACAACAAAGACATGATGATTGGGCCTTATTTGACTCAATCAATTAGACTTAGTTGTTGGTGGTTGTCCAAGTTGTATCCTCTCACACATGACCCATATCAGGCATGACTCACAAGGAGTCTACTTGTGTGTGCCGGGATTTTGATGATGCCCATATCAGCTTGACCAACTGGTCTACTGTACATGCCGGGGCTTTATGGATATCCTTTGATTCTTGATCTCTTTGATTCTCTTGCTTTTAATTTTGATTTCATTTGATAGTTCACGTTATTGCCCATATAGCTTGACTACAAGAGTCTACTATTTATGCCGGGACTTTATGTGTGTTACACGTGGTCTTGATTTCTATACAACTGACATCCACCTTAACTCAAGTATTAATGATTTCATTAGATCTTAATGATCTCATTATTTCATTGATTCACACACATTTATGATTTATGATTTCTGATTCCTTGAGTTTCTTGATTTTGATCTTTAGAATTCCCATGATTTCCCAATGGTAATTGATTCTTGATTAGGATCCTTTGTTTTCAGATCACACACTTAATTAGATTTCTTTGAACATGATCTTTAGCTTTAGTTCTTTTGGTTTCACTTTGAATTTAGATTCTTGAATTTGAGCTTGATGGACTAAGGGTTTGTTTAGAGTCTTAGAATTAAAGTATTACTCGTAGGAGTAATTTAATTAACTTGTTAGTTAATTCTGCATGGCAATTACCTAGACAGGAGTCTAGGAGTATAAACAAGCATATATTTGTAAAACATATAATAAATAAAAGCATTTAAGTTAACAAATTAAATTAAACAGTTTACGCATGCTTCTCAGCCCCGCGTTTTAAAACAAAAATGTTTAGAAAAGGGGCAATGAACTCACCTGTGTTGCTGTGCAAATGTCTTATCACAAAATGCGCTCTATATTGTAGCTTAAGTTTTTTCGGTTCCTGAGTTGTTTTAAAATAGTTTGAATACGATAAGTATACGTATTAATCGTCGTATCTAAGGTTTGATCTCGGTGTGCAACTAAGTGTCCTAAGTACTAGTGTACTTCTAAGACTTAATCTTCTAGTCTAACTTAGATATCCATACCCCAACAGTTAACTATAACAATATCTAAATTAACATGTTTTTAATTAATTTTATTTTAAGTTAAACATAATTTAGAAACATTTAATTTAATTTAATAAAGTTTATAAACCATTTTCTTTTATTAAAATATTATTAACTTAGTTTAAATTAACAGTTAACATGTGATGAGCTTAACTAAGCCTATTGGGCCCATTTAGGCCCATTGATGATCTTTGATTTTCAAGGGGTTATTTATCACCATTGAACAACCCAACATGGTTAATCAACTCAAACCATCTAATTAAGTTATACATGTTATGATTCCTCCTAAGGTTTAAGTGTTACTAATAAATCACACTCAAGCCTTTAAACCTTTGTTTGATCTACATGGTGTCATAATGATTTTTCCAAAGTGTCAAGTTAACTTAGTAAGTACTAATATTTATGCATGATTAATTATATCCATCAACCTCATGTGAAGATATTAGATTAACCTCATGTTAATAAAACCCTACTAATCCCCCCATGCACTCACACGCATCTAGTTTATCCCATGCATGCTTGTTTTCTCATTTACTGTTGGTGTTAAGTACTCATATACTCACCCTTTTAGTTTATAAACTAAGATTGACAATCCTAGATCCTTCAACACCGTGACTAAATCACACTTGGATTTGCCAAGTATGAAGGCAGCGAACCTTTTGGGCCCTAACCATGGGTTAGAAATGATGAGAGTTAGGCGAACATTCTAGGTTCGACAACGTGTGTGTAATGACGAACCTTTATCCCTAGGTTTGGTGCTCTCTGGGTTCGGCTGCCTTGAGAGGTTCGTCCCAGATGGTTTGTGGGTTAAGGGTTTAAACGTAAGGTTCGGTGATCATGGGGTTTTGTTGTGGGTAGGGTTCGGCTCAACCTGAGGTTCGGCCAGCAAGATAGGTTTGCAGTCCTCATTGGTTCGGCTGTAGGTGTGACTGTAGGTTCGGTGCAGGGTGGCTGCAGTACTCACAAGGTTCGGCTGGCATGGGGAGGTTCGTGGGGCTCTTGTTGGCGCCTAACAGGTTCGGCCGATTTGTTTGGGTCGCGAACCATCATTATCATCTCCTTCCTCAACTCTAACCTGTTACAAATCAGTTTCCTAGAGTTCTATAATGGTTCATGATAGTTTACTTTGGTATTTCTAAGGGTTAGGACCGGTTATAACAACAATGAGTACAATGGGTCGTGATACCCTCCTAAAACCGAAATAAAACCATGAATTTACCTCGAAATCGACGGATGGATGCTTCGATCCTCTGTACTTTCTTGATCTACGTTGCGTGGGGATCGTTTTGACACCAAAAACTCTCGAATCCGTAGAGAAATGAGCACGAAATCTTAGTGAGAAGTTGAGTGGTTCTAGAGAGAGAGAGTGACGAGGTTAGAGAGAGGGAAAGAAGTTGGTGAGTGGTGTAAATGGCATTTAATGCCATTTAATATCTTGGTTCTTTCCGGTGCGTTCGGGTCCGCTCGGTTTAGTTCGGTTTCGCTTAAAATGTCAGGTTTTACATGTTTCAGGGAATGAAGAAAAGTAGGTTAAGAAGGATGGTCTCACATTTTGGACATCATCACTTAGGATCTTGGACTTACCTAAAATTAACTGGATTACTGAAGACTAGTGTTTAGTTAATTTAGCTAATCTTTTGTGTAAATTGATGTAACTAAATCATGATGAACATGATTTTTGTGTAATTACTTTGGTTGATTAAATTGTTATGTGATGATTTATTTAGATGCCCACGAGCTTATGAACAATCTACACATCTCTCGTGGCATCCCGACGTTTCCGCCATCGGTCGGGGTGTTACAGATTGGTATCAGAGCCTAGGTTATAGGGAATTAGGTTACTAGAAATGGTTGACCTAGTCTATAACCGTAGAATACCCTAGTATGAACTATTTCATACACTAGTTATTATATTCAGGATTTCATGCTTATGTGTTTATTACATGTTTACTGAAATCCTGATATATATCTGATTTACATATGTTACTTGCTGATTATATATGTGATTGATTGTGCCCTGATGACTCGATAAGGACATACTCGTGGTGTATTGAAAAGGTGGTGGGCTGGTGGCTGAAGCAGTTGCGACTAACTTCTACATATGCCCTATACATATACCATTTACAGTACATCGGGTGGATGTCAGTATTGAGGAATAAGGGAACTACCCATTTGGGAAAATATTTGTTTAGGAAAATATTTGTTTAGGAATTGCTTGTTTGATCTGTGATCACCAGACAAGGACACACTCATAGTATACTACAAAGGTGGTGGGACGGCGGCTGGGGAGGTTGCGACCTACTCCTACGTATGCCCTATACATATACCATTTGTAGTATATTGGGGGTCTGTTGGTGTAAGGAATGTAGGATATTATTAGGAAATATTGGAAAGTTGATTGGTTGATGGAATGTTGGTTGAAATTGGGTTGGATTGACATATTGGATGATCTCATTGGATGATCTCATTTAATGGACACATATATACACTCACTTATGAATACCCTTATTGGATAGACTCTATGAATGATATGAACACTTAGTGACGAACTGAATATTTAGTGCTGATATGGACACTTAGTGACAATATAAACGCGTAGTGGTGATACTAACACCTAGTGATGGTATGAGCACTTGGTAATGAGGTGAAAATATAGTAAACTTAGAAATTAGGGGAGCTTAAATGTCAGGTGAACTTAGACATTAGGTGAACCTAGAAAATAGGTGCACCTAGAGTCAGGTGAACTTAGACATTAGGCAAACCTAGATGTCAGAAGTACTTGAACACACTTCCCTCATAATTATCCCATGGGATAAGGCTGTGAAGTGGAATGCTTTGGGAAAAAACATATGAACACCCTGATTTCTAACAAGGGCATAATCGTGGTGCATTGCAACGGTGGTGGGAAGGCGGATGATGTGACTGCGGTCAAGTCTATGTATGCCCTATATATAAACTTGTTACACTGCATTGGGAGGTTGTCAGTGATAGTATAGGGTGGGGAAATGTTTGAAACTAGGAATACTTAGTTAATATCAGATATGACCAATTAGGATGCTTTAGTATAACATTAGGAGAGTACTACTTTACTATGAGTTTAATGACAGATAGGAGAAAAATATAGTTCCTATATGTAATCCTAACTGTTGTAATGAACTCATTTGACCATAGTTTGTATGACTTACGTTGTAAACGGTCGTAGCATGTTTCTAACATCCTCAGAAACATGCCGCCGCGACGTCACAACGAAGATATTACAAACCCAAACGATGGAGAGGCTAACAAAAGTAATGCCAACAATGGCTTGCAAGAGTTAGCAAACCTTATCACTAGGTTGGTGACTCAACTAAATCAAGCCAACCAAACTCTCAACCAAAACAGGGGTGGTGCAAACCCACCAGTTTGCACATTTAAGCACTTTAACTCCTGTAACCCAGCAAAATTCACGGGTTCTGAGGGAGCCACTGGTCTCCTGTAGTGGTTTGAGATTATTGAGAACACATTCATCAACAGTGATTGTCCTGAGAACTTGAAGGTGCACTATGCCACCAGTGTTTTCCAAAAGAGAGCACTGACTTGGTGGAATGGCGAAAAGCGAACTAGCGGAGTTGATGCAGCCCTAGCACTGACTTGGACTGAGGACAAAACTCTGATGACGACAAAATTCTGTCCTCGCAGTGAGATGAGGAAACTAGACGCTGAGTTCTAGGAACTCAAACAGGCAGCGATAAGAATGCAATCTATAATTCTCGCTTTCATGAGCTGAGTCTACTGGTACCTCATCTGGTGACACCACTTGAAAGAGCAATTGAGAAGTACATAGGCGGGTTACCCATGCAGATACAAGACACTGTCTTTGGTAGCAACCCTACCACACTGGAAGCTGCAATCCGCCTGTCTGTAACCTTGACTGATAATCACGTGAAGGCTGGAACACTCACAAGAAAGGGAACTAAGAAGACTGACACAAAGTCAGCTGCAAAGGATGCTTCAACTGAAGTCAAAACTGAACAAGCCAGCTCGTCAAAAGGCAACAATCGGAAGCGAATGACCAGAAATTTCGTTGTTACTACTCCTGCTGCGAAGACTACTCAACAATCATCAAACAACTCAAACACCAAAAATTATGTTGGGGCCATTCCTCAATGTAACGTCTGCAGATATCACCACACACCTAACTTGCCACGTCACATCTGCAACAACTGTGGCAAGTATTGTCATTTTGCTAATGTCTTTCAGACTGCACCGCAAGCACAAAGAATGCAACCTGCACCGCTTGCACTGCCAGCTCCACACGCACAACCAATTCAAGCTGTACCCGTTCGCCAAGTACCTGCACAGGCAAGAGCCTGTTACGAGTGCGGCGATATGGGTCATTTCAGAAACCAGTGCCCAAGACTGACGGGGAACAATGTGACACCCGACAATTTCAGGTAAATTGCAACTCTTACACTCAATGTGTTTCACATTCATACTTGTTGCATTCCATTTAATTATGTTTAATTAGATGAGTCAAACACACACAACTGCGAAACGATAGTTTGAGGAACTATCGAATCGTACATTGCACATTGGTTTTGGAAACCAAGTGTGGAAAACAAAACACAAACACAAAACAATAATTCGGAGAATTGTTGAATTGTGCAACACATGTTGATTATGGTTAATCAAGCATGCAAACAGTTCGTAGTGACGAACACAAACGAATGAAGATAATTTGAGAAATTATCGAAACACACACACGAATCTCACGAACGTTGGTGATCAATCAAACTTATGTGCTATTTTATGATTATGTGCTAAAAACGCGCTAGATGTTTAGGATAAACATTGGAAATCAAACTCGAACGAAATCGAATCATCGAAATCAAAAAACATGAAAATGGACCACGCGAAGACCCCATGGCGAAAGGCTTCGCGGTACGCGAAGCAAACCGGGAGTCGGGACTCCCGAATTCCTCAGCGCTACGCGATAAGCTTTTGATCGGCCTTCGCGGTACGCGAAGGCCATGCAGATCAAAATTTTTTATAAAATCAACCCCAACCCCTTTTGTTCGGTTTTCTCTGATTGTCACCGAGCTTATACTCATCTTCTCGACCCAAACTCACTAAAAACATACCTCAAGATCCTTGGAAACCTTCTTGAAGCTCTTCCTTGCAACTTGGGAGTGATTTGAAGCCATTGAAGCTCAAAGTGAGTTCTTGGAGGCCATCAACAAGCAAGGAAACCTTCCTCAGTCACTTGTAGCCCCGAATCAGTTTCAATGTCATCATCAAGGAACATCTAAGGTAGTTTTACACGCTTATTAGTTGTTAGATCGTACATGCAAGGGCTAAAAATCCACATGCAAGTGTATTTGAGCACATGCAACTCCATGTGGCCATCATGCACGAATTTGTTGGTGATTTGATATATTAAATGAGTTAGATCTACTGATTTTAAATTCTAAGAATGTTAGATTTGAGTTTTGTTGAGTTATTGATTGATTTAGTGATGATTTTGGTACACTTGCCGTAAAAGGAAACTTTTATGTTGCAAGTCATAGATTTGTGACGATCTAGACATGTTAGACATGTCTAGATGTCGTCAAATGCTTATTGGAGTGTTTAGAAACCCATTTGGATATTTGATTTTGTCAAACACATGATTTTGTATAAACTTACTATTTATGGAAACTTTTGTAAATCAAAAGAGGGCTTTTGATGTTTTTGAATGATTTGATGATTTGTGGTCATTGAAATATGTTTAAAAATGATTTCTAAGCATATTGGAAACTTGGATTTGTGAAAACAAGCTTCTAAACGAGAACTTGCTATTTTAGGAAACTTTGTTTGAATAAAATGGCATAAATGGTACTTTATGCACAAATGACCTATTTCAAGTGTTTACATATGTTTTTACAAACATACTAGAGTGATTTGTTTTATGAAATAGGATTTCATAACTATACTTTCCAAAAATAGAAACTTTTTAAGTACAGAAAGTTTCCCGAAACGAGAACATTATGATTTACAAAACTTGCTTTCGTGTAAGCAATATGAGTTGAGTCATAGGATGCATTTTGGTGTCTTATTCTCATTAAGACACATAAACACAACAATCGTGTCACCAACGATTCGTCGAGTCTCACAAGTCAACACACACATACACTCGATTGAGCACACCGACACTTGGAGGTGTATGGATTACACCACACCACAAAACACATACTCACATCTATATGATCATAGGTGCTTACTAGCAATACTGCTAGCACTCGCAGACGCAACCACGTACACGCCGGAACTACTATATCAGGTGAGTTCACTGCCCCTTTTTTACATTTTCTACCTTTGGGGGAGAAAACATTGCACACAACTGTTTTAGAACAATATACACACTTTTTGGTTACATTTGTACATGCTAATATCGTATATGCATATCTGTGGCATTCATCCACAAAACTGATAAGTCCTCATTAAACACACCTCGAACCGTTAATAGCGCGTTGCGCTTAGCGTGGTAATTCTGAATAGTACTATTTGGGCCTGACAAGCCCCACTGTTTCGCGCCGTATGGCCACCCCGACTGGAGGTCGGAACAGTGCATAATTGACCAAACAACATTGCAATATCTAGTTAGATGGATATGGCGGGAGGCAGCATGTTAGCTTCGGTTGCGAACCCGCATATGGTGTAACTCATATTGACTAGCTATCAATGGATATTGCATTTGTATTGAAATGTAAACCTGCAAACATTTACCTTAAACATTTTGATGTTTACTGCTGATATAAAACCTGTGCTCTCACCAACCTTTGTGTTGACCTTTTTCTCGCATGTTTTCTCAGGTAGCTAAGGCACGCGCACAAGGAATAGGATGCTAGGATGGAGTCCATGCATCTACTGTAGTGTCTTAGGCCATTGGATAATATTTAAACATTTGATTGTTATGTATTGTAAACACCTTTAATCGCTTCCGCAAACTTTAAACTTATGTCATTTTGAAAAATATTTTGTGAGCGATTCCGCAACTTACGAATTAATCTGTTTTGGTAATTTATACTTTACTTCCGCAACTCTGATTTTAAAAAACTGCTTTATCCAAGTTATTGGATGTACGTACGAAACCAGACATATAGGTCTCGCAACTGTGTAACTGGAGACTGCGATCCTGCAAGATCAGTCGAGTCGCGCCCCCTCGCATAGGCCGGGAAGGCCGGGATGTGACAGATTGGTATCAGAGCCAGGTTATTGCGAATTAGGTTGCATTTAGTGAACTTAGTCTATAACCACTAGTCTCCACACAACACACAACAGTCAGTATTGTGATACTCGTATACATGTCATATCTATTATACACCGCATTAATCACCGCATGTGACTACCCATGACGGGGAAGAGCCGATAGCTCTACATGTTTTCCTTTCATTACCTACCGCACACACTATCTTGGTCATTAAACAAACTTTAACACCTATTCTTGCTATGAAGATCATGGCGGGAAAACGTGGAGGACGCAGGAATACGGGAGGACGAGGAAACATCAACCTAATTGCAGCCGAACTGAACACACTCATCAACGAGCGAGTTGAGGAGGTTCTTGCTGCACGGGAAGCTACCCGTTCTTAACATCAATTGTATCAAGGTGACGAATCTTGTTTCATGTTCACCTTGCACAACAAATCACTCGTTCCCACACAACGCGTTTATCATAGTCTGAATCCAATTTCTTTCTTTACATATCTCAGGAGCAAACCCCAACCCTCCTCTCTACACATTCAAAATGTTTCTGGACTGCAAACCCCACTCCTTTAGTGGCATAGAGGGTACCGTTGGACTATTACGCTGGGTAGAGAAGGCAGAATCGGCCTTCGCCATGAGCAAGTGCAGGAACGAGGATGGAGTCAAGCTCGCTGCAGGGACATTTGAGGGAGCTGCCCTCACTTGGTGGAGCGCTACTGTCCAGAATCTAGGGCTCGAGACAGCCAATGCCCTACCTTGGGAAGAGTTTAAGAGGATGTTAAACCGCGAATACTGTCCTCGAGGTGAAGTGCAGAAACTAGAGACTGAATTCTGGAACCACAAGATGGTTGGTTCCGAGGTTGAAACATACACTGCTCGATCATATGAGCTGGCACACCTGTGCCCGGAGATGGTAACACCAGCCTACAAACACATTGAGAAATACATTGAGGGACTGCCACATCAAATTCAGGGCATGGTACTTTCGGCTGACCCCATCACCATGCAGCAAGCTGTGCGACTAGCTCACAAGCTCACTGACTCGGCTGTTGCACAAGGACTCTTACCACCTCGTGGTGCTATAGCCAAACCGACCGATAACAAACTGAAACGGGAGAAAACCCTAAGCAAACCCTCCAACCTTCAACCACCACCACAACAGCGTAAGTTTGGATCAACCCAAGCTTACACCCCACCTATCCCAACTACCCAAAACAAAGGGGGCTATGCTGAAAAACACCCTAAATGCCACAAGTGCAATTTCCATCATGCATAGGGACAATGTGGCAAGTTTCAATGCCAGCGCTGCGGAAAAATGGGGCATGCAGCTAAAGACTGCAGGGGTGAGCTACTGGCCAAAACCCCACAACCACAACAACAGAATCACGAAGCACCGAAGGGGTGCTATGAATGTGGGAAACCTAGACACTTCAAGAAGGACTGCCCACACTTGAAGAACAACAACAACAATCAACAAAACAACAACAATGGGAACAATGGCACGAGGGGACGAGCCTTCATCATCGGGGCTAAGGAAGCCAGAAACGACCCCAACCTTGCAACAGGTACATATCTCTTAAACAATCACTATGCTTCTGTATTGTTTGATACTGGTGCAGAAAGAAGCTTCATATCTAAAGATTTTTGTGAGATACTTACCATGACCCCAACACCCTTAGTGTTGAGTATACTATAGAGCTAGCTGATGGTAAACTGATTGTAACCAAACATATTTTGAAAGAATGCACCCTAGAGCTGGAAAATCACAAATTTAAGATTGACCTCATGCCGGTTACACTAGGTAGTTTTGATGTCATAGTGGGCATGGATTGGTTGTCTGAAAACCAAGCTGAGATCATCTGCCACGACAAGGTTGTGCGCATACCTCTCCCAGATGGAGAAACCTTAAACATCAACGGCGAAAGGAGAGACACTCCTCTAAACATTATCTCGTGCATGAAAGCTCACAAATGCTTACGAAAGGAATACACGGCCATTTTGGCGCTTATCACCGACAAGACTGAAGAGGAGAAGATAATAGAAGACATCCCAGTCGTATGCGACTATCCTGACGTATTCCCCGAGGATCTACCAGGACTACCACCACATAGACAAGTGGAGTTCCGCATATACCTTGCACCTGGAGTAGCACCTATTGCACGGGCACCCTATCGACTTGCACCTTCGGAGATGCATGAACTGTCCAACCAACTCCAGGAATTACGGGACAAGGGCTTCATTAGACCAAGCTTCTTACCTTGGGGAGTTCCGGTCTTGTTTGTAAAGAAGAAGGATGGCACGTTTCGAATGTGCATCGACTACCGTGAGTTGAACAAAGTGACGATCAAGAATCGTTACCCCTTACCTCGCATTGATGACCTGTTCGATCAATTACAAGGATCAAGTTACTACTCCAAGATCGATCTGTGATCAGGGTATCACCAATTGAGAATTCAAGAGGAGGATATTCCTAAGACTGCTTTTCGCACTCGGTATGGCCATTACGAGTTTTTGGTCATGCCATTTGGCCTGAGTAATGTACCCGCAGTATTCATGGATCTTATGAATAGATTTTGCAAACTTTATCTAGATAAGTTCATCATTGTGTTCATTGATGATATTCTCATCTACTCAAAGACTCAGAAGGAACACAAAGAGCATCTTCAATTGGCTCTTGAACTGCTCTGGCAAGAAAAGCTATACCCTAAACTCTCAAAGTGCGACTTCTGGATTCGAGAAGTCCAATTTTTGGGACATGTTGTAAATGAACAAGGGATTAATGTGGATAAATCCAAGATAGAGGCGATCAAGAACTGGGAAGCACCAAAGACCCCAACTGAGGTTCGACAATTCCTAGGCTTGGCCGGCTATTATCGACGATTTATCGAAGGATTTTCCAAGATAGCCCAACCCCTCACAACTTTAACCCATAAGGACAAGAAATACCTCTGGACCGACAAACAAGAAGCTGCATTCCAACTTCTCAAGCTGAAACTCTGTAGTGCACCTATGTCTCCCTGATAGAACAAAAGACTTCGTAGTATATTGCGATGCCTCGATACAAGGACTCGGCTGTGTGCTGATGCAGCGAGAGAAGGTAATCGCATATGCTTCCCGACAACTGAAAGTCCACGAGAAAAACTACACCACCCACGACTTGGAACTTGGAGCCGTAGTATTTGCACTAAAGATCTGGAGACACTACCTGTATGGTACAAAGCGTATGATATACACTGATCACAAGAGTTTCCAACACATATTCGAGCAGAAGGAACTGAACATGCGACAACGTCGCTGGCTCGAACTCCTAAACGACTACGAGTGTGCTATCAAGTATCACCTAGGGAAGGCCAATGTTGTGGCCGATTCCCTAACTCAGAAGAATACTTCAAAACCCAAGAGGGTACAAGCTTTACAGCTAACCATCCATCCCAATCTTCCTGAACGGATACGCAGTGCCCAGATTGAGGGACTGAGAGAAGAAAACTTAGTGGCCGAATCACTAAGGGGAATGGAGAAACAACTAGAAGTCAAAGATGATGGCTCACACTATTTCACGGAACGCGTCTGGGTTCCACACCACGGAAACTTACGGGACCTTGTGATGGACGAGGCTCATAAGTCTCGCTATTCCATTCACCCTGGATCTGATAAGATGTATCATGATCTGAAGATACTCTACTGGTGGCCACACATGAAAGCTGACATCGCCACCTACGTGAGCAAATGCTTGACTTGCGCCAAAGTCAAGGTTGGGTACCAGAAACCTTCTGGATTACTCACTCAACTTGAGATCCCCATGTGGAAGTGGGAACAAATATCCATGGATTTCATCACCAAATTAGCCCGTACTCCTAGTGGATGTGACACTATTTGGGTAATTGTGGACCGACTGACCAAGTCAGCACATTTCCTTGCGATCAGGGAAAATGATAAAATTAAAAAGTTAGCCAGAATCTACGTTAAGGAAGTAGTCTCACGACATGGAGTGCCAATCTCCATCATTTCAGATCGAGAAGCTCGATTCACTTCAAATTTTTGGAAATCATTGCAAAAATCGCTTGGTACGCGGTTGGATATGAGTACGGCATACCACCCACAAACTGATGGCCAGAGCAAACGCACCATACAAACTCTAGAAGATATGCTACGAACGTGCGTAGTAGACTTCGGTAACAGCTGGGAAACTCACCTACCGTTGGTGGAGTTCTCCTACAACAACAGTTACCACACAAGCATCAAGGCAGTGCCTTTTGAGGAACTGTATGGCAGGAAATGTGTTGGACCGATCAGGAGCTCGGAAACAATCCGAATCCAATGAAAAACTACTCGACAACCTCTGGGATAGTGCGGAATCCTATTCCAGGGTTTTCCAATCTAAACCAACAGAAACCGTGGTGATCCGAGGCTATAGAAACGACTTGGAAGCAACGATCGAACACCACGGGTTGAGAATCGAACTTGGAGGCACAAGAACCGCTCAAATCTTCAAGGGTTTTGGCTCTGGAGTGCCAGGGAAGAAGGGGGGCTCGGGAAAGTTAGGTTTGAAATGATTTGAACTTCTATTTATAAGCTGTAGTCATTCGGCCGAATGAGTGGCCGAAGCAGCTCATTCGGCGAATGACTAAGCTCGAATGAGCAGTCATTCGAATGAGTCATTCGGCGAATGACTCATTCTGAACTTAGACATTCGATACAACTCTCATTCGCCGAATGACTTCATTCTAGAGTCATTCGGCCGAATGAGCAGTTTTCATACTCAAACATTTAATAATCAAATCAAACACTTAGATAAACATTAATAATCAATAATCAATAAACATAAACATGATGAATTAGATATAAAGACAATTTCCGTTAATACTTTGAATGATTACATGATAACCATTTACATAACCGAACTAGGGACAAAACATGTATCTACATACTCCCCCTTGGACCTAGTTCAACTCTTTGGAATGTCTTTCTTTGCAATCTTGTCTGAGATAGCTTTCCAATCAACACCAGCATGAATCTTTAAGCAGATACAGAGACGAATAACTCTCATATACTGAAGAGCCTGCTCCATATCCTGTACGTCGAAGAAAATCTGATGTCGATAGAAAGCTTTAACATCATTCAATGAAAGATTGGTCAGCCACATGGGATCAAAAACTCTAACAGTTTCCCATTTCTTGTCTTTGCACAGCACGATCACAGCCTCACCGGTTCTCCCATCATAGTACCACCATCGGAAGCCCTCCATAAAGTCTTGACGCATCTTCCGTAAAGGAATCTTCTTCATGACTTTAGGGGGAAGCCACTTCAGGATTACTTTATGCTTCCGGGTATCTCCGTCAATCTCTGGTAGATAGTACCTCTCTGGCTGCTGCGGCTGAAAATTCACCCATCTCTTCCGGTATTCATACTTGATTTGTCGAGAGAACCAAGCAGACATCCCGGAGTCTTCACAGTATAGCATGTTCAGACGTGCTAGTTGATTGACCTCGAATCCAGGCAGCGTCTTGAAATCATGCGGGTGTTTGAAGTAATCTATACCCTTTTCCCTCTTTACTGCGTAGCACCCAAGATCATGGAAGTATGCCCAGCTGAGTATCTGACCTCCAGCCTTATATCCTTTGGTCCTGTAGACTTTCTTGTGCGTTGCTGGCATCTTCTCAGTGCTTTGTTTCTTTAGTACCTCCCAGTACGCAGCCCATACTTCCTTTCTTTTCTTTAAGTCATCAGCTTCAGCCTTGCTAGCCTCTACTTGCTCTTCAAGATATCTGACCAAGAGATCCTCCGTTTCCTGATCAAATGGTTCAGTGAATGTAGGCAACTCAGCTTCAGCCGATGTATACTTTGGATACTCTTCTTCTGTGATGTCTTCCAAAATGACTTCATCTACATCATCAAAAATTTCTGGTTCGGGCTCTGCAGTACTGGGTACAGAGGTGTCCTCAGTGACCACCTCATCAGGATTCAACCTGAACAGCTCGGCTATTTGCTCTTTTGACAAGCAGTGTATGATTTCACCCTCCTCCTTGTCGTAGCTCACTGAGTGCTGTATAATGCCTTGAGCGTCTAAGATCATAGTAAGAGTCTCATCGAGTTGACGTCTCAGAGGCACAGCTTGGACTTCCTCAGTAGCTTCAGGCTCTGCAGTCTTTGATGGAGACGAAGGAGGAGGAGCCTGAGCCTTCTTATCGTTCGCCTTCTTGGATCTGATCTCGGAAGTGGGAGGAGCTTTGTCTTCATTGTTGTTATCATCATCATCATCATCATCAGTACCAGATGATTCTCCAGACCCACTCCCGGATCCATCTTTATCTTCATCATCATCATCATCCTCTTCATCTGATTCCTCGTCTTTTTCGGAATCTTCGTAATCCACCTGTTCCTCATCAGACTCTTCTTCATCTTCTTCTTTGTCTGAATCATCGGAACGATCCTCAACTCCTTCCAGTCTGGGAGTACTCTCCTTCGAACCCTCGACAAGTCCAGCTAGACGAGCATTCTCAGACTCTAGCTGCAGGATCCGATCACTGAAACCAGAGGCTGTCAGAGCCAACTGGTTGTGCTCATCAATATATTTCAGGAGCTGCTCCTCCTGTTGTGCAGACCTGGCCCTCAAATCGGCCCTCTGGTCTGCAGCCTGAAGCAGCAGAGTATCCTGCTCTTCAATCCTCTGA
Source organism: Mikania micrantha (assembly GCA_009363875.1). Classification (NCBI taxonomy): domain Eukaryota; kingdom Viridiplantae; phylum Streptophyta; class Magnoliopsida; order Asterales; family Asteraceae; genus Mikania; species Mikania micrantha. The sequence continues at coordinate 32,207,758 of CM018681.1, forward strand.
GTGAGCTGAGCAATAACCAACTCCTGCTCTTTATTCTTCCTCTCTTGCTCCATGCTCCTCTCCATCAGTCTCAAGACCATACTGTTCAGTGTACTAAGCTGATCTACAACTGAAACAGCAGGTATATGAACATCAGCACGAACTGTGGAGGGGCCAGAGGAAGCAGCAACATAAACAGGCTCTTGAATGAAAGGAGTGGACAGAGGGGCAGTAATGGCCTGAGTGTGAATGGCCCTTGTCCTTGTCAGTGAAGAAACTGACACAGCTGCTACTGATGTGACAGTAGTTGCAGCAGCTGTAGTCAGTTCTGACCTCCTTTGGAAAGAGAATCGGGTTCTCTTTCCCCTTCCAGCTCTGGATGAGGTGGGAGCACCAGCAGAAGATATCACAGCTGTGGAAGCAGGAGCAGAAGACCTTGGAGGAGGAGAGAAATCAAACTCTGGAATAAATGATGGGTCAGTGATCTCCTCCAAGTCAGAATCTGTCCTCTTCCTCTTCCTAACAATCATCTTGCCTCCCACCATCACCTTCTCATATCCTGGCTCTAAGAAATCATCAGAATCAGTGCTCTCGTCTTCACCATCACCACCCTCACCGGCAACACCACCATCACCGGAGTCATCAGACTCACTATCATCATCTGAGGAATGTGGAATAGAGACATCGAGAGGAGCAGTCACTGATGAAGTAGTAGTAGACAAGAAATCCAAGTCCATCAGTGACTCGATGTCCACATCCTCCTCTTGAGCTGTAGACACAGCAACATCAGCTCCAACACCAGAAGCAGTAACATCAACCATGCTCACTGAAGCAGCAGTGGTTATGTGTACTGATGGCATCTCACCCGCACCTGTGCTCTCAACAGCAACAGTGCTCACCTCCACACCAGCACCACTCGGGCCTGCACCACCATCTCCCTCATCACCATCACTGTCATCATCACCAACTGGGATCACAATGTCCTCCACATCTGAATCGGAGTCATCGTGTCTCCATCTCCTTCCAGCTGGAGCCCTGTAGTCAGGTCGAGAGAGGTGACCAAATAATGATCGAGTAGTAGGCTTCCTCTCCTTCCCTCTGTATGACAAAACTCTGTTGAGAGTTATGTCATTCATGTGCTCCAATCTGATAATGTCAGCATTCAGCTTTGGGAGATCTGGAATCTGTGCATCAATGATCTGCTGTATGAATCGAGGGTACATCAAAAACTTCTTGTCACCCTTCAGCCCCACGTTCTCCTTCATGTGCAGAAAAACCATCTCGGAGAAGTTGAATGGTTTGTTGAGCACAAGGGCAGCAAATGCGCACTGTATGGTTTCGCGCATATCATCGAAGCCTCCTCTCCTGGAGCCAAGGCAGTGTACAAGTACATGCGCCAAGTACTTGAACTGCGGGGACATGAACGCTTTGTTCAAAATCCCGGCTCCAATATCTCCCTCGTACTTGCATCTGAGGAAGCATCCACGTACTAGAAATCTGTCAAGAAGAACTGGATGATCCGGTGAGTCCTGAAAACCACACACCCTCCGTATGTGCTCAGCTGACACTACAACGTCATGACCCCTGACCTTGCCCCTAATGACTGTAGGCTCGGCCTCACAGTCAATATCAGCTGATGTCCAGAAATCCTGCTGATGTGATAAATATGGCACATGAACGGTCGAAATGGCAGTGAAAATCCTGGAACGCCTCAGGAAAGTAATGATATCAGCATAATGCTTCGCGTTCGGAGTCGTCAGATCAAGATGGGCACAGATGTTATGCTTCGGTACTGATTTGTATCCTGCCATGCTGCACAATACAAGAAATACACATATCAGTACAAGATGATCAATTAAACAATGAGATTTAACAAAAATCAGATTAACTTTCTTCTGATATGCCGAATGAGTCCATTCGCCGAATGAGTTATCTGTCGAGTGAGGCTCATTCGTCGAATGACTCTCATTCGTCGAATGAGACTTGAGTATGACTGGTCATTCGCCGAATGATCCATTCGTCGAATGTGGTTCATTCGCCGAATGAGTCATTCGCCGAATGACGACATTCGGCAGTATGACAGTTCAAAATCCCTTTTTGTCCAAAATCTCAAATCTATCCAAAAAATTTGTTGAACAAGCCTCAGAAATGACCGATTAGCAATTTTAATTCATGACATTATGGGTTTTAGTTCCATCTTGACAGTTTATTCGTTGGGCGAATATCGAAACCCTAAAACCCTAAATGTCGATCTGTTCATTATGATTTCATGGATGAAATCGGTTGAAATTTGATCTCCATATACCTGAGAATGAGTACAAAATGATTATCAGTGGCAAGATCAACAATAGACACTAGAAATCAAGAAAGACGACTGAGTATGTGTTTCGCCGAATGGGGTTTCTCTGATATCGCGAAAGAGTAAATGGTCGAATGACCCTCATTCGGCCGAAACACAGTTATATACTGTACACTCATTCGCCGAATGAGCTAGGCGAAAGGTCACGAAGATTCTGTTCCATTCGCCGAATGAATATGGCGAATGAGTCAATCGTTGAAATTCATTCGCCGAATGAGAATGTCGAATGAGACATTCGACACTTTTCATTCGTCGAACGAAGTTCATTCTGAGTAACTGATTTGGACGAATGACTCATTCTCATTCGGCCGAATGAATCCATTCTGCCTTTCATTCGTACGAATGAGAAATGGATTTTTCAAAACTCCAAAATTTCAAAGATTTGACATTTTAAGCACCAAACTTTTAACCAATTATGAAGATATGTCTAGTTGGTTCAGGATTCAGATATGACAGGCATCCGAATCTACAAATGATCATCTAAAACAAAATTGAAAATAGAAAATCTTTTTGTATTTTTCTGAGACAACTAAACAACTGTACAAACACAAATTAAAAGCAAATAAACACAAGTAAACACATATTTTTGTGAAAAGCCCATTAATAAGATAACACAAATCTCTGATCACATCATATAACCTTCAATGAATGCTTCACTTCAATCACAATTTCATTTTGACACGATTACTGATATATTTGTCCAAATTTAAACTGAACAATACTCAACTCTTAAACAAACTAAATGATCCCTCATATTTTCTGATTGAGTTCCCCAATTCATTTCATCAATTAAGATCAAAATTAGTTCAAAATTCATTTCAGCATATCTTAATACCAGTCATCATGAATTCAATAAGATTCAATCATTCATTATCTTTTTGTGTTTTTCTTGTTCTATCCACATGGATGGCTTCAGCTAGGTCCGTCCCAGCAATATGGCACATGTATGGAATCGAACTTTATTTTTATTTGTTTAAGTTTTTCTCAAGCTTAATACCAGCTTGCATTAGGTTTTCTTCAAGCTTAATACCAGCTTGTTTTTAATTTTTCTTTATCAAGCTTAATACCAGCTTGTTTTTGATTTTCCTCAAGCTTAATACCAGCTTGCCTTTATTTTTCTTTGAATGAAAACTCATTTGATTCCATGATGACAGGTGTATGCTTGATTTGAGTCAAAAACCATTTCTCACTCAAAAGCCTTAATAAATTGGATCCCACAAATCAAACTTTCTAAGTTCTCATATATTGTTTATTTATTTTGTATAGTCAGCCTATCAGTACATCCCATCATTATTTCCTTGTGATTTTAGCTCATGCATTCATTTCTGCTTCTATGACATAATGAAATCAATGTGTTATGTCATTAAACAGGACTATTTCATTTTTAATTTTTCTATTGTTTTTGATTTTTCAAATTTTCTATTGTTTTTGGTTTTTCAAATTAGAATATCTCCCCCTAAAAACCTAAAAATAGAAAATCTTTTTGTGTTTTTAGTAATAAAAAAATAACTGTACAGGAGAAAATGAAAATACTAAAAATAAACAAAACTATCTAATTAAAGTGATGATCATTTGTTAGACTCAGATGAGGATTGAACTTCATCCTTTTGAAAAACACCATTAGCCGATAACAGATATAAAAATCTGGGTTTATCAAAAGCTTTTGTAAAAAGATCGGCTTTTTGGTGATCGGTGTGAATTTTAACAACATCGATTAATTTCTTCTCAAAACAATCACGTATGAAGTGATATTTTATGTCGATGTGTTTGGTTTTGGAGTGCTGAACTGGATTTTTAGTGACAGCTATGGCGGCAGTGTTATCAACATAGATAGGAGTGTTAGAAAAATGTAACCCATAGTCCCTGAGTTGCTGTTGAATCCAGATGATTTGTGAACAGCAACTAGCAGCAGCAATATATTCAGCTTCACAGGTTGAAGTAGACACCGACGTCTGCTTCTTGCACTGCCAGGTGACTAAGCGGTTTCCAAAGAACTGACATCCCGCAGATGTTGACTTGAAATCTCTTTTGCATCCGCCATAATCTGAATCACTGTATGAAGTAAGTTCAAATTTATCATCATTAGGATACCATAAGCCAGGTTCCGGTGTACCCTTCAGATAACGCATAATCCTTTTGACAGCAATCAAGTGAGATACTCTTGGTTTGGATTGGTAACGTGCACACAAGCAGGTGGCAAACATGATGTCTGGCCGAGAAGCAGTGAGATACATGAGAGATCCGATCATTCCCCGGTACAGAGTGGCATCAATTAACTCCCCCTTTTCGTCTGGAGTAATCCCGTGATTAATCGCCAGTGGGGTACCAGCAGGCTTTGCATCAGACATACTGAACCGGCTCAGAATGTCACCAACGTATTTGGTTTGATGAATAAAAATCCCTGCCTCAGACTGATCCACCTGCAAACCCAAGAAGAACTTCATTTCTCCCATCGAACTCATTTCAAATTTTTCTTTCATCACAGTCTCGAATTCCTTGCATAGATCATCATTTGTAGATCCAAAGATAATATCATCCACATATACTTGTACCAAGAGTAAATCACTGTCCTTCTCACGGATGAATAAAGTGCAGTCAATGACACCTCTTCTGAACCCGTTGTTCAGAAGGTGAGTGGAAAGTGTCTCGTACCACGCTCTCGGGGCTTGATGTAATCCATACAAAGCTTTGTCTAGCTTGTAGACTTTATCACGATGCAGTGGATCTTCAAATCCGGGAGGTTGATTGACATACACAGTTTCACTGATAACTCCATGAAGGAACACGCTCTTTACATCCATCTGATAAACCTTGAACTTTTTGAAGGATGCATAAGCCAGAAAGATACGAATGGCTTCTAATCGAGCGACCGGAGCAAACACCTCATTATAATCCAATCCCTCTATCTGTCTGAATCCTTGAACCACCAGACGAGCCTTGTTTCTCACGATTATCCCGTGATCATCCTTTTTGCAACGAAGAACCCATCTAGTGCCAATGACTTTTGCACCTTTGGGTTTATCAACTAGTTGCCAGACCCCTAACTTCTTGAACTGCAACAGTTCCTCTTGCATGGCGTCTACCCATGATTCTTCTTTGAGGGCTTCAGTGACGGTACGCGGTTCCACTTGAGATATAAAGCAGGAATGAGCACAAAAGCTTACATCTGCAAAATCAAGAATGTCTGCAAGACCACCTGAAGAAATTTGACTTCGAGTCTTTACTCCATCTAACGGACTCCCTATAATGTTGTCTTGAGGATGAATTCGATTAATTCTTCCAACAGGATGAGCAGGAACCTCAACCTCAGGATCTAAGTTATTCAAATTCAAGTCCTCAAGATCAGGTACAAGATTATCAACAACTGGTTCAGGAGCAGCTGGGGGATTGTCATCTGTGTCTGAGCTGTCATCATTTACCTGTGTAGAGGGACCAGATGTAGATGTAGGTTGAAAAGTAGCATCGGGTGCATTCTGTACATCATACAACATCTGAACAGCTACATCTTCATCTGAGTACATGGGGGGCATATTGAATGAGTCAAACAGACTGGAATAGTCAAACATCCAATCTGGCCCTTTTCCAGGTGGGGGCATTGTATACTTCTGAACATCCACATGGTACCACTCCTCCACATTATGAGTTGCAATGTTGTAAACTCGTTTATTTGGAGTGCTATACCCAAGAAAGTACCCTTCTTCCACCTTTTCATTGAACTTGCCCTGCTCATGTTTCTTAAGCATGGTGCATGGAGCACCAAATGGTTCTAGATACTTAAGATTTGGCTTTCGGTTATGGAGCAGTTCAAAGCAAGTTTTCCCATGTCTCTTCACAATAAGAACCCGGTTCAATGTGTAACAAGCATTGGCAACAGCTTCATTCCAGAATTGAACCGGTAGAGAAGAATCAGCAAGCATAGTTCTAGCAGCCTCAATCAATGTCCTATTCTTGCGTTCAGCAACACCATTCATCTGTGGAACATATGGAGCACTAAACTGTTGTACAATGCCTCTTGCATTACAAAAATTCTCCATATTGTGATTTTTGAACTCGGTTCCATTATCAGTTCGAAACTGACGAATCTTGAGCTTATAGAGCGATTCAAGTTTGGTAACCAAAACTTGAATGCAATCAAACGTTTCTGATTTCTCCTTCCAAAAGAAGACCCAAGAGTATCTGGAGTATTCATCAGTGATAACCAGGCAGTATTGATCTCCAGCTATACTCTTCCGATTTACTGGACCAAACAAATCCATGTGGAGAAGCTCAAGAGGAACATTGATTGAATGATACTTTTTCAGCTTATGAGACTGCTTAGACTGCTTTCCTTTCTTGCATGAAACACAGATATCAGACAGCTTAAAATTTTTCAAGCTAACTCCCTCAACCAAACTGTTGTGTACCAGATGATTCATCTTGCGTAAACTCAAATGGCCCATCCTCTTATGCCAAAGGATTGAATCTTTTTCAGTTGCCTTTGTCATAAAACATGAAGCTGTGGAGGATGTAGTTGAAGCTGTGGCCATATTGAGAACATACAAGTCTTGTTTTCTTGGAGCAGACATCAAAATCCAATCTTCAGGTATCTGCACACCTTGCTTGAGAATATAACACTTTGAGTCATCAAACAGAACCTTGTACTCTTTGTCACAAATCTGAGAGACTGACAGGAGGTTGTTTTCCAACTGTTTGACATATCTGACATTATCGAACGAAACCTGTCCATTTGTCAAGATTCCCTCTCCTGTAATAAAACCACCCTTGTCTCCAGCAAAAGCTACATAGCCACCTCGAACTGCATTCACATTTGTGAGCAGCGAAATATCACCAGTCATGTGTCTGGAAGCCCCACTATCAACGATCCAATTGCTGTTCACTCCAGCTTTTGGGGCAACCTGCACAATAAAGAGACTATCAGTTTACATTGGGAACCCAAGCCTTTACGGTCTTGGGTTGACCCATTGAGTCTCGGATCCAAACATCGATCCATTTTCCCTTAGGAATAGGTTTATCTGAAATTTGTGGAACAGACACCTCAGATGATTTAACTTTCCAAATTGCATTTTTATCAAAAGAGGTTTTCAGATAAATGGATGATTGTTTTGATTGATTGACTTTAACCTCATTTGGAACAACCAATGTTTCCAACTTTCCCTTACCCTTGTCTGAACCCTTAGGCTGAGTGTGAAATGAAGATTTTGACTGAAAAGATTTAGACACAGATTTGCTAGGTTTTGGTAAAGCAGACTTTAAGGTTATGAAAGGGACAACCTTAGGTCTGATCAACTGAGGGCAAAACCTCACAATGTGCCCTGGTTCACCACACTCAAAACAGACTTTAACACCTTTTTTATGAAAGTGTTTTAAATCAGAAAATGACTTTTTAGTTGATTTAAAAACATTTGATTTTTGACAATCTTGCTCAAAACCCAAACCCTTCCTTCCTTTGTTACCAAACTGAGCTGATTTGGTAGCACAATTAGCTTCAGACTCCTGTGAAGCTTTAACAAAGCATAGTTCCTTGTAAATCTTTGATTTGGAGATTGGGTCACCTTTCATGACACTAGTAATTTGATTCCGAGGAGTACTCTGCTTTGATGAATACTCTGATTCATCCTCGGAATCAGAAACCCAATCTTCCACGATTCCATCCACCCTTGAATCTTTAGTCTGAGATGAACTCTGATTTTCACTCAGACTAACTGGATCAACTACTAATGGAGTAGTAACTTGAAAGTCCTTTACGTCTTTGTCATTTGGAGTGTTGACAAAGGCATTTAGGATTGGTGGAGGACATTTTTGATAATTAACCTTTTTCTTCCCCTGATCAGTACCCCTACTGATCATATGCTCAATGATATAAGAGGAGCTCTCATAGCTCTTGAGCTTCTGTCCCAAAGTCTCATAATCACACTCAACTAATGCTAATTTCTTCTTAATCTCATTTATGGTATTGAGATAAGAAGTAATAGCATCTTGCTTGTTCAGAACAGCGATCTCGGCCTCATGCAATTGTCTATTTAAAAGATCAATTTTATTTTGAAAATCCTTTTCATTAGATTTTAAAACTTTGTTTGCTTCAATGCACAAGTCAAGATCGGTCATCAGATCACTGTTATGCTTCTGGTAAGCAAGGACCTTGCTCCTAAGATCAACACAATTGAAACAATCAGATTGAGAAGATGAACAATCAGTGTATACCTGCTCAGAAGAATCTGTAGAAGCAGAAGAGTTTGCCATCAAAGCAAATTGAGTTGAAGAGTCATCAGCTTCTCCATCAGATTCTTGAGTGTCAGAATCTGTCAAACTTTCTGAGTCTGAACTTGATGCTTTGTCATCAGTCACCAACACATCTCCCTGACAGCTTTCTTCAACAATGTCATCAGAAATCTGAATCTCTGCCACACATGCTTTTTCTTGATCATCCTTGTCAGCATTGAATCTGAAGTCCCAATTTACCCCTTCATCTTGTTGAACCATCAAGGCTTTACTACCAGAAGATGAAGATCCAGCTGTTGTAGGAGAATCAATAGGAACTAATCGCCTTTCAGAATTAGCAGGAGCAGACTTCTGATGCTGAAATGGATTTTTGTTTCCAGCTTTCTTCGGCTGTTTACATTGTCTGGCAAAGTGTCCTTTCTCACCGCAATTGTAGCATGTAACAGAAGCCATATCAAATCCAAACTTAGACTCCTTGTTCAGATTGATGTCTTTTCCAGTCCTCTTCACAAACTCCTTCGCTCTTCTGACTGCACTTGCTAATGCCCACATGATGTCAATTCTTTCCATATCATCAGGATCAATCTGAGAGTAGTCATCATTAGTCAAATATGGATTGCCAATCTGACCGGCAACTAATCCGTCATATGAACTAACTAATGTTGACAGAAGACCCATGTGCTCTTTAGCAATCTCAACTGTGACTTTATCAAAATTTTCTGTCTTCAGACTTGCAGTCGGTTGATGAGGCTCTTGTTGTGAGCCAGAAGAAGAAGATGAACTAAAATGCATCTGAGGTGCAGATGTGGCTTCAGAAGCTTTAGACACAAAGGCAGTTTTTAGAGGAGCATGAGTTGTAGACTTATCAACTGTGGGTGTAGAATAGTATAAAGAAGGATCTTGAACTTGAACCACCCTCTTGGCCTTCCACTTGTTCTCAATCTCCTGTTCCTTCAACTTCTGAATGAAATCGTTTATGTCCATATGAGTCATCATCTGATTTTGTTTAAGGACCATCAAAAAGGACTCCCACTTTGGAGGTAGTGCATCTGCCAAGCATTGAATCTTCTCTTGAGTTGTGGTCTTGACCTCGTGGTTGAACAGCTCACTCAACAGATGATAAAATCTTGCAATCAACTCATCAAGGGACTCATTTCCCACAAACATAAAGCTGTTGAACTCTTTCCTTAAAGCTTTAGACTTAATGCTCTTTAAGGCATCATTCCCTTCATATCTTTGTTGCAAAGCATCCCAAAGTTGTTTAGCAGAAGCAAACTATCTAAATTGATGAAAGATATCTGTAGCAATAGACTGTGACAAAATAGCGTAAGCCTTCTTCTCATAGTCATACAGTTTCCTTTGAGGCTCTGTCATTCGTGTAACCATCATAGGAGTTCCATCCTCGTTTAAAGGCCTCAAATATCCTCCTTCAATCATCATCCACAGATTTGTATCCACTCCATTGATGTGAATCTCAAATCTATATTTCCAGTGAGGATAATCATCCAAAGTCAAAAGCTTAGGAGCTTTGTTTGAGTTTCCGGTTTCATTCTCTGTCAGTAAAAGAGTCTGAATACGATGATTTTGATTAGCCATGAGTGCTAAATCTTCCATTTTATCAGAAGAAATGAAATTCAACACTTAGAAAATTTTTCAGAAGCAAAGGCCGAATGACTGACAAACTGGCGAATGTCGGGGGCCGAATGAGTGGAAATGCCGAATGACAAGCTGAGTATGACAATCGGCGAATGAAGAAGTCGAATGATCTATTCGCCGAATGGCAATGCGAATGGGGTCTTTCGCCGAATGAAGATTCAGAATGAGGCTTATTCGGCGAATGGGAGTAGCGAAGGAGCTATTCGCCGAATGAGAGCTATTCGGCGAATGGAAGGCTATTCGGCTGAACTTATTCGGCCGCCAGAGTCATTCGGCGATCTGGGGTTTTTGACAACAAAAATCGTGATATCTTTCGATTTTGACCAGATCTAGCCACCAAATTTTTCACAGAACTTCAAGACATGATTATTAACCAATTGGGAAGAAACTAGATCAAATGAACCACAAAAACACTTAAAATCTCAATGAAATAGTGACTTTGGAAGCAAGAAACTTAGGGTTTTTGGAAGTTACGAAAATCAGGGTTTTGGGGAACTCAAATCTGATGGTTTTGGATGGAAATCGAGTAGAATCAAGAGCCAAAGCTCTGATACCACTTTGTTGGACCGATCAGGAGCTCGGAAACAATCCGAATCCAATGAAAAACTACTCGACAACCTCTGGGATAGTGCGGAATCCTATTCCAGGGTTTTCCAATCTAAACCAACAGAAACCGTGGTGATCCGAGGCTATAGAAACGACTTGGAAGCAACGATCGAACACCACGGGTTGAGAATCGAACTTGGAGGCGCAAGAACCGCTCAAATCTTCAAGGGTTTTGGCTCTGGAGTGCCAGGGAAGAAGGAGGGCTCGGGAAAGTTAGGTTTGAAATGATTTGAACTTCTATTTATAAGCTGTAGTCATTCGGCCGAATGAGTGGCCGAAGCAGCTCATTCGGCGAATGACTAAGCTCGAATGAGCAGTCATTCGAATGAGTCATTCGGCGAATGACTCATTCTGAACTTAGACATTCGATACAACTCTCATTCGCCGAATGACTTCATTCTAGAGTCATTCGGCCGAATGAGCAGTTTTCATACTCAAACATTTAATAATCAAATTAAACACTTAGATAAACATTAATAATCAATAATCAATAAACATAAACATGATGAATTAGATATAAAGACAATTTCCGTTAATACTTTGAATGATTACATGATAACCATTTACATAACCGAACTAGGGACAAAACATGTATCTACAAAATGCCGATCACCCATCTGTTGGGCGGAAGTGGGCGACAGTCAGCTCATAGGCCCGGAACTGGTACACGAAACAACCGAGAAGATCGTGCAGATCAGAAACCGCGTGGCAACAGCTCGCGATCGACAAATGAGCTATGCTGACAAACGACGAAAGCCTCTGGAATTTCAGGTAGGAGATAAAGTCCTTCTAAAAGTTTTGCCATGGAAAGGCGTCATTCCTTTTGGCAAACGAGGCAAACTAAACCCGCGGTATATTGAGACATTCGAAATCCTGAAGCGGATTGGCATAGTGGCATACCAACTCAATTTACCAGCCGAGCTCGATGGAGTTCACAACGTATTTCATGTCTCGAACCTGAAGAAATGTTTATCTGATGAGGCACTTGTAGTTCCACTAGATGAGATCCATGTGGATGAACAACTACGGTTCATGGAAGAACCAGTAGAGATCATGGACCGAGAGGTCAAACAACTCAAGCAAAGTCGGATTCCAATTGTCAAAGTCCGATAGAACTCGAAACGCGGACCTGAATTCACATGGGAACGTGAAGATCAGATGATGCGCAAATATCCCCAACTCTTTAAACAAACAATGTCGAACGCCGACAACAACGAATAAATTTCGGGAAGAAATTCCTTTCAACAAGAGGATGATGTGACAACTAGAAAATTTTTTTTTCTCAAACACTTTTGCTTCTCAAACACCAACAACAACAACGGGGATGATGTGACGCCCGGCAATTTCAGGTAAATTGCAACTCTTACACTCTATGTATTTCACATTCATACTTGTTGCATTTCATTTAATTATGTTTAATTAGATGAGTCAAACACACACAACTGTGAAATGATAGTTTGAGGAACTATTGAATCGTACATTGCACATTGGTTTTGGAAACCAAGGGTGGCAAACAAAACACAAACACAGAGAATTGTTGAATTGTGCAATACATGTTGATTATGGTTAATCAAGCATGCAAACAGTTCATAGCGACGAACACAAACGAATGAAGATAATTCGAGCAATTATCGAAACACACACACGAGTCTCACGAACGTTGGTGATCAATCAAACTTATGTGCTATTTTATGATTATGTGCTAAACACACGCTAAATGTTTAGGATAAACGTTGGGAATCAAACACGAGCGAAATAGAAAGATCGAAATTGAAAAATACGAAAATGGACTCATCGCGGTACGCGAAGTCCCCACGGCGAAAGGCTTCGTGGTACGCGAAGCAAACCGGGAGTCAGGACTCCCGAATTCCTCAGCGGTACGCGATAAGCTTTGTATCGGCCTTCGCGATACGCGAAGGCCATGCAGATCATAATTTTATATAAAATCAACCCCAACCCCTTTTTTTCGGTTACCTCAAGATCCCTGGAAACCTTCTTGAAGCTCTTCCTTGCAACTTGGGAGTGATTTGAAGCCATTGAAGCTCAAAGGGAGTTCTTGGAGGCCATTATCAAGCAAGGAAACCCTCCTCAGTCACTTGTAGCCCCGAATCAGTTTCAATCTCATCATCAAGAAGCATCTAAGGTAGTTTTACACGCTTATTAGTTGTTAGATCGTACATGCAAGGGCTAAAAACCCACATGCAAGTGTATTTGAGCACATGCAATTCCATGTGGCCATCATGCACGAATTTGTTGGTGATTTGATGTATTAGATGAGTTAGATCTACTGATTTTAAAGTCTAAGAATGTTAGATTTGAGTTTTGTTGAGTTATTGATTGATTTAGTGATGATTTTGGTACACTTGACATAAAAGGAAACTTTTATGTTGCAAGTCATAGATTTGTGACGATCTAGACATGTTAGACATGTCTAGATGTTTTCAAATGCATATTGGAGTGTTTAGAAACACATTTGGATATTTGATTTAGTCAAAAACGTGATTTTGTATAAACTTACTATTTATGGAAACTTTTGTAAATCAAAAGAGGGCTTTTGATGTTTTTGAATGATTTGATGATTTGTGGTCATTGAAATATGTCTAAAAATTATTTCTATGCATATTGGAAACTTGGATTTGTGAAAACAAGCTTCTAAACGAGAACTTGCTATTTTAGGAAACTTTGTTTGAATAAAATGGCATAAATGGTACTTTATGCACAAATGACCTATTTCAAGTGTTTACATATGTTTTTACAAACATACTAGAGTGATTTGTTTTATGAAATAGGATTTCATAACTATACTTTCCAAAAATAGAAACTTTTTAAGTACAGAAAGTTTCCCGAAACGAGAACATTATGATTTTCAAAACTTGCTTTCGTGTAAGCAATATGATTTGAGTCATAGGATGCATTTTGGTGTCTTATTCACATTAAGACACATAAACACAACAATCGTGTGACCAACGATTCGTCGAGTCTCACAAGTCAACACACACACACACTCTCGATTGAGCACACCGACACTTGGAGGTGTATGGATTACACCACACCACAAAACACATACTCACATCTATATGATCATAGGTGCTTACTAGCAATACTGCTAGCACTCGCAGACGCGACCACGTACACACCGGAACTACTATATCAGGTGAGTTCACTGCCCCCTTTTTTACATTTTCTACCTTTGGGGGAGAAAACATTGCACACAACTGTTTTAGAACAACATACACACTTTTTGGTTACATTTGTACATGCTAATATCGTATATGCATATCTGTGGCATTCATCCACAAAACTGATAAGTCCTCATTAAACACACCTCGAACCGTTAATAGCGCGTTGCGCTTAGCGTGGTAATTCTGAATAGTAGTATTTGGACCTGACAAGCCCCACTATTGTGCGCCATATGGCCACCCCAACTGGAGGTCGGAGCAGTGCATAATTGACCAAACAACATTGCCATATATTGTTGGATGGATATGGCGGGAGGCAGCATGTTAGCTTCGGTTGCGAACCCGCATATGGTATAACTCATATTGACTAGCTATCAATGGATATTGCATTTGTATTGAAATGTAAACCTGCAAATATTTACTTTAAACATTCTAATGTTTACTGCTGATATAAAACCTGTGCTCTCACCAACCTTTGTGTTGACCTTTTTCTCGCATGTTTTCTCAGGTAGCTAAGGCACGCGCACAAGGAATAGGATGCTAGGATGGAGTCCATGCATCTACTGTAGTGTCTTAGGCCATTGGATAATATTTAAAGATTTGATTGTTATGTATTGTAAACAGCTTTAATCGCTTCCGCAAACTTTAAACTTATGTCATTTTGAAAACTATTTTGTGGGCGCTTCCGCAACATACGAATTAATCTGTATTGATAATTTATACTTTACTTCCGCAACTCTGATTTTACAAAACTGTTTTATCCAAGTTATTGGATGTACGTACGAAACCAGACATATAGGTCTCGCAACTGTGTAACTGGAGACTGCGATCCTGCAAGATCAGTCGAGTCGCGCCCCCTCGCATAGGCCGGGAAGGCCGGGGTGCGACAAACAATCAAAGGATGGCGAGAGGCAGAGCGTTTCAACTGAATGCTCCAGCAGCTCAGGCAAACCAAGATGTTGTTAATGGTACATTTCTGATTAATAATTCCTATGCATCAGTCTTATTTGATTCCGATGCTGATATGAGTTTTGTTTGACATGATTTTGAATGTATGCTTGGAATAACACGTACTAAGATAGACAAACCGTTTAACATACAGGTGGCTGATGGTAATACTATTGATATTGACACTGTTATTATTGGATGTACTGTGAACTTAAATGATCACGTTTTCCTGATTGATCTTATACCTATGCAACTTGGTAGCTTTGATGTTATCATAGGCATGGATTGGTTAGCCACCCACAAAGCGGACATTATTTGTCATGAAAAATATATTCGTATTCCCTTACCTTCGGGTGAAACTTTAAGAGTTTTTGGGGAAACTTATAGTAAAGGCCTTAGGTTAATGTCATGCACTAAAGCACACAAATACCTTAAGAAGAAATGCATAGCATTTTTAGCACACGTTGTGGAGAAAAAGGAGAAAGGAAAGAGCATTGAAGACGTTCATGTGATAAGAGATTTTCCTGAAGTATTTCCAGACGGCTTACCGGGCCTTCCACCAGAACGTCAAGTAGAATTCCGAATTGGCTTAGTACCTGGTGCGTACCCAATCGCCAAAGCTCCTTACAGACTTGCGCCTTCGGAGTTACAATAATTGGTGAGCCAACTACAAGAACTGTCTGAGAAGGGATTCATTCGCCCGAGCCATTCGCCATGGGGTGCGCCAGTTATGTTTGTCAAGAAGAAGGACGGGTCATTCCGAATGTGCATAGACTACCGCGAATTGATCAAACTGACCATTAAGAATCGATATCATCTGCCGTGCATCGATGATCTTTTTGATCAACTTCAAGGCTCGGCATGGTTTTCGAAGATCGATCTTAGGTCTGGGTATCATCAGCTTCGTGTACATGAAGATGATATTCCCAAGACAGCTTTCAGAACAAGATATGGCCAATATGAATTTCTGGTAATGCCCTTCGGTCTTATCAATGCACCTGCGGTTTTCATGGACCTCATGAACCGTGTATGCAGGCCGTACTAAGATAAATTTGTGATTGTGTTCATAGATGATATTTTGATATACTCCAGGAGCAAAGATGAACACTAGCAACACCTTAAGTTGGTTTTGGAGATCTTAAGTGAAGAACAACTGTACGCCAAATTCTCCAAGTGAGAATTCTGGCTTAAGGAAGTTCAATTCTTGGGACACATCATCAATGAAATGGGTGTTCATGTGGATCCTGCAAAGATTGAAGTAGTAAAGAATTGGAGTACACCGAAGACACCAACGGAGATTCGATCATTTCTTGGACTTGCCGGTTACTATCGGCGGTTTATTTCGAACTTTTCCAGTATTGTTGTCCCTGTCACTTCCTTAACTCAAAAGAATAGGCCTTATGAGTGGGGACCAAAGAAAGAAGAGGCATTTCAGACTTTAAAGCAGAAACTTTGTGATGCTCATGTCTTGACACTGCCTGATGGAAATGATGACTTTGAGGTTTACTGTGATGCATCCAAGCTAGGTCTTGGTTGTGTTCTTATGCAACGGGGAAAGGTTGTGGCATATGCATCGAGACCGATGAAAATCCACGAGAAGAACTACACTACACATGACTTGGAACTTGGTGCAGTCGTGCTTGCTTTGAAGATATGGAGACTTTATCCTTATGGCACAAAGTGTGTAGTCTTTACAGATCACAAGAGTTTGCAGCATATACTTAATCAGAAGGAACTTAATATGAGACAACAGAAATGGGTTGAACTGTTGAATGATTATGACTGCGAAATTCGTTACCATCCTGGTAAAGCGAATGTAGTAGCAGATGCGCTTAGTCGCAAGAGTCATGTTCAAATCCATAGTTTCCGAATGCACACTAATCTCCATAATGATATTCTAATAGCCCAACAACACTCATTGGCTCAAGGCAGCCTACAAGATGAGATGTCTTGTGGGGCTGAATTACAATTGGAAACTAAGGATGATGGTTTGATGCATTATTTGAATCAGTTGTGTATACTGAATAGGGATGATCTTAGGATGATGATCTTGAATGAAGCAAATAAGTCTCGTTACTCAATCCATCCGGGTGCTGAAAAGTTGTATCAAGACCTTAGAGTTTTATACTGGTGGCCAGGAATGAAGAAGGATATCACCGAGTATGTGGCCATATGCCTTAACTGTGCAAAAGTCAAAGCTGAACATCAGTGACCTTCAGGATTGTTAGTACAACCAGAAATACCCATGTGGAAGTGGGAGAACATATCCATGGATTTTATCACCAAACTCCCACGAACCGCAAGCGGTCATGATATTATTTCGGTGATAATAGATCGATTAACCAAGTCGACTCATTTCTTACCGATACGCGAGACGTACCCTGTGCGGAAACTTGCTCGTATCTATGTAGATGAGATTGTTAGCTGACATGGAATTACCTTAAGTATAATATCGGATCGTGATGCTCGTTTCACGGCATGATTTTGGGAATCACTTCATGAAGCTTTTGGAACAAGGATGGATCTTAGCACTGCTTATCATCCTCAAACGGATGGACAAACGGAGCGGACGATCCAGACACTTGAAGATATGTTGAGAGCTTGTTTCATCAATTTCGGTGGCAACTGGGATAGCCATCCACCATTAGTCGAATTCTCGTATAACAACAGTTATCACGCGAGCATTGGTACGGAGCATTTTGAAGCTCTTTATGGTAGAAAATGTCGGTCATCTATTTGTTGGACCGAGGTCGGTGAATCGCAGATCACCTTGGAAAGGAGTTGTACGATTTGGGAAGAAGGGTAAGCTTGCTCCACGTTATGTTGGCCCTTTAAAGATTCTTGAACGGATTGGGAATGTTGCCTACAAGTTGGAACTTCCTCTTGAACTTAGTAATGTACACCCGACTTTTCACGTGTCCAATTTAAGGAAATGCTTAGCTGATCAAAATCTTCAGGTACCGCTCGATGACTTTCGCGTCGATGATACCATGCACTTCGTTGAAAAACCAGTTGAGATAATGGACCATGAAGTTAAAAAGCTTAAACGCAGTAGAATTCCAATTGTCAAAGTACGATGGGAGTTGAAGCGTGGTCCAGAATTCACCTGGGAACGGGAAGATCAGTTGAAGCTTAAGTATCCACACTTATTCACTACGGTCGCTCCAAGTTGAATTTCGGGACGAAATTCCCTCAACTAAGGGAGACATTAACATCACTGTACTTCAGGCATTTCACTACATAAGTATTTGTATTGTTAAGACCTGATATGATTATTTGATAAATTCTATGAATTATTGGATGATATTATCACTGGTATACAGTATTGAGAACATATATTATCACTAAGCATAAACCATGGGGAAGTTGGTTTGAAATGTAACCAGACTGATCCACAGAGTTTAATGCAGTTAAATTAATTATGAAATGAACGTGAATTCGTTTGAATGGTTTGAAGTTGTTGGTTTGATCACTAAACATAGTCAAGGACACATGGTCATGATTTATCGAAATGGTGGTGGGACGGTGGTTGGATAGGTTGCGGCCTACTCCTACATATGCCCTATACATAAGCATATTTCGGTCTATCGTGGATGTGTCAGTGATATGGTTTAGTGGGGTTTGGATTGGGAAATTGATAATTAATTGGATTAATTAATAAAATAATTGAAGCGTTGTTAAAATAATCATGCGATGGTGAGGTTACGAATATAAATTTAACGCGAATATTATTTCAGAAATATTAAACTTAATAATGGATTCGCGTGGGTGACGATTCGCACGAATATAATTATTAGGAATAATATAATGCAACGATATTCCTATATCGAAATCAAATCGAAATACAATACGAACGATGGATTCGGAAAGGTGACGATCTTTACGAATTCGTACGTAAGTAACGCATTTCGACGAGATAACCGAAATAATATCGAACGATACTAAATTAAGAAAAAGAATTTGAAAACATTTATTAGGAATTACAACCTTAGATGAATTCGAATAAAATCATTTTATTAAATAAAGGATTAAACGGAAATAAATAAAACCATTTTATAAAACGAATTTAATTAAAATCATTGTGATTAAACGAATTTATTTTGTTTAAACATTTCGTGTTTTGAATTATACTTTACGGGGAAACCGATCAATTTAAAATGGATTAACGCGTAATAAACGAGACCGAGAATGCGGGCATGATACGGGATATAAGAAAGAAGAACCTCTTCTTTATCTTCATTTTCACAATCTCTCTCTCTCTAAAACACCATTTTCATCACCCTCCTCTCTCTCTCTCTAACTTCTCTCTAAGTTTTCTTCACCAAAACTCAACCGATTCACGAGATCTTGGTGCCGAATCGTGGGTATGATCGAGTATATCAAGAATCCAAGAAGATTTCAAGCATTTGAACATGATTTGAAGGTAGATCTAGAATTTTACTTTTGGTTTTCTTCTTAAAACAACCGGTTTATATCACCATTTTGTTTTGAACGTTCTACATGTTGAAATCTTAAAAAACGAATTAATATAAGATGTTGGGAGCCATGGGAACAGCCTACGATAGCTTAGAATTCGAAGAGGATGATGATGAACAGTTTGGTTCGAGAGATGCAGGTGGCCGAACCTTTCTCTCGACCGAACCCACATTGTTGCCACGAACCAGGGAGGCCACGAACCTGAGATGGGCGAACCTTGAGAGGGTCGAACCTGACATGGCCGAACCCATGGTAACCGAACCTTGTGCATGGCCGAAGCTCCAATCCAGCGAACCCTAGGCTGCCGAACCTGTGTGTATCTGGCCGAACCATAGGATGATGCGAACCAACGAGCAACAAAACTTGAATTCTTGGCCGAACCCTTGACATGCGAACCTAGAATCTTCACTCGACCGAACCTAGAGTCATTGCCGAACCAGGGTGTAACCGAACCCTAAGGTTCGCTGGACCTAGGGCTGTCGAACCTAAACTTCTTTTGAGCTAAGGGAAGGAATACTCTAACACACCAAACTAGGATAAATAAAAGAATATGAAGCTCACCCATGCATGCATGAATGTTTTGGAGTTACCACCTTTTTCCGTAATATACATAAGTTTAAACTATAAGTGTCTAACTTGGGCAATTTTTGAAAACAACTTAAGTTTGATTTTCTTAAACCTAATTGAAACTTGACAACTCAAGATATGTTGGTTAACTTACACCAACATGCATGCATGTACTTAGAAGTTACTTATATGTGTATAAGGTCACCACCTTTACAACATATATAACTTTTATATCTTCATTAAAACCACGATATAGTAGTTGATTAAACTAACTAGTGGTAAACCTATCCTTTACAATGAGAATAGGAAGTCTTAATGATCATCACTATAACTTAGATGATAAACCTAAGTTGGAGGTACACCTGATAATTAAAGGACGAACGAATATGAAAACTTAATGATGAATTATTATTGATTGTGGATTGACATGGATTATCACAAATCTGGGAGTCGTTGTTGGTTGAGTTGACTTCGGTCCTCCGTAATGACTGAGTTATTGTTGCTGAGTTAACTTCGGTCCTCCTCGGTGATTCCACTATTGGTTGAGTTGACTATGGTCCTCCGCAGTGCTCTGTATTGACACTTATGATTGTTAGGAATATCGTAGATCGAGTTGACTTCGGTCCTCCGTGACGATTCCGTTTATCGTTGGTTGAGTTGACTAAGGTCCTCGGCGGTACATTCTATTGAGATAATTATGATGAATGATGATTGTTGATGATGAATGTGGATTTTCTCTGGATTTATTTAATTGATGTGATTGGGTGTGATTGATTGACTCTACTTGAATAATTATCTGAAATTACTTTGATTATTTGGTTGTTGTGTTTGTTGTGTTGGCAAAGTTGGATTATCTCACAGGTTCACATGTGTATTTTCTCTAAAGCTATAAATTTTTATGAACACTTGAAATTATTTTTGAAAACTAAAAACTTATGATTACTCACCAACTACTTCGTAGTTGACACTTGATTTTCTACATGGTTAAGAAGGATGGTCTCACATTTTGGACATCATCACTTACGATCTTGGACATAGCAAAAATTAACTAGATTACTTAAGACTAGTGTTTAGTTAATTTACCTAGTCTTTTGTGTAAATTGATGTAACTAAATCATGATGAACATGATTTTTGTGTAATTACTTCGGTTGATTAAATTGTTATGTGATCATTTATTTAGATGCCCACGAGCTTATGAACAATCTACACATCCCTCGTGGCATCCCGATGTTTCCGCCATCGGTCGGGGTGTTACAAGAATGACTAGGGCGGTCGAATGAGTCATCCGCATGACTCATTCGGTTGACCAAGCTCATTCGGCTGAGCCATTAGCAGAATGAGTTGCTTCGGCCACTCATTCAGCCGAATGAGTACAGTTTATATATACCAGCTCAAACAGATTCAAACCTAACTTTCCCGAGCCCTCCTTCTTCCCAGAGCACTCTAGTGTCAAACCTTAGAAGTTTTGAGCGGTTCTTGTCTGTCCAACTTCGATTCTCATCCCGTGGTGTTCGATATTGATTCAAACGTTCACTCTCCACCTTCCGATCGCTACGGGAGCTGTTGGTTTCAATTGGAAAACCCTGGAATAGGATTCCGCACTATTCCAGAGGCTGTCGAGCAGATCTCCATAGGAACCGGGTTGTTTTCGGGCTCCAAGTTGGTCCTACATGTAAGCATAGCATGTTCGGTCCTTTAACCATATGTAATATTGGCAATACTACACATTTAGCAGGTTATTTCACTGATCGATACAACTACTGCATACACTGGTTTATAAATGTCACTGGTTAGGAACTACAGCGCAACGCGTCTTACGTTTTGTTCCCTCCAGCCCACAGCTGGTCACTGGTTATGTTGCCTGAGCAGTACGTCTTACATTTAACCTTCCAGCCCACCTGTACCAGCCACGTATGGGAATTTCGCCCATATGCGGATACAATTTGCAAATCATACGTATACTAATAGCCTAAATGTTGGTCACATAGTATCCCTTTATGCGTCAAAGTTTAAACATACAATGCTTAATAATGAATTTATATTTAAAAAGAAGTTAAATGTATTCACCTGAATTTTTGGCTGAGCGACAGCTTAGAACTTTTTACTATAAATTCAGGCATCGTTTCTGCTTAATTTATTATTATAATTATTCTGCAAAGAAGATTTATTTATTCATTTATTTATTATTATTAATATTAATATTATTATTATTACGATTATATTATTATTACTGTATCATTACTATTATGATTTATTATTATTATTATTATCATTATTATTATTACTACTACTACGATGATGATAATTATTATTTTTATTATTATTACTTTAAGCAAAAATTTTTAATATATACATAGGGTCGAATTTTAAACCCTAACCCTATAAGTTAATATTTTAATAAAACTTTAAATTTATGAGTTTAACTAAAAATTAGATAATATGCCAAAACGAACTGATTCCTTAATCTTGACTTTTTATTTTGATAAGCACCTTCTAGCATCCGGATCTTCTAATTTCTTCTCAAGTGTGTGAGGGTATTTTTGTGGATGTCGCAGTAAAATTGGTCTTTATTGATACTTAAGACTTGATGCACACGAATTTTGTAGATATAGGCCGTAAACGTGTGTTATAATTGATCAATGAATCATCAAATTTCTATCATATATAAATACTTAATTTTTGTTTTTCTCTTATAAATTTTAAAATATGATGTTTTATAAAAATCTAAAAATACTATTAGAACCAACTCATTGTTCTCTACGTTTTGACCTAAGTTTCGTTAAAAACGGACAAAGTTTACTTATAATATATTTTATTAATTTTAGGTGGTCTACTATTATAGTAACTGATCGTTCAACGATTATTTCTAATAATTGTTTTATCGAACGTTAAAAATCTTGAACGTTTATTTTTACTCTTATTTCTCAAATAATCATAAAAGAAACTATTGTATATTATTAAACGAGACCTTACGTTCTAATTGATCGATATTTTATTATTATATTTTTTGCTAATAATATTTTAATTATAAACGATATTTTATTTATATTCATAAAAAGGGATGTTACATCCTCCCCACCTTTGTTTTAATCTCGTCCTCGAGATTATTGAAATAGGTGTGGGTATTTCTTTCTCGTTTCTGACTCCAGTTCTTAAGTATATTCAGGACCACGACTAGAGTTCCATTTAACCTTAACTAACACTAACTTGTTACGTTTAAGTCTCTTTTCTCGGCGGTCTTCAATTTGAAGTGGTTGTTCGATGAATTTTAATTTTTCATTCACTTCAACATCTTGAAGTGGCATTAATAATGATTCATCGGCCAAACATTTTCGAAGATTAGAAACGTGAAACACATCGTGTACTCCAGCCATTTCTACCGGTAATTCAAGTTGACAAGCCACGGGTCCGATTCTTTTGGGAATTTTAAAAGGTCCAACATAACGAGGACTTAACTTTCCCTTTTTACTGAATCATACTACTCCTTTCCATGGTGAAACTTTGAGTAACACTTTATCACCAACATTGAATTCTAATGGCTTTCTTCTTTGATCTGCATAGCTCTTTTGTCGATCTCTAGCCTCTTTCAGTCTTTCTCTAATTTGAAAGACTTTGTCAGTTGTTTCTTGTACTATTTCTGGACCAGACAACTGATTTTGACCAACTGCAGACCAACAGACTGGTGTTCGACACTTTCTTCCGTAAAGAGCTTCAAACGGTGCAGTCTGAATACTTGAGTGATAACTATTATTGTAGGAGAATTCCATTAGAGGTAAGTGGTCATCCCAGCTTCCCCCAAAGTCTATCACACAAGCTCGAAGCATGTCTTCCAATGTTTGGATTGTTCTTTCGCTCTGCCCATCAGTTTGTGGATGATAAGCAGTGCTAAAGTTCAAACATGTGCAGAGAGCTTTTCGAAAACTCTGCCAGAATCGAGATGTAAAACGACTATCTCTATCTGACACAATGGATAATGGCACCCCATGTAGAGATACTATCTCATTAACATATAACTGTGCCAACCTATCCATAAAGTAAGTTTCTTTCGTTGATTGGAAATGAGCAGACTTGGCCAGTCTATAAACGATAACCCAAATCGTATCATTCCCACAACTTGTTCAGGGAAGCTTAGTTATAAAGTCCATGGTTATCATTTCCCATTTCCAAACAGGTATTTCCAGTTTTTGCAACATACCAGAAGGTTTTCTGGTGTTCAACTTTAACTTGAGAACAAGTCAAGCATTTTGCAACGTATGCGACGATATCTTTCTTCATGCCAATCCAACAATAGCTTTCTTTTAGGTTATTGTACATTTTATCACTCCCTGGGTGCATCATGTATTTAGATTTATGCGCTTCTTCTAATACTCGTTCTCTTAAGTCGCCAGTGACCGGCACCCAGATTCTTGTGTTCATTCGAAGAATTTCATCATCTCCTTTGACCAGTTGTTCAATCATGCCCTTCATTCCTTCTTTTTCCTTGTTTTCATCTTCTTGGGCTTGTTTTTATGCTTCCTTAATTTGATTAAACAAATCGACTTGAATTTCTAGCCGTAAAGCACGTACTCTTCTTGGTTTCTCTATTTCCTTTCGGCTTAAGGCATCTGCAACCACATTTGCCTTTCCTTCATGATAGATAATTTCACAGTCATAGTCATTCAACGTTTCCATCCATTTTCTTTGTCGCATACTCAGTTCCTTCTGACCAAAGATATACTTTAAACTCGTGTGGTCAGTATAAACTGTGAAATGAACTCCATACATATTGTGTCTCCATAACTTTAATGCAATGATTTTGGCGCCTAACTCCAGATCATGAGTCACATAGTTCTTCTCATGAGTCTTCAACTAGCATGATGCATAAGCAATAACTTTGTTTCGTTGCATCAATACGCATCCTAATCCTGTATGAGAAGCATCACAATAGACAACAAAGTCTTCAACACCTTCAGGTAATGCTAGGAATGGAGCATGAGTCAAATTATCTTTAAGAATTTGATAGGCCTCAACTTGCTTGGGACCCCATTCAAATTTTACAGATTTTCGAGTCCATGAGGTGAGAGGAACGGCTATTCGGGAGAAATTTTGAATAAATCGACGATAATAACCCGCCAAGCCTAAGAAGCTCAGTACTTCCGTTGGTGACTTGGGGTTCTCCCATTTGGTTATAGCCTCTATTTTTTATGAATCTACTTGAATACCTTGAGAATTAATAACATAACCCAGAAATTGTACTTCAGTGAGCCAGAAATCACATTTAGAGAATTTAGCATACAATTTCTCATGTCTTAGTAATTCAAGTAGGGTTCTAAGATGTATAGCATGATCCTCAGATGTTTTTTAATAAATAAGAATATCATCAATGAACACAATGATGAATTTGTCTAGATAAGGTTTGCATATCCGGTTCATCATGTCCATAAAGGCAGCTGGAGCATTAGTAAGTCCAAATGGCATAACAGTGAACTCATAATGCCCATACCTTGTACAAAAAGCAATTTTAGGAATATCCGCTTCCTGTACTTTCAATTGATGATATCCTGATCTAAGATCTATTTTAGAAAAATGACAAGCTCCTTGAAGTTGATCGTATAAATCGTCAATTCGTGGAAGTGGATACTTGTTCTTAATAGTCACCTTATTTAGCTCCCTATAATCAAGGCACATTCGCATTGATCCATCTTTCTTCTTGACAAAAAGAATTGGAGCTCCCCAAGGTGATGAGCTAGGATGAATAAAACCTTTTTCCAATAGCTCGTTTAATTGTTTCTTGAGCTATTTCATCTCAGTCGGTGCCAACCTATAAGGAGATTTAGCAATTGGAGCAGTACCTGGTACTAAATTGATATTGAATTCTACTTCATGTTTTGGTGGTAAACCGGGCAATTCATCTGGAAACACGTCGGGAAAATCAACTACAATCGGTACGTCTTTCAGTTTCTTCTTTTCTTGAACTTCAGTTGTGACTGAGACTAGGTAAGCTAAACAACCTTTGTTTAGATACTTAGTAGCTATGATCATAGAAATTATTCCAACATTATTCATAGGCTTATCACCTTTAATGATCAATTTTCCTCCCGTTGGAACACGAACTTCAATGGATTTGGTGTCGCATAAGATACAAGCTTGGTTTGTAGCTAACCAATCCATCCCGATTGCCACATCAAAACCGGCCAACTTCATTGGTAAGAATTTCACAGGTATGTTGTGCTTAAAGAGTGTGATCTTACCATTTACGAATGTTTCATTTATTTTGACTACATCACCATTAGCGGTTTCTACCAGATAAGGCTTATCTAGTTTCACTAGTGGTTCATTTAGAAGTTTACAGAAATCATAATCAATAAAGCTTTGGCTTGCTCCTGAATCAAACAAAACCTTAGCATAAACATTATTGATAAGAAACATACCTGTAATGACGTCCGGCATTTCCGCAACTTCTTTTGCATTAAGAACAAAAGCTCGAGTTGTCTTCCTTCCATTTGGTTCAGCTTTTGATCCTGAACCACCACCCCGCTAACTCCACTTGCCTTGATCAATTTAGGACATTCGGTTCGATAGTGTCCTTGTTCATTGTAGTTGAAGCACGTCACCATTTTATTTCTTCGGCATTCATCCACTGTATGACCCGTCAATTTGCAATGACTGCAAAATTTTGGTCGAAGACATTTTCCCAAATGATTTTTCCCACACATTTTACATCGTGGGATTACACCGCTACCTCCTTCTTTCTTTTTAAATTTTCCTCCAGGTTTCTTTGAACTTTGATTAAGCCTTTGCATCGTTTATTGACTTTTCTTTTCTTCTTGGGTTCTCACCATCCCATCAGTAAGGAATCCTGCAAGCTCAACGACTGAATCAATGGTCTGAGGCATCGCCGCCTTAACCATATCCCGAATTTCACTTACCAGTCCCCAGATATAGCGACTGGTTAGGTTTGATATTGGTGTCACAAGATCTGGCACCAATCGAGCATACTCAAAGTACTTGGAAGTGTACTCACGATGCCCAGCACTGACCATGCGGTGAGTCAGGAATTTTCTCTCGATTTGTTCCTTCTCATTCATTGGGCAAAACTTTCGACTTACGAGATCTCGAAAACTTTCCCAAGTCATAGCATAAGCATTTGTTCTGCCTTTGGTTTGAATAATAGAGTTCCACCACTCCGATGCTCCGTCTTTGAAGGAATTCGAAGCATACAGAACCATGTCTTCCTATGCACATTTGCTGATAGCAATTACCGCTTCAATCTTTTCGAGCCATCTTAACGCTATCACAGCTCCTTCTGTTCCTGCGAACTCAGGAGGTTTACAAGATTGGAATGTTTTGTATGAACATCCTTCAGTTCTAAATTGTTTTGCAATAGAAGCTTCGATATTCTCATTGTTCGAACCAAACACCTCTTTTGCTTATGTCACTATATTTTCTGGATTCGAATTTTCGTTATCTTTCATAGCCGCAATAATCGTAGGTATTGCGTCTTTAATTTCTTTTGCTATTATTTCCTGAAGTTCAGCTTTTTGAATCACAGGTTCATTAGCATCTGTGTGCGTTCTCTTTCACCCACGAGTGTTTATAGACGGTCCGCAAGAATTTTGGTTTCAAGACATTGTCTACAAAATATGATATTTGACAAGGTCTTAAGATAATTCTTCATAATTTAGATTATAAGCTATAATTAGAATTCATCATGTTAATCAGTTTTAGTATTTCAAGTATGTTGTTCTACCTATTCCATTGATAGGCATTTATCTTAATTCGGTTAAAGCTTAGATACTATCATTAGTATGTATTTCGCTAAACCCAGGAGCTCTGATACCAACCTGTCACACACCGGGCTCACGGCGGCCCGGGCGCTGCGACCGAATTGGTTTCATTGATAAATGGAGTCTCGGTCAGAGTTTATTTATTTATTTATTTTAAACGGAAGCGTTGTTTTCATGAATTCAAGATTTTACGAACGGAAATCATTATTTTTACATATTTCGTAATATGGTAAATAATTCATATGCCTAGATATGAAAAACCCCATTTCGTGATTCGCAAATAACTTTTCAGGATTTAATAGAAATAGTTCGTATTTATTTCATAATATAACCGGATTTACATAAACATATATTTACACATTGTTTCAAAATTTTCCGGTTTATTCAGACTTGGAGGCATAGCTCCAACAGCTCCACGGTTTTGCCACAAGACCTTTGTTTAAGGCGTCATACGCCTTAAACCTCTAATCCTGCTTCTCATTTATCATTCATTACTACCTGAAAAGTTTTTAAAAATCAATCGTCAACATAATGTTGGTGAATACAAGTAACAGACTCGATATGTAAGCATAGCATGTTCGGTCCTTTAACCATAAATAATATTGGCAATACTACACATTTAGCAGGTTATTTCAATGATCGATACTACTACTGCATACACTGGTTTATAACTGTCACTGGTTAGGAACTACAGCGCAACGCGTCTTACGTTTTGTTCCCTCCAGCCCACAGCTGGGAACTGGTTATGATGCATGCGTAGTACTTCTTACATTTAACCTTCCAGCCCACCTGTACCAGCCACGTATAGGAATTTCGCCCATATGCGTATACAATTTGCAAATCATACGTATATTAATAGCCTAAATGCTGGTCACATAGTATCCCTTTATGCGTCAAAGTTTAAATATACAATGCTTAAAAATGAATTTATATTTAAAAAGAAGTTAAATGTATTCACCTGAATTTTTGGCTGAGCGACAGCTTAGAACTTTTTACTATAAATTCGGGCAGCGTTTCTGCTTAATTTATTATTATAATTATTCTGGAAAGAAGATTTATTTATTCATTTATTTATTATTATTAATATTAATATTATTATTATTACGATTATATTATTATTATTATTGTGTCATTACTATTATGATTTATTATTATTACTACTACTACGATGATGATGATGATGATTATTATTATTACTACTTTAAGCAAAAAATTTTAATATATACATAGGGTCGGATTTTAACCCTAACCCTTTAAGTTAATACTTTAATAAAACTTTAAATTTATGAGTTTAACTAAAAATTAGTTAATATGCTTAAACGAACTGATTCCTTAATCTTGACTTTGTATTTTGATCAGCACCTTCTCGCATCCGGATCTTCTAATTTCTTCTCAAATGTGTGTGTGTGTATTTTTGTGGATGTCGCAGTAAAATTGGTATTTATAGATAGTTAAGACTTGATGCACACGAATTTTGTAGATATAGGTCGTAAACGCGTGTTATAATCGATCAATGAATCATCAAATTTCTAATGACTCATATATAAGTATTTACACGTAGCTTCTGCAAATTCTTTTAATTGAAATTCAAATGTAAGATTTTTAATATTTTATTATTTTATTATTATAATTAATTTAGCTTAAATTTTGTTTTTCTCTTATAACTTTTTAAAATATGATGTTTTATAAAAATCTAAAAATACTATTAGAACCAACTCATTTTTCTCTATGTTTTGACCTAAGTTTCATTAAAAACGAACAAAGTTTAATTATAATATATTTTATTAATTTTAGGTGGTCTCCTACTATAGTAACTGATTGTTCAACGATTATTTCTAATAATTGTTTAATCGAACGTAAAAATCTTGAACGTTTATTTTTACTCTTATTTCTCAAATAATCATAAAAGAAACTATTTTATATTATTAAACGAAACCTTACGTTTTAATTGATTGATTTTTTATTATTATATTTTTGACTAATAATATTTTAATTATAAACGATATTTTGTTTATATTCATAAAACGTGATGTTACAGTATTTCAGGTTGTTGAAGTAGACTTGGTGGCTTCTGGTACTCAACCTTGACTTTTGAGCACGTTAAACACTTACCTACGTAAGTTGCTATTTCTGCCTTTATGTTTGGCCACCAATAAGTCGTCTTCAAATCATGATTCATTTTGCCAGACCCCGGATGTACCGAATACCGGCTCTTGTGAGCTTCATCCATCACCCCATTTCTCAATCCTCCGTGGTGTGGAATCCAGATCCGATCCATGAAGTAGTGTGCTCCGTCGGCCTTACCTCCAGATGTTTGTCCATGCCACGTAAGGATTCCTGAGTGAGGTGTTCGACTTTCAGAGCTTCCTGTTGAGCGTTCTGGATCTGTTGTGGCAGTTTGGAATGAATCGTAAGTTGTAGTGCACGCACGCGTTTTGTTGTTTCTTTCCGGCTCAATGCATCGGCCACTACGTTTGCCTTACCAGGGTGGTAGTTGATGGAGCAATCATAATCGCCAATAAGTTCAACCCATCTTCGTTGTCACATGTTCAGCTCTTTCTGATCGAAGATGTGTTGTAGGCTCCTATGATCAGTGAAGATTGTGCACTTCGTGCCGTATAAGTAGTGTTGCCATATCTTCAGAGCAAACACTACGGCTCCCAACTCTTGGTCAAGAGTTGTGTAGTTCTTCTAATGTACCTTCAGTTGTCGTGATGCGTAGGCTATGACCTTCTCGTGCTGCATCAGCACGCAACCGAGTCCTTGTTTCGAGGCGTCGCAATACACCACGAAGTCATCACATCCTTCTGGTAAGGATAAAATTGATGCGGTGCATAACTTCTGCTTCAACAAGTTTAAAGCAGTCTCTTGTTTCTCTCCCCAATCAAACTTCTTGTCTTTATGATTTAGGGAAGTCAGTGATTGAGTGATCTTAGAGAATCCCTCAATAAATCGTCTATAGTACCCTGCCAAACCTAGGAATTGCCGCACTTAGGTTGGGGTCTTGGGTGCTTCCCAGTTCTTGATAGCTTCGATTTTAGCTGGATCTACGTGTATTCCCTTCTCATTCACCACATGTCCAAGGAATTGGACTTTGCGAATCCAAAAATCACATTTGGAAAATTTCGCGTATAGTTGTTCGTTCTTCAATAATTCCAACACTATTACGAATTTGTCGAGATAGGGCTTGCACGCCCTATTCATGAGATCCATGAATACAGCTGGTGCGTTGGTCAATCCAAAAGGCATGACCAAAAATTCGTAGTGTCCGTACCGGGTTCTAAATGCAGTCTTAGGAATATCATCTTCTTGTATCCTCAGTTGATGGTAACCCGATCTCAAATCGATCTTCCAATAGTAGCTTGACCCTTGCAATTGGTCAAACAAATCGTCTATTCGTGGTAACGGATATCGATTTTTGATCGTCACCTTGTTCAGTTCTCTATTGTTGATGCACATACGGCACAATCCGTCCTTCTTCTTCACGAACAAGACCGGTGCTCCCTAAGGTGAGAAGCTCGGTCTGATGAATCCTTTATCTAACAGTTCTTGCAGCTGGTTAGACAGTTCTTGCAATTCCGTCGGCGCTAGTCTGTATGGAGCTTTGGCAATTGGTGCTGCTCCGGGAGTGAGGTCTATCTGGAACTCGATTTGTCACTTTGGTGGTAGTCCAGGTAAATCCTCGGGGAATACTTCAGGAAAATCTCGGACTACAGTAATGTCCTCGATCTTCTTCTTCTGTTTCGGTTGTTCGGTGATAAGAGCTAGTACCGCAGAGTACGCCTTTTGCAGGTACTTGCTCGCCTTCATGCAAGATATGATTTTCAAGGGCATTTCTCGTCGTTCCCCCTGAATTGAGATATGTTCTCCACTCGGGAACGTCACTCGTACGATTTTCTCGTTGCATACGATCTCAACTTGGTTCGCAGATAACCAGTCCATTCCAACGACCACATCAAAGCTCCTGAGAGTTACTGGCATTACGTCGATTTCGAGCTCTTGATCCGCCAAAACCATGACGCATCTTCGGAAGACGTGTTGCGTTTCAATTAGTTTGTTGTCATCTAACTCTACGGTATACTTATAATCTAGTGGTGTTGGGGTAATATCAAGCAATTTGCTAAATTCACTAGATATAAAGCTCCTATCGGCACCTGTATCAAATAATATACTAGCATAGATATTATTAAAAGGAACGTACCGGTTACGATGTTTGGGTCGTCTTTGGCTTCCCCCGAGCCAATCACAAATGCTCGACCCTTGGCTGCACTTCCTCCAACCTTCTTTATCTGCGGGCAATCCCTCCGCATGTTTCCCGTCTTCCCATATTCATAACACCCTTTTAGAGTGTTCTGGTTGTTGTTTTTATTCTGGTTGTGGTTGGGATTGTTGTTGTTGTTTGAGAACTTGGACCTGCAATCTTTGGCCCTGTGGCCATGTCGTCGACACTGTAGGCAACGGTACCGTTCGCATTCCCAAAGTGGTGGTATAAGCATCTGTTACACAGAGGGTATTTTCCCTAGTACACACCCTTCCCCTTGTCGTCGGGTTGGGTGGCGGTGAAGGCTCTTGCTGGTGCTGATCTAGGTTGCTGCTGGGGTGTTGAGTGAGATTGGTGATAGCTGGGTTCCCACTTTTGTTTGTGGCTTTCCTGAGGTTTCAGATGTTCACCTCTTTTGGGTACCTTTCCCTGAGCCACCGCTTGGTCGGTAAGTTTGTGTGCTAGCCGGATGGTAGGTTGGATCTGAGTCGGGTCAAATGCCGTGACCGTGCTTTGGATCTGCTCGGGCAGTCCACTGATAAATTGCTTGATCATTTTGTACTCCGGGGTCACCATTCCTGGGCACATCTTGCACAGTTCGTGGAACCGTGTGCAGTATTGTTCGATCTCCGATCCCACCATCTTGTGGACCCAGAACTCTTCCTCTAGTTTCTTGATCTCGTTCCTTGGATAGTAGTCTTCCGGCAGCATTCTGGTGAAATCTCCCCAGGTCATTAAGTTAGCACCGTCCAAACCCAGTGTTTGGACATGGGTATTCCACCATGTGAGGGCTGGTCCCTCAAGAGTACCGATCGCATACTTGACTCGGTTTTCATCAACACATTCGCACATTGCAAAGACGGATTCATCTTTTTCTATCCATCGGAGCATCCCAACAGCTCCTTTAGTCCCTTTGAAGGTATGGGGGTGGTAGCCCAAAAAGGTCTTAAATGAGCACCCCTTGTTAGTGCTGTCGAGTGTTCCTGTTTATCAGTAACCAATGCCGTGTGTTAGTGATAGTGTTAGCTATACTATCTTAGTCGGGTTAAGCAAGTGTTAGTACCGTTGTTAGTTCCACTAGTCTCGTTGTGCTGGCGACTTGCTTCATACTCAGCAATCGCTTTGTTGATCTGGAGATCAACCATCATCTTGATGGTTTCCGCACCGATGGTTCGCTTGGTCTGGCGGGCATGCGTTCCTCTTCCAGTCATAGTCGGTTTCTATACGGAAGGGATAGAGTGTTAGTCATCATGGGTTAGAGTGTTAGTCAAGTGTCAGGTTAGATGTCATGTTAGTGACAGTCATGATCAAGATACTAGGTAAATAAAAACAAAACATCATTTCATTAATGATAATTTGAAGTACAATGATTTTCAAAATGTAACACTACTATCAAGTTCATATGAACACATCCCGCTCATCTAGGCATACAAAAGTAAAATAAACTGAAACAGAACAATCTAACTAATCCGAAGCAATCGTGGAGTGCGAGTCTCCGCTGTCCGCTGGACCATCATCCTGATCCTCCTCAGGATCCTCGTCGGGGTCCTCGTCAAAGTCACCTTCCTCAAGGTCCTTGGCCTCGAACTGAGGCCCCTGCTCCTGCTCTTGCTCAGGCTCCACAATAAGCTGCTCGGCCCAAGCGCACATGGTCATATAGGTTAACTGTGCATATTAGGATAAACGAAAAGTGATTTCTTGCACGACTTGCTAGATTTAGAAACTTTCCTAATATGGAAACTTACTATAAATAGTAAGTTATCCCACGGACATAATTTTGGTGCTCACATAGAGACTTCGAACTCCTAAGGACTTCGTGAACTTATACTTAGAAAATTTTCTGTTTGTCATGGCATCCAAAAATCTCACCAACCTGTCCAACCTTCTGAACTTAGACAATGAGATTGGCACCGGAACCAAGCCACCTATGTTCGTGGTAGGGGATAACTTCCAAGATTGGAAATTCATATTCCAATCTTTTATCAAATAACCGGACCCGAAGTTATGGAGGTCGATTGAAGAGGGGTCGTATGTGCCTATGTACCAAAGCGAACTAAATGGTCTAATTCCCAATGACCCGGAGTTATACACTGAAAACAACATTCTTTTGAAGAGAAGGATGATAAGTCATATGCCTCAATCACTATGGCGCTGTCAACTGACGTGGCTAACCGATTCAAGGAGCATCAGGCAGCTAAGCAACTCTGTGATGCTTTGGTGGAAAGATTTGACTGGAATGAGGACATGTGAGAAAGTCGCAAGGATATTTTGAGGCAACGCTCCAACATGCTTAATCATAGTAAAGGAGAGTCCTTAGAAGCTCAACTGAACCGATTTACTCATCTGATGACTGAGATGACCAGTGTAGGAATTGAGGTGTCTAAGGGAGAACTCAACAAAAAGCTCTTCAAATCATTGCCATATAACTGGAATTTCAACTGCACCACTATCAAGAGAACAAAAGATATGTATAAGACTTCTCTTAGTGAATTGATCTCCATTATCAATTCATATGACATGGATGACAAACAAAGAGCTCTCAATCATGCCAGTTCTATGGGCATTGCCCCTAAATCAGAGAATGTTGCTCTCTTGTCTGCCATCAATTTTCAAACCTCTAGATCTCAGCATTACCAGACCCCTGCATCACAGTCTATTCCATTTGAGACTGCATTCCTTTCTTCAGGGCAAGTCAGTTCAGTGCCCAAAGTCAGTCCAGGAAGTGAAGAAAAACTGCTGCTGTTCAAAGGCTTCATGAACAGTTACAATTCCTTTATTACTGGAGAGTTGGCACCGGCCAATCTCACTCAAGACAACTTAGAGCAGATTAACCCGGCAGATGTGGAAGAAATGGATATATCTTGGCAAATGGCAATGGCAATCTTTCGTGCCAAAAAGTTCATCAAAAAGTATGGGAGAAACAGTTTTGGAAACAACCTAGGGAAGAAGGTGGGATTTGACAAGTCAAAGTTGCGATGCTACAACTGTGACCAGCTGGGTCACTTTGCAAGGGAGTGTAAGCAGCCGAAGGTGGTGAAGGAGGGAGAGAAGAAGCCTAATGTCAAAGTTTCTACTAGTGGAAGTGCAAGCACATCCAAGGCATTGGTGGCTCAGGAAACCGACTCCTATGATTGGAGTGATCAAGTACAAGAACTAGAGATGACCCTGAGCCACGCATTTATGGCAGAAGTGGATGAAAATCACAATGAGGTAAGATAAAATCTTTGCTCTACTTCTTGCATTGAGAAGGTATTTAAGTACCGTTCTCATAATGAGACACTAATCAAAGAGGTCACTAAACTGAAATATTTTAACTCTGAGTTTCTCAAAAATGAAGCAATTTTTAAAAGAAAACTTGAGGCTGAGGGTCGTGATATTTCAAAATTAAAAGAACTTTTAAGTGACAAAGAATCAAATTATCGAGATGCTAGACGCAAAATCGATGAGCTCACTTATGGACTAGAACATATTAAAACTCAACTTTCTAAAACCTCAGTCAGATGTGAAAAATATGACTATGCAAGCAAAGTTTTAAAAGACATGGTCAGTATTCAGTATCGGGAAAAAAGGGGTAAGGGTCTTGGTTATAAGGAGTGTGAGCCTCTTTTTAACCATAATTACTCAAGCATTCCTAGAATCAATACATCAGTTGATGACTTGGTTCTATAATCAGATCATGCCTTTGAGTTTCCCACTGAACCAATTTCACTTACAGTTGACCCCATGTTTGTTTCTGATGATTCTGAGGTGTGTGCAGATAGTTTAAGTAATACAGGTCTGAGGGGGAAGAATGAAGAAAGAAGTGATAGGAGGAACACAGAAAGTTCAACAACATCTGACAAATCATATTTTATTCCAAAACCTGATTTTGTAGGAAGATTTGAAACAATTAAAGTCAAACCAAATTAGACGTTTAAGAATTTTATTTCTACTTTTGTTAAATTTGGTGATGATGTCAAAAGCAAGCATGTTTTAGAATCTGATTCTTCTCCTTTAAAGCAGGTAAACATGGATCATTCCACAATCACCAAAGAGGCGGGTTCAAAGTTAAACCCTAACTGTGAACCTTTCGTTCCAACCGGGTCATCGGAACAAGCCTCTATAAGCACTTCCTCTGGTCAAGGTGATTGTGATGTAAAGCCGTTTGACCTAAAAGACTTTCATGAAAAGGTATATTGTTATGCATGTGGGAGACTAGGCCACATCGCCAGACACTGTTTGCACCGGCCTACTGAATTCTTCTATGGGAAGAATCAGAAGGTCACACCCAAGGCCAAACCTACCAAAAGATCAATGAGGACTGACCAATCGTCCAAGCCTAGTATGACACCTCAGAAGGTACCTCAGAATCTTCCCACTGCCAAGAAGGCCAAACCAGTAAAACAACATCAATCTGGTTTTCATAAGCAAAAATCAAAGGTTTCTAAGACTAAAAGCAAACCATAATGGAAGAATAAACCACCAGTGAAACCTATTTTAAAGCCAATTGATCATGGCAGTGGTGCAAGGCCCAAAATTATCAGGGCCAAACCAGTCAAGCCCAAAGGGGTTATCAAGAAAGGACCCAATGTTCCATCTGTACCTAAATCTATTATGATTTGGGTACCCATTTCTCATTGATTGTGTGTGTTATGCAGGGATGACCAAATAAGCTTAAAAATGTTTGGTACGTGGATGGCGGCTGCTCCCGTCATATGACTGGGGATTTCTCTCAGTTGCATGAAGTCACACCATTCAATGGAGGATATGTCTCGTTGGCTGGAGACAAGGGTGGGAAGATCAGCACGAAGGGCACAGTCACAAATGGAACTCTAAGTTTTGAGGATGTGTACTACGTTGAAGAGATCAATCATAGCTTATTGAGTATTTCTCATATATGTGACAAAAGCTTTTGAACACACTTTGTAAGGCATCGAAGAATGACTGTCTACTTTGGCATTGCTCACTTAGTCACATCAATCTGAAGAGTCTCAATCGATTAGCTAAGGGAGATCATGTTATTGGCTTACCTTCTAAAGACTTCTCCACAGTCGAGAAGTGCATCGCGTGTGCCAAGGGGAAGCAGCACAAGAGACCCCACAAGCCTAAACTATTCAATTCAATCTCACCAATTCTGCAACTTCTTTACATGGATTTCTTTGGACCAGTCAATGTAATGAGCATAGGGAAGAACTAACATTGTCTTGTTGTGACAGATGATTATTCCAGATTTACTTGGGTGTTCTTTCTGGCTAAGAAAGATGAAACACCAGAGATTCTGAAGAAGTTTATCACTTTGATCGATAATCAGAAGAATCTAAAGGTTAAGGTGATCAGAATTGAAAATGGCACAGAGTTTAGAAATCAGACACTTATTGATTTCTGCGATAAGAAGGGAATTGCTCGCCAGTACAGTGCAGCTCATACACCTCAGCAAAATGGAGTCACTAAAAGAAGGAACAGAACGCTTATTGAGGCTGCACGGACCATGCTGTCAGAGTTCAAACTGCCAATATTCTTCTAGGCTGAAGCTGTTAACACAGCTTGTTATGTTCAAAATCGTGCACTGTTGAACAAACGCCATCAGAAGACTCCCTATGATATTTTCTTCAATCAGAAGCCAAAGGTTAGACATTTCAAGTCGTTCGGTTGTCTTGCACTCTCCTCCATACCGAGCCAAATCACAAGTTTGATGACAAGGCTGATGAGTGTTACTTTGTGGGCTATTCATCAAAGAAATCTGCCTACCGAGTATACAACAAAAAGACCCGAATGATTGTGGAGTCATACTTTATCGATTGGCAAGAGATGAACAACACCGATGCCGGTTCTGGTCCAAACTGGTTATTTCAGTATGATTCTACTTTTGAGCCCTTTAACACTTCATCTGAGAGTGCAGGACCGTCTGAGCCAACTGACAACTTCTACAAGGATGATGACGTAGACTACAAGGTTGACTATGTTCCATGTGATCCTAAGCTTCTGATGGTTGACCCACCAGGCATGTATGATCGGGCTCCTCCAGTTCAGCCAACCCCGATCAATGAAGTCATCCCATTAGATCTAGATACCTCACAGACAGTTCAACAAACTCCGTAGACAGATCAAGCTTCATATTCTTCCCACCAAACCTTTGATTATCCATTGTTCTCAGACCACATCCCTGAGGAACATTGTGTGGATCATGGAGCCAAAGCAAGTGAAACCGCTCCTGTTGACAATCTCTCTTCCTCTATGAAGATCAGCTGAATCACATCAGCAATTTGCTAGACAATCTAGCTGTGGAGGAAGTGCCAACCTAAGAATCAACAAGAATCATCCTGTGGAAATTATTATTGGACCTCTTTCAGAAGGCGTTCTCACCCGGAGCCGATACATTCGAGCTCAAAACACCTTACCTGAAGGAACTATCACACGAAGTCAATCAGGTCTGATTAATTCTTGTTTGTATTCCTGTTTTATTTCAGAGGTCGAGCCCAAGAAAGTCAAGATGGCTCTTAAGGAGTCAAGCTAGGTCGAGGCGATGCAGGAAGAACTGTTGCAGTTTCAGAAGCTCCAGGTGTGGAATCTGGCTCCGTTGCCCAAGGGAAACTGCCAATGGGAACCAGATGGGTCTTCAGAAACAAACATGACGATTCAGGGGTAATCTTCAGGAATAAAGCAATATTGGTAGTTCAGGGCTTCTACCAACAGGAGGGGATCGACTATGAAGAAGTCTTTGCACCCGTCGCAAGACTTGAAGCTATTCTGATCTTCCTGGATTACTCTTCCTACATGAACTTCACTGTTTATGGTCAAAGAAGAGATTTATGTGCGTCAGCCCCCAGGGTTCGAGGATTCACAGTATCCCGACCACGTCTACAATGTAGACAAAGCCCTTTATGGTCTTCATCAACCACCACGTGCGTGGTATGCAACACTTACATATGATCTTCTTGCTAATGGATATACCCGTGGAGCCACTGATCAGACACTGTTCGTTCGCAAGGATAAGGATAATTTGATTCTCGTCCAAATCTATGTGGACGACATTATTTTTGGTTCCACGAGCTCGGTGATTTGCAGAGAATTCGAGGTTGTGATGAAGAAGAAGTTTGAGATGAGTGCGATGGAGAAATGACTTTCTTCTTGGGTCTCTAGGTAAAGCAAGATCCTAAGGGTGTGCTGATTCATCAGGGCATATATGTTACCGATATTCTCACAAAGTTCAATATGTTGCAATCGAAGCCCGCATCCACTCCAATGGCTGCTCGTCCCGTCTTAACTTCGGATTCTGATGGTGAAGATGTTGATCAGCACCTTTAGTGTTCGATGATGGCTCATTGATGTACCTGACCGCTAGCTGACCAGACATCATGTTTTCTGTACGTCAGTGTGCCACATATCAAGAAAATCCAAAGGCCTCTCCCCTGATTGCTGTCAAGAGGATCTTTCGCTACCTCATTGGGAAGCCGCGTCTCGGCTTGTGGTATCCTCGGAACTCTGAGTTTCATTTATATGCTTACTCTGACAGTGATTTTGGTGGTTGCAACTTAGACAGGAAATCAACCACATGAGGATGTCAATACTTAGGAGATCGTCTCGTCTCTTGGCAATGCAAGAAACAGACAACCATGTCTACCTCCACTGCGGAAGCTGAATATGTTGCTGCTTCCAGTTGTTTTTCTCAGGTTATATGGATGCAACAATAACTCCTTGATTATGGTTTGAACTTTCTCGACTCTTCTATTTATTGTGATAATGAAGTTGCCCTACAGATCGTCAAGAATCTGGTACAACACTCCAAAACTAAACACATTGACATCCGGATTCATTTCATCCGTGACTGTTTTGAACGGAAACTGATTCATCTTAAAAAGGTCCACACAGATGATAATTTGGCGAATCTTTTCACAAAACCGTTCGACACAGCTCGATTTCACGATCCGCTTGCCTTTCTCAAACTAATAAGTTTTGATTATAACAGTTTTGTAAATACTGTAAAATTTGTGTTTTGTATTATTTTAGTTTTAGATCACAAATTTAGAAGGAGAATATTTAGAAAAACAATAAAAAGATTTTCGGTCTTTGAGTTAATTCACAAAAACAACAAAAAAATTTTCGGTCTTGAGTCAAGTTTAGGGGGAGTGAATTTTAAGAAAACAACAAAAAGATTTTACATTTTCAAAGTTTAAGAAAAATACAAAAAGATTTTATTTGGATGGTCAAATAAGTGGTTCAATTGGGGAAGTGAAATGATTTCTGACGCTCAGAAATTCACTGCCTAAAAGTAATTTCTAAAGAATAACAACTTCACATAGCTATAATTCACTAAGAAGTTAAAACAAGTTTTTCTAAATGAAATGAATAGACATGATCATTCGAATATATTAAATATATAAATAAGTGAGAAGTAAAGAAAAATCAGATAACCGGAAAGATGTTACAACTATTTGACTTTTTTGCGTAATTCTTTAAGTTAAAACAAGATTGTGTTTTGATTAACTTGAAATTATTTTGAAAAACTCGGGTATTTTCCATGTTTTGTGCAAACAAAGAACGGGAAATACTTACTAAAGCATCATCTGTTTTGCATAAGTAAATACCTGGATGTGTGATGTTAAGGCCAGTGTGTCTGCAGATCAGTAAAGTAAAACATGCTAATGAGCACAAAAATGATAGAACCCCTTCTTGTTCATGATTCTAATCTAATAGATCTGTTCTTTTCTCTTCTCACCTTAAAATCCGTCGAAACGTTTTAAGTTTGTTGAAACACAATCAAAGATTGAAATAAAAGATTTCACAAAATTGATAGGTCGCATGTTAATCTGGTTTCACTGTCTGATTTTTGAATTATGGATAAACAAGTGGAAATAATTGGTGGGGTATAATTATTTTAAGGTTGGTTTTCCATAAGAAATTATTTTAAGGTGGTCAAATTTTTGATACAGATTTAATCCCACGAAATTTACCCAATTCAACTTTGAACTCGTCCAAAGTTTTTGAGTTTATTCTATTTAATTTTATTTAAGTTAGAAAATTTTTATAAGTTAAATTAGCACCCGAAAAATGTGTATTCAAAAAAATCATACATGATTTCGAGTACACGAAATCGTGTACTCAAATGTTTGTCTATATATAGTTCGAGTATGAGCAGATTTCGAGTACCATTATTCTGAGTACACTTTCTTTCTCTCTCCGGTGATCTCGATTTCTATGCACCCTCTCAAAAATCCAATCTGACCGCCTTGCAGATCCTACTTAGGTGAACCTAGGTATAGATTTTGGTCCAATTTTAACCACAAAATAAAAAGTTATGGGATAAAAACTATTTTCGAGTACTCTGTTCTGTTAAACGAGGGAATCTTGGACATATCACCACAAAAAACTCTAAATTGGGAGGAGATTTTCTTATATTCCGAGCATTTCTAGTATAATTAGGAGTTCTAAGGAGCAAATTTGAGGGAGTTATGAAGTTCTTTGAGTTCTCGAAATTTTGAATTTCGAGTACAACTTCGAGTAGAAGTTTCGAGTACAATTTTCGAGTACAATCGAAATTTCGTGTACCCCAATTTTCATTACAGATTTTCGAATACAACTTGATTTTCGAAAACTCCAAAAAATTCGTGAACTCATAAAATTTCGTGAACTCCTTAACACTTAATCTTCTTTGACTTGGTGATTTTGTTTAACTCGTTTAACCTGGACTTGGACTTTGACTTTTGACCCTTGACTTTTGATTTCAACTTTGACTAACTTAACTTATTTTATTTCAGATGGCTGGCTTATGGTTCTTCTAGACCACAACATGTCCGCATATGTCCGAGCACCAGAAAAGCACTCCATGTTCAAAAGCCTGGTGAATGGGCTGATCTTATCACCAGTCAATCACGCGATCATGGAGCTCCCCGAGATTATTTCTGACTATATCCAGAGCTTTTTGAACTCGATTACTTAACGCACAGACACCAACAGCACGGTCGGTCTGATTGGAAAGGTTCAAGGGCAACCCATCATTATGACATAACAGATTTTGAGAGAATGCCTATAGTTTGGTGGCAAGGCAACTGATCCATTTGAACTTGATCATGAGCTAGTTCAAAGGACAGTGTACCACATGGGTCATGAGGGTGTCTACCCTTCTACAGAGAAGAAGCTGCTGCATCCATATTCGAGATATCTAGCACATATTGTGACAGTGTGTGTCGGGAAGTAAAGGAGGATATGACGTGCTCAATCAAACCCTCAGCTCTTGTATGGTAGCCCTCTCTTTGGGTGTTGATTTCAACTTCTCCAAGATGATCTTCAGAGATATGCATGCAAACATCAACGGTAAAAGGAAAGAGAGATTCCTGGTCTTCCCTCATTTCATTCAGATCGTGATCAACAAGCATCACCAGAACCATGTTCCTACTATTGGTACTCCTGGGATCAAGAGGATGAGGGAGGACACCTTTTCTTATATGATGATGAACAAGAGGGGTAAAAGGCAGTACGTTGGGGAACATCCTCTGTTTAGGTTACGCAGGTTTGCTGGAGTTGATGCAGAGATGGAGGAACAAGGCACTCTTGTAGAATTTGTTGCTGACGAACACGATGTTCAGACTGCAGGAGCCACAACCTTTGTTACCGATGAGCATGACCACCCTCCTACTGGCACACGCACTGAAGCCGGCAAGGCAACTGAGGAATCTTCTTTTGA
Source organism: Mikania micrantha (assembly GCA_009363875.1). Classification (NCBI taxonomy): domain Eukaryota; kingdom Viridiplantae; phylum Streptophyta; class Magnoliopsida; order Asterales; family Asteraceae; genus Mikania; species Mikania micrantha. The sequence continues at coordinate 32,250,435 of CM018681.1, forward strand.
GTCTTCATCATCATCTGGTGAAGAAATATTTGTTCGAGAGAAAGAGAAAATCATTTCACCCTTATCACAAGACGAACGAGAAGATATTTAGGACACGAACTACATGCCAACTCCCTAGTCTTCGCCGAAGAAGAAGAGGCTTAAGATGATGTCCAAACGGACAAGGGATCCGACACTACTGAAGAAGAACACGGGCTCGTCCTCATCTTCTCAGACTCAACCTCCACCACCTCCACCACCTACTCAGCCTGTCACACCCCGGGCCGGCGGGGTTGGATCGGAGTCCCCGTCGGGCGAAAGGTTCCCGGGGCGCGATATCGGGTGTGATAATCGGGTTGATCAGATTGTTACATAGCATCAATGTTAAGAATCACTAAAGCACAATAAAGCATATGAATAGGATTACAAAGTTAAATTACACTGTCAATGTTTGATAATTTAACTTGATAAACCTAACAAAAGAATCAGTGTATTCTATCTTGTAAACTGTACAAGACATCCCAGAATGATTCGTATGATTAACAAAATATGTGCTTTCCAAAAATCACTAGGTCCTCTAATTAGGCCGCCTAGCATGCAATCCAATAGCTTATGTTTAAACCTGTGCGTCGCCTGAGAAAGCATGTAAGAAAAACAAAGTCAACACAATGGTTGGTGAGTTCATGTAGTTTGTAAGTTTAAATTGTTTTAGCAAAACTCCTTTAGGTAAAACCTTAACCTTATTAACTCCACATGTAATATCCAAATCGGTATGCTTATATATAGGGAATCACAAAAGGGTCAAGCCGAAAGGCATCACCATGAACTCGTAATGTCCATATCTGGTACGAAATGCCGTCTTCGGTATGTCTTCGTCTTGCACTCTAAGTTGATGGTATCCGGAACGTAGATCGATCTTCGAAAAGAACTGAGCTCCTTGCAATTGATCAAACAAATCATCAATTCTCGGCAATGGATACCGATTCTTGATGGTTAGTTTGTTTAGTTCCCTGTAGTCTATGCACATCCGAAAAGATCCATCCTTCTTTTTCACGAACAAAACCGGAGCTCCCCAAGGCGAGTAGCTCGGTCGGATGAAACCTTTATCCAGTAGCTCCTGCAATTGGTTAGATAACTCCTGCATCTCCGAAGGTGCTAACCTGTAAGGAGATTTAGCAACAGGTGTTGCTCCAGGAATCAGATCAATGCGAAACTCTACCGGTCGCACAGGTGGCAAACCAGGTAGATCTTCAGGAAACACTTCAGGGTATTCCTTTACTATCGGCACGTCTTGAATAGTCTTCTTGTCTTTTTGTTTCTCCACCACGTGAGCCAAGAAAGCTACACATTTCTTTCGTAGACACTTACGCGCTTTTATGCATGATATGATCTTTACGTTTCTCTATGATTGATCTCCACGAACTTCCAACAAACGATCGTCTGTTACTGGAATCCGAAGTAGCTTTTCAGAACAGATGACTTCAACTCTATTGAGTGATAGCCAATCCATTCCCACAATGATGTCGAAACTGCCCAACTCCATCGGCAACAAGTCGATGGTAAATGTGTGATCTGTGAGTGTAAGTGGGCAGTTCCTAAGTATAGTGCTAACTGTAACCTGCTTTCCGTTCGCTACTTCGATAATGTATGGGGAATCTAAAGGTTCCTCAGTAAGGTTAAGTTGGCGTGCAAAGTCAGATGAAATAAAACTCTGATCTGCACCAGTGTCAAATAAAATAGATGCATAAGAGTCATGTATAAGAAATGTACCAGTGACCACATTAGGGTCTTGGCGTGCAGCATTGGCTCCAATAACAAAAGCCCTTCCGCGTGGTGCTTGGGCTCCTTGTTGTGCTCGTTTCGGACACTCTCGGGAGAAATGGCCTATTTCTCCACAGTTGTAGCATCCTCTGTTGTTGGTGGTGGTGGAAGTGCTACAGCAGCATTGTTAGCAGTACGAGTTGCCGGTGCACGGCATTGCTGAGCACGGTGACCTAATCGGCCACAGTTGTTGCATTTACGGCATTGCGCCGTAGTAGGATGATGGAATCTGCATCGTGCACACTGAGGATGCGGTCCCACATAGTTCTTGGGTGCAACCTGAGCAGGTGCTGCGGTGACCTGTTGAAGAGGAGTGGTCATCACATAATTCTTGACAACCTTTTGCTTTTTCTTCTGGTGGTGCTCGGGCTTCTTTGAAGTGGATTCCTTTGCCTTTCCCGAGTCGTCTTTCAGGACTCCCGACTTCACCATTACCCCAGTAAGTTTGGCAGAGAGAGATATGGCTGACTCTAAAGTAGCAGGATAGGCAGCCAGTACAATGCTCTGAATGCAGGAGGTAGTCCTGCAACATAGCGATCAATCAGTTTCTCCAGTGTTGGTACCATTTCTGGCACCAAAGCTACCAACTCATGGTAACGAGTGGTAAAAGTCATATGATCCGCTCCCTTCATAACATGGTTCGAGAGCTCGATCTCTAGTTGTTGAAGTTCGTGCTTCGGGCAAAACTCATTCCCTAGTAAAAGTTTAAACTCCGCCCAGGGCATCGCCATAGCTTCGTCCCTTCCTTTCGCCCTGATCTGTGCGTTCCACCAAGTTAAAGCCCGCTTGCTGAACGAACCAGCTGCATAGCGAACTTTATGATGCTCTGGACAACCACTGATGTCCAGAGTATTCTCCATCTTTTCAAGCCACTGGATAAGTCCAACAGCTCCTTCAGCACCAGTGAAGCTTGGGGGTTTGCATCCTACAAAGGATTTGTAAGAGCAGTCTGAAGTGTGGCTAGTGTTTCCACTAGCTTCCCCAGTAGTATGGCCTGAGTTGTTGCCATGACTTTGAATCCGGTTTATCATCTCTGGGATGACATCTTTCAGTTGGCTTGTCAGTTGGGTACTCAGCAGGGTCGCCAAGGCGACAGTAGCAGGATCTATCATTTGAACACTGCTTGAGCCTGGCGGTGGAGAGTATGGAGGAGGCGGTGGAGGAGGAGGAGGTGGCGGTGGCGGTGGTGAATCTGGTGGCGTAGGAGTCGAAGAGTGAGGAGCAGAAACTTGTGAAGACGGTTGTCTTCTCGGCGGCATTCTGATCATAACCAAAAGAATTTGGTTAGTGCAGTGATCGAATGCAGAAGACAAAATGCATACTTAAATCTTATGTTATCTATATGAGGGTCCCTAAGTTATAGTCTAGGCCAAACCATTTAAGTAAATGACCTAAAATTCTCTATAACCTTGAGCTCTGATACCAATCTGTCACACCCCGGGCCGGCGGGGTTGGATCGGAGTCCCCGTCGGGCGGAAGGTTCCCGGGGCGCGATATCGGGTGTGATAATCGGGTTGATCAGATTGTTACATAGCATCAATGTTAAGAATCACTAAAGCACAATAAAGCATATGAATAGGATTACAAAGTTAAATTACACTGTCAATGTTTGATAATTTAACTTGATAAACCTAACAAAAGAATCAGTGTATTCTATCTTGTAAACTGTACAAGACATCCCAGAATGATTCGTATGATTAACAAAATATGTGCTTTCCAAAAATCACTAGGTCCTCTAATTAGGCCGCCTAGCATGCAATCCAATAGCTTATGTTTAAACCTGTGCGTCGCCTGAGAAAGCGTGTAAGAAAAACAAAGTCAACACAATGGTTGGTGAGTTCATGTAGTTTGTAAGTTTAAATTGTTTTAGCAAAACTCCTTTAGGTAAAACCTTAACCTTATTAACTCCACATGTAATATCCAAATCGGTATGCTTATATATAGGGAATCACAAAAGGGTCAAGCCCAGACGCTATCCCACCACATACTAATATGCATAAGACACTGTTATTAATAATAATTAAGCCTTTTACCTACCCATCCGTATAGATTCCCCGTCGTAGTTTAAACACCTGTGTCTGTAAGTTTCCCCAATCACCAATAGTATACGTGAGTTTAGTCTGATAGTTACCGGTAAGGATAACCGGATGCCCGAAGGAATCCAATAGCAATCCAAACCAGCCCCAGGTATGATTAGCAACTCAGGGGGAGATAGAGGATTTCCAGGTCGACACAAAGTCAACTAAGGATCACAATATCGTCCTAGTTACTGATAACCCAGGTAAGTAGTTGTGGGAAACACTGCATGGCAAGCACTGAGAGGCCATCAGTCCATTTCCTCGATAAGACTGTGAAGAACACATGAAGGCAAGCACTGACAGACCAACTATTGTTCTTCAAGTCCCGGCTAGGAAGAACACCTGAAGGCAAGCACTGAGAGACCAACTATTGTTCTTCCATAGCCTATAGTTTTAGCATACAAAGAGTCCAGCATTTACGTAACTTGTGCACAAGAACTAGCTTTACAACCGGTAAGGCAACACTGAGAGGCCAAACCGTTGTTTGAGCATGGCAATCACATAGCATTCAAGAGTTTATAGTATCCATAGCTTCAAGTATTCAATGTGTATTTATGTATGTTTGTATTTAGTATCCCCATAGCATTATAGAATCATTAGCATTTAGTGTTTACATTAGTTTCTAACATAAACCCATAGCATTAACAAGTAGCATAGTCTCATAGCATTAGTATTAAGCATAACCCGTAGTGTTAGCATTTAGTTTCACCAGTAGTCTTAGTGTTTAGCATGACTCATAGCATTAGCATCCACAATAGCATCATCAGATAGTAAATACCCTTAGCACTTGGTATTAACACATAGCTTTAGTATTAGCAAATAGCTTATGCCTTTAGCACTTGGCATAATCAAATAGCGTTTAGTTTAGATAGAGTATTATGCCTTTAGCACTTGGCATAATCAACTAGCCTTTAGTTTAAATTGAGTCTTATGCCTTTAGCACTTGGCATAATCAAATAGTCTTTAGTTTAAATAGAGTCTTATGCCTTTAGCACTTGGCATAATCCATAGTATAAAAGCATTTTGTTAAATTTAAAACATTTGTTTTAAAATGTATAACATGCTTCTCAGTCCCGAGTTAAAAACCAAAATAGTTTGAAAAGGGACAATGAACTCACATTGCAATTGTTGTAGTTGACTTAGTCTAAGAACAAGAATGCACGCGCTCTTTGTTGTAATTGTTGTAATTTTCACAATCCTGTATTCAGTTCACATTGTTTGCCACTTGTAAGTATAAGTTTGTAGAGAATCGAGTGTGTGTATGTGTGTTAGCCATTAAGTTGGCTAACACTGATTAGTCTTGTTCATCCTTCGGCCCTCGGTCCCCTTATGATGTGTCCTAATAATACCTAACTCATTTTAAGTGAAGTTTAATATTTCTTGTTATTTGTTTTAGGTTTACTTTATTTTAACCTTTGTCCTATTGAGTCTACTTGAAAATCATTATCATTTTCCAAGTATAAGATTTAGTTTGTAGTTTAGAATTCTAGTGTGTTACTTTTGTAAAACTCAACCGATTGTTACATAATCTTAAGTGAAAATGCCACCACTTCTGTAATAGCTTAAGATTTTAGACTTATCTAAATTCATAGTCCAAAACCTTTCACCTTTGTGATAAGTCATTAGTTTGCCTTTTTAATGTTGATATCCTTTGTTGGTTTACTTGTTCTTTATGTGATTCCATTCTTTAAACATGGACCGAATGAGTTGAACAAGCAACCTGGCCAAGTAAGAATACCAAATGGGCCAGATTGTTTGGTTAGGCCCAATAGGCTACTGTTGAGCCTAAAGGTGTTGGTATGGACCGAATTTATACTAGGCCAACAAATAAGTCATGGGCCGAGTAATTGGGCCTGAACATGGGCTTAATCCCTTGATTAAGTGCAATGGGCCTAGGTTGATGGTTTCTTGGGCCAAACGACTTAATTGAGCCAAAATCAGCTTCTGGGCCTACTAGTGGACTGTACAATTTGGGCCAAAAGCCCATGGATTCCTGGTTAAAGGGTGTTGGGCCTGACAAAAATGTTAGGCTGAAACAAAAGGCCTGGGCCAAGATCATGAGGTGGGCCTATTAATTTTGCTAAGAACTCGGTTGGGCCTACAGTATTCTTGTTGCCAATCCTATGTGGGCTCGTTATTTATTGCCAAATTAATAATGGGCCTGATCCACGTTACTGTTGGGTCCAACATCTTTCTGCTTTAGGTTTCTTGATCACATAGTGTTACTAGACGTAGAACCCGACTAACCAGCTTGATGCAACTAAGGTTGGTGTCTATGAGTATGATGATAACCACCTGGGTGTAAGGTGGTTCACCCTCAACAAACTGACCGAGTGAAATGTTCAGCCGAGTGGTATCGCCGACTGAGGGTGGCCTGCGACTGTGGTTCAGGTGAAAGAGGCATGGCCGAATGAGTTTGAGCCCACGAATGGAAGTGTCATTCGACAGAGATAGTGGCGGAAGAAGAATGGCCGGCGAATGAATGTGACTGGCGAAGAAGAGGGTGGCGAATGGTGGTTCTGTCGACTGGGGTGACCCGCGAATGGAATGCATGGTGAATGAGGGAGTGCCTTGGCCGAGAGACGAGTGGCGAATGAGAGTGAGTCTCGAATGAAGTTCAATCGGCCATGAGTCATTCGACTGGGGCCATTCGGCCAACCTGTTTTGTGTTACTCGGCCAACCAAGACTGAACCACACTCCTCATCCAACTGAATCCCACCCTCGCCCAGGTGTTTCTCCAAGTCCCCAGCACTTCATTCGTGTGGGTAGGGTCGAAAATGGTGGTTATCAACTGGTCTAAGGCCGCGGTTCAAACCAAGGGGATGAAAACCCTAATTTTCGAAACATTCACAGCCCAATACCTCAAATTTCAGCGGGTTTTTCTCTAGATCTACTGTACTTTCATATAGAGGAGACTAAGAGCTTCACGTGGGTTCAAGAACCTCTCAATTTCGTTGAGTTTTGAGGAAGATATGAGGTTTTGAAGCTTCAAAAATGGAGGGTGAGAGTGTAATCCGGAAATTGGGGTTTAGAGAGAGAAGAAGGAGAAGGAAAATGAATTATTTGAACTCATTCAAGGTATTTATACCTCGGGTGAGTTCGGGTTCGTTTTCGTTGCTCGGTTCGCGGTTTCGTTACGTTTCCAGAAATTACGCGCGTTTTCCGTGAGTTTTAAATAAACGAATTATTCTTGGACTTTAAGTTGTAAAATATATTCTAAAATATCACGGTATTTATTTATTTCCCTCAAAATCAATTTAAGTATCGCGTAAATAATTTATTTAACGAAATTTAACATTTTTACGCATTTATTTAATTTATTCGTGATTTTCTTAAAATAGTTAAATTTAATTTGTTTAATGATGAGTTTCAAAATTGTAAAATAAGAATTATCTTATTTCTTTAACTTTATGCTCGTTCGTATCTTTTATCGTTTTCGTTTTCGTCGTCAGAACGCGTCACCGTCGCGCGTATTCGTTCGAATCGTCATTCGAACGAACACGACGATGGTTTTGCTTTCCGACTTTTGTTTTCTACTTTTCAGTTATTATTTCAGAACGTTAAACTATCAGAATCATTCGTACAGATCGTCACCTATGCGAATAATTCATCGGTTTAGCATTCCGTAACAACAACCGTTATCGTTTCGTTTTGTTTAACCTCGCATACGTTTACACATAATAGCACATCAATAATCATTAGTATCACTGTTCCATGTTGTCTGTTGTGTTTCTGACTGTTAAACTGTTACATTAAATCAGATTTCAGAAACACTAGCATAATAGTTTACTGTTAAGCATTATGTAGTTGACAGTTCAACAGTAGTTTGCATAGTTTGTACCTGAGTTACTGTTCCATTCACTGTTCCGGCGACGTTTCCGGCACAGTTGTTACACAGCCCACACCACCTAGTCAGCCAAAACCTCCTACACAACCCAAACCACCTACTCAGCCTAAACCACCTACACAACCCAAAGCACCCACACAGCCTAAACCACCACTACCACTACCACCAAGGCCAAAGCTGCCCGCTCAACCCACTAAACCCACTAATACCACCCAAACTCCGATTTCACCCCCGCCTTTAACCACCACATAAGCCACCCAAACCACACCATCATCTCCTCCTCACATTCACATCTCACCGCCACATTCTCCTACTCCCATCCACTTTTCATAACCACCACCATCTCCACCCAAGAGCCGAAGAGACAAGGGCAAGGCACCAATGCGTACTCCATCGCCTTTTATGCCTGAAACGACACCCGTGGATCTAGAATGGCTACAAGAGCGTGTATTCCTACTGGAACAGGATTCCACTGCAAAGGATGAAAAGATTATCGAGTTGTAGGGAGCCATGATCAGAGTTTGTGAGATGTTTAGAAGGCAAAACAGAGACCTCGGTCATCTGGAGAAACAGAACAAGCGTCTGACAAAGGACATTGAGGAGTTGACCGGTTCAAAGCTTGATGATCAAGAGGATGATGAGGTTGATGATGAAGACAATGATGATGAAGAAGAAAAGGAAGAGAAGAAGGATGAAGTTGATGATAAAGATAGCAAAGCTTCCAAATATGACAAGAAAGATGATAATGATGATGATGATGATAACACCAGAGGTGATATGGGCCAGGGTGCGAGTTCATCCGATCAACAAAAGGATGATGAGCCAGGTCAGGATGCTGCAAAAGAAACTGATGCTTCTGAGAATCCACCTTCTTCGGAGAAGACTCTTGACTATTTCGATGATTTATTTGAGGATCTTCCTGAAAACTTTCTGGTTGACTGATTCGGTGATGAGCTCGGTGCAGCGGGACTTGGAAACTTTTTTGCTGATGTTTCCATGGACTCAGTGTTTGATGCAGTATGTGATTAGGAGAGAAAAGAGACAGCCGAATCTTCTACAGGGACATCTGCAGGAGAACCAGAGAATACCGTGATCGGCAATGTTTCTACAGATCCATACGTTGACTACTTGCATGCCCACATGTACGTCGACCCTCAAGGACAGGAGGTTGCTTTGCTCGGGAAAGTTATTGATAGTTGGTTTGACAGACAGGGCAACTAGACTCCTGTTCCTGTAGAGGTGCAACAATCATGGTTAGGAGATGTTCCTGCAGAGCAGAATGATGCTACTTGGACTTCTGATCCTCGTAACTTATTTGCAGTCCGGAACGACAGGTCCAACGTTTCATGTTGGATGTATGAAAAAGACCGCCAGCTTTATCTTATCAAAAGAATGAACGGAATGCTCGAGTACTACAAATGGCCACAAGAGTTTTGCTAGATGCCCAAGTTCAATCTTCGGAGCATAAACAACACAATGTTCTTCAATCCTTGAAAGGACAGTCAAGCTGAGCTCTTTGCGACGTTTCTCACAGACCAGTGTGACAAGAACTTTCTGGTGATGAAGACTGCCAAAGGAAGAAGATTCATCTCTTCATGTATAGTGGACCCAGTGAAGAAAGAACCATGGGTCTACTACAAGTATCCAGCTCCAACAACTGAGAAAGTTGTGCCTATCTCTACACAAGTCCCTGATAATTCTTTGGCCAACTTCATGTCTTGCAACTATGGATACCCATTTCCAACTCACATGTGTTTGTCTCATTTGATATCCATCCTGTTAATCCCATATGATGTGTTCTCATCCCACAGTGTTATATGTTTAGAAAGAAAGTGTTTGAAGAGAATAAGTTACCATGGCCTAAGTTATGAAAATCCCTTATTGTTTTAAGAAAATAGATTAAATAAATCTTATTCTCTTTACTGTTTCTCTCAATTGTAGAGGTTACTGTAATTCATTTCAAAGATTAGAAGTGACAGTTACCTCTTTTTTAATGTTCACAATCTTGAATGTATAGAGCATAAATGGGACCCATTGGAGTCCTCACGTAATCAGAACACAATGCCTCCAATTTTCCTCTGTCCATTTATAGTCTCATAAGAATCAGTGCCTTCACAACGAATCTGCCACAAGTAATATGACATGAGTGAAAATCAATTATTCAGTCTACCAGTTAACAAAAACGAAGGGTAGAATTACAATCAGTGTCTGAAGATTAATATCACCCATGTGGCCGTTTACCATACCTGACTGATGCAGCCCTGTTACCGGTCAAACGTTACCGGCCAAAATTCTTATTGTTACGCATAACGTACCGACCTCAATCGCCAGAGGTTTGTCAAACCTATGGTACCACTACACTATCGTCGATTTTGCCTCTACTAAATGAATGGTAAATGATATAGTAAGGGACTTATGACTGAACATGTACACATGGACACATGAATACAACGATACAATGCAATCAGGCTTAATAGTAATCAAATTGTTGTTATGTTCTCTCCCATTGTCATTGTTTAATTGTCATTTGTTCTCAATGTCATGTGCTCTCAATGTCTTTAACAAAGTGTTATAAGAACTTGCCTTGTTACACAATGTTAGTATATGTGGTGAATGATATCATCATGAAATTATATTATCATGAATACAATTCTTGTTATCTCTTGTAGTTGCCTTAATGTTATCTCACTCTCATCTCAATGTTATAAACAAAGTGTTATAAGACCAAATCTTAAAACACTAAGTTATTTCAATCATTTGATGATATTATGAAGTTATCTTATCATGATATCATTCTTTATATGTAATAATAGTCATTTCACATACAAGCATAGCATGATAAAAAGTATGATAACAAATATGAAACCTTTATTATCTAAATCACATGATAATTGAAATAATGTACTAAAACCTTTAAGTAAAAGAATTAGCATGTTTCTCATCCCCGCATCTAAAATTAAAAGATTAAAAAAGGGGCATATGAACTCACCTTGTCATTGTGTAGTGGTTGACTAAGACTCAAGAATTGCGCGTGCTCACTATTGTTGTAGTATGTTGGATTCACAATCCTGTGTTTTATTCAATATGTTTCACAACTTATAAGTATAAGTTATTGTTTTGTGAGTTAACCCTAAACTTGGTTAACTTGCATACGTCTTTGTTATTTGATTAGTCTTGAACTCATATGATAATGTAATATACTATTCCTTAACCATTTTAGGTTAAGTTTAGTACATAATACATTCTTTGTTTATATGCTTGAACTTGACTTAAACCTTAACATGTTATATAGGTTTTATAATTATAATATTCTTTAAGTATAAACGTAGGTTTTTAAAGAAAATATTAATTGGACTTAGTTTTATAGGTTTGACTAATAGTTTAAAAAAAATCCTAACAAACTTGAATAAAGTGTAACTTATTCAATCATCCTTTGTTGTGTTGAGAACCATATTTTGTTATAAAACACTTGATTTTTATAGTTGATATATGTTTAAAACTTGTTTTAATTAGTATCGGTGAACAAAACATTAGTATCGATGGGTCCATATTCGAATCACACTAACCGGAACCCTAATGGGTTCTCGGTTGATACCATGATGTTCCCATCGACATTGCGACTTCAGTTCTAGACCACATTGTTTAATTCTTAGTTCAATTTACTAGATCTCATTATAGAACAAATATCGATGAACTTGGAGCTGGAATGGGAAAATCGAATCCATTAATATAGAAGGGAAGCTAGATGACAACATGTCGACACTATCAGTGTTCACGGCTTCTTAATCTCGATGGTTCTCCTTAGATACTAATCAATATCGACCGGTTCCTTTTTCCCCATCCTTGGAAGACTTCGAATCTACGAATATCAACAAGGGCTTGTCGAGATTCTCCCCATCGAACCTGCTAATGTCGATGGAAGCAACCTGTTTACATAGGTCATCGATATTGTTCATCTTCAACAACCCTTCATCGATATTGGTTGTTCTTGCATCGATATTAACTCCAAACATTGCAGATCTTTATTCTAGTGATAACCAAACATGGTGAACTCGTTTTGGTGTGAATCTAACAAGATTTGATGGGCTAAATTCGAATTCCAAGCTCGATTAGTCGGTTCTAGACAAAACCCAGAAAAACTGAAAGTTTAAGCTCATCTCACCTTCGTTTTAGTTTATTTCAAGGCCAATCCTTTGTACTTTCGTATGAGGAATATCAAGAGCTTCAATTTGATACAAGATTACATGATTTGGACAAGAAATGAAGGATTTAGCTCAAGTTTTTGGATGAACTTCTAGAGAGATAGTGGGAATCCGGGAATTTTGGAGAGAGAAATGGTTTTTGGGGTATTGAATGTGTGTATTAAATGTGGTTAAGGGTTTATATACCCGATCTTATTTCGGGTTCGTTCTGTTCGTTCAATTTTAAGTTTTCGTTACGTTTACACGCATTTTTCGTAACTTTAATAAAAATAGTTTTATTTCAATCTTTCAAAGGTGGTTATTCCTAGTAAATTTTTTATGTTTCTTTTACTTATTTTATCGTTTCAAAATAGTTTATTTTTACCGTTTCTTCAGATCGTATCACCGTCGCGTGTATTCGTTCGAATCGTCACCCGAACGTACACGACGACGGCTTTACTTTCTGATTTTGTTTTCTACTTTTCAGATATCATGTAGAACATTAAATCCAAAGATATGTTTGTGAGAATCGTCACCCACACAAACATACTGTTAGTTTAAGATTCGTAAACGATACTGAATTGTTGTTTGGAATTGATTTCTCACTTACGGACTCAACTAAACTTCACTGTTTTCACATTGTTATCACTGATTTCACATTGTTTCCTCATGATATTTTCGGCTATCTGATTTCTGTTATTTGTGGAAATCAGATCACAGCCAAATTGTTTATGTCATTTGTACTAAATTCTTGTTATTTCACAAGGTTTGTTGTATATGAATGTTCCAAATTTTCATTGAAACACATACAACTGTTAAATGTTTTTCACAGAATTGTTATCGCACACTGTTTATCACATAGTATTTACACATAGTTATGAGTGAAAGTACACATACCATACGGATTTCCGGACGATTAAGTACTAGTTGTCACACCTAGTGAATATCGGGACTCTCTGTCATGTTGGGCTCCTAGCCCGTTAGATAGCTGATGTATCCTCATCTGAGACCTAAGTATATCGAGCTGGTGTGTGTAGTACAAGTGGTGGTGTCTGGGGTACTAATGGTGGTGTATGAGACACCTATGGTACCACTCTGGATGCTGCTTAAGATGACTCTGTATCTGAGCCCTCACTAGAGCTGGACGTGTCATCTAAGTTCATGTACGGTATCCTCTGGTAGATGTATTGTTGTCATACATTTGTCATTGCTGTACCAAACACAATTTCCATGTCAGTATCATGAAATGAATCTTCAATAATAATATTCAGCACAACCATGATATTTTATTCCTATCCTAAAAACAACTATTCATAATTGATGTTATTATTTTTATACTTGACTTGAAATTTACTAGAAAGCACACGTGTTGCAGATTCCAGTTATGCTGGCCACTTATAACCATAGCTTGTACCACCTGGTTATTCTAGCTCAAATCAAAGCACGTTTTGTTCTTTAGTTGTGTTCGGTGCACTTAGTGTCACTACACGAGCCTATGGTTATAGTCTAGGTCATTAGGTCAACCTAATTTTCTATAGTCTGTAGCTCTGATACCGCCCCTGTCACACCCCACCTCTCATCACCTGATGATGATGTCACTAATCACTCTGAGAAGGTTGCAGAAACATAGTGGTGATGTCTCAGAGATGGGGTGCAACTTACTTGAGCCGGTATCATAAAACACAAGATTAACTTAAAGACAATACATTACAAGGATAATGTTACTATTACAACCACAATTTACTGTTCACTACTTAAAACATACTAAACATTCAAAGTTAATGTTTACAACTGCATGCTAGTGCAGTTCTCACATGTCGTCACTGTCTACCTGCAGAAATTTGTAAGTTTGAAAAGTCAGCACAAAGCTATTGAGTTTATACACAAGACTCGATGCAATATTATATGTTAAGTGTAGTCAATAACACATATTGACACAATTGGAATAATCATGTAACCCATATCTAGTTCCTTTTCAATAGTAAGATATGACAACACCCAACGGTAATCATACGTGCCTCATAAGAACATATACACATTGATGTTGATATTGGAAAAGGTTAACAAACATTCACACCAAGGGAGATGCAATCCTCCCACCAAATGGGGTTGTCAGCCCGATAGTACTATCATTGTTTACTCATTAGACCCCACAAGAGTTCACTAGATATAGTTCTCAAGAATGAGGAATTTTTGATATGTCACTTCGATACCCATGGTTATCCCATTATATCCCAAAGCTGGAACACATGTATATAAGCTTATCATAAGTTTAAGAAAGATTTCATAAAGATACCCCAATGTTTAGAAAACATTGAAAAGCAAACGGGTTGCATGAAACTCACCTGGAATATTGGAATCAACTGTTAGTGCGCGTACTTGTGTTTGTAGTTCATTTCTACACTAGTTAAAACTTAATAAGTTATGTGTGTTTTAATTTGATTAAAAGGTATTCCTTAACGTTCAATGTCAAGGGCATTGCAACTCAAGTCTTCAAACTGATATTAATTCTTCAATCAGTTATCTCAATTGAATATCATCCTTTGTATGATAAAATTAGAACCTATAATAATTTAGGTTCCTATTAAGAAGTTGATGACTCATTGGATTAATCAGAATGCCCTCAGAATAACCAAATAGGTATTGTTGTTGATTATATCAATGAAGCAGTTTCTTGATGGATTTCTGATTTTAGAATAGTCAATCGTTGTTATTGATCATTTACATATCATGAAACATAGGAACATCATATTGGAATAGGTTTAATAACCATATTCAATATACTATTTTGACTATAAACATAAACATCATATCGTTATTCCAATGATTATCCTACTTCCTGTCATTAGCTTGAAACACTTGGATTTGATCTAGCATTTCAAGGATTGATCAAGACATCACAACCATTTTTATAATCAATAACAATGATCATTGAATTACGTTCAAAAACTAGATCTAATCCATACATAACCAAACTAGCAGGATAAGTTGAATCATTACCTGTTCGAGCGGTTTTTCGGTTACAAATGATGATCTAGTAGTGTAGAGATGATTTCTAGCTAAATATTGGTGTTCCCTTGGGTTTATAGCAGGGTTATTGGAGGTCTGAAATCGAACAGATCATCCTTTTGAGAGTTGTGGTCGAGAGAAGAACGAAAATATTATGTTTGCATGAATTATGATTGTTCTAGTAGATTTATTCATGCCGACCTATCTTTGTGTACCGTCAAGGAGACCAGATAGGGGCTTGACGTACCCGAAGGAATCTAGAGAATTTTATATATTTTGGACTCATCGCGTACTGCCAAGGGGACTCAAAATGAGCCTGGCATACCACGAAGAGTTCCGATATAAAATATCTACGAATTTCTCTTGTTTTCATGATTCCGGAGAATCGAGACCTCCGTTTTTCGCGCGGTTCTTTTGACAACAAGTACCAAATCGTCCGGCAATCAGTACGGTATGTGTACTTTCACAATGACTATGTGTAAATAACTAAGTGTAAATAACTATGTGTGAATGACTATGTGTGAAAAACTATTCGTTAAACAGTTGTGTGACAACAGGCTATAGAACATATGACAATTGTACGTATTTCGATAAAAATTGAAATACATAAATACAATAAAACATTAGAAATAACAAAGTGTGAGAACAAATGACATAAACATATCGGTTGTGATCTGATTTCCATAAATGACTTAAATCAGTTGGCCGATAATTCAGTGTGAAAACAAGGTGAAAACAACATAACTATGTGCAATTAGGTAAGTTCAGTTGAGTTCGTCTGTAAGAAGGTATAAATCAAAACGATATATCAGTATCGTTTAAGAATAATAAACCGACAGTGTGTGTACGTGGGTGACGATTCACACAAACATACATGTGGGTTTAACGTTCTGAATAGTAACTAAAGAGTAGAAAACAAAATCAGAAAGCAAAGGCATCATCGTGTTCGTTCGGGTGACGATTCAAACGAATACGCGCGAAGGTAATATGATCTGACGAAACATAAGTAATAAACGATTTCGAAATAATAAAATAAGAAAAATAAATAGAAAATATTTATTAGGAATTACAACCTTAAAATGGTTTTAGAAAACTATTTATTTACAACCCGTAATTTCGCGTATTACGTAACGAAAAAATAATGAAAAGGAGAACCGAACGAACCCGAACCACAAAAGGGTATAAAAACCCTAATTCCCATTTAATTCCGACATTGAATGCTCACCCCCCCCTCCCTCTCTAATTCCTGGAATTAACACTCGCTCTCTAGAAATCTTCACAAAAACCCACTTATCTTACTCAGTTCTTAGCCAAATTGTTCAAATTTGGTATCTGCACGAAGCTCTCGACATTTCCCACTATAGAGCCCACTACACGATGAAGACTGATAAAGTCAACGCCGAAGAGTCAAAGATCATATTTTTGATGAAAATTCGTGCACAGTATTTCGAGTACACGAACTGATCGTGTACTCGAACTTTTGTAATAAATTTCGTGTACTCCTAGGCCTAGTATAAATAGACGTATTTTGTACAGGTTTAGGTTGGAATCCCGAGGCATTTGCTCTCTAGACGTATTGAGGCACTTGTACTCGAACTTTTCAGATTTTACAAAAGTTTGCATTTTTCTTATTGCTTTCTTGATTCTAACCTGGATTCCGCACTCGTTAGACATCAACGATGTTGACTATGAAGATAAAGTTTGGATCTTGATCAGTTTAAGGACCTACAAGTGGTATCAGAGCTTGAGTGCTCTTTTCATCATCAAGGTAACAACTTTCTGAAGCAAGTTTTATACTTTATCATTCTTCTCTACTTCATCTAGCTACTGTGTAAATTTGGAACTCCAAATCTTAAGAAATATTTTTATAAAATTTTTCTTAAGTATTTTCGAGTTCAGAATTTTCGAGTTCAGCTATTTCGAGTATAGTTAGAGTGTTCGAAGTATAAATACTTTTCGAGTACAAGAGGAGTTTGACTACAGAATTTCGAATACAGTGTCAGATTCGAATACACACAGGATTTTGAGTACAAGAGATTTTTCGAGTACAAGAAGATTTTCGAGTACAGGGATATTTTCGATTACAAGGAGTTTCGAGTACAGATTTGTCTGTTTAACTTTGAGCAGTATCTACAGGGAGCTACAGGGAATTCGTGTACTGGACTTAGAAAATTTTCTGATTCATCATGGCTTCAAAGAATCTGACAAATTTTTCCAACTTACTCAATCTGGACAATGAGATCGGCACCGGAACAAAGCCACCAAGGCTCGTGTCAGGAGATAACTTCCAAGATTGGAAGTTCATATTTCAGTCATTCATCAAGTATACCGATCCAAAGCTTTGGAGATCGATTGAGGAGGGTCCCTATGTACCCTCATACCAGAGTGAGATCAATGGTCCTCTTGTTCCCAAGGATCCAGAATTGTACACCGATAATGACATACTCATGATGGAAAAGGATGAAAAGGCGTATGCTTCGATTACAATAGCCTTATCGACTGATGTTGCTCACGGATTTAAGGAGCACAAGACTGCTAAGGAACTCTGGAATGCCTTGGTTGAAAGATTTGAAGGAAATGAGGACATGCGAGAAAGTCGGAAGGATACGCTCAGGCAAAGGTTTTACATGTTTAATCACATCAAGGGAGAGTCTCTTGAAGCACAACTTAACAGATTCACACATCTGATGACTGAGATGACTAGTTCTGGAATTGAGATGCCAAGGGAGAGGTGAACAAGAAGCTGCTGAACTCATTGCCTTACACTTGGAATTCAAATTGTACAACAATCAAAAGGACCAAAGATATGTACAAGACTTCTTTGAGTGAGCTGATCTCAATCATCAACTCCTATGATATGGATGATAAGCAGAGAGCACTGAATCATGCCAGCTCAATGGGCATTGCTCCTGTATCTGAAAACTCTGCCCTTCTGTCAGCAATCAATCTTCAATCATCAGGAATGCATCACTATCAGCCTTCTTCATCTCATACAATTCCTTTTAAGACTGCATTCCTATCATCTGGACAAACCGGATCAGTGCCTAAAGTCAATCCAGAAAGCGAAAAGAATCTGTTGCTGTTTAAAGGATTCATGAACAGTTACAATGCTTTCATAGCAGGAGAATTGGCACCATCCAGTCTCACTCAAGACAATCTAGAGCAGATCAATCCAGCTGATGTTGAAGAAATGGATATCTCATAGCAGATGGCAATGGCAGTGTTTAGAGCAAAGAAGTTCATCAAGCGATATGGAAGAAATAGCTTTGGAAACAATCCTGGAAAGAAGCTTGGTTTTGATAAATCAAAGCTGCGATGTTACAACTGCGACCAACCAGGTCACTTTGCCAGAGAATGTAAGCAGCCAAAAGTGGCTAAAGAAGGAGAAAAGAAGACTGAAGAGAAGTCTGTGACTGCAGCTGCGGGAGGAAGTGCTAGCACATCTAAAGCACTGGTGACTCAAGAGACTGACTCCTATGATTGGAGTGATCAGGTGCAGGAACTAGAGCTGACTCTGAGTCATGCATTCATGACCGAGGTGGATGACAAACAGAAGGAGGTAACTGAAAATCTTTGCTCTACCTCATGCATAAATAAAGTATTTAAGTACAGGTCACACAATGAATCATTAATCAAAGAATTAAACAAACTTAAATACTTTAACTCAGAATTTCTTAAAAATGAAGGAATTTTTAAAAGGAAACTTGAAGCCGAGGGTCGGGATGTGGCAAGGCTAAAAGAACTTTTAAGTGATAAAGAATCCAACTATCGTGATGCTAGACGCAAAATCGATGAACTCACTTTGGAGCTAGACCAAGCCAAAACTCAACTTTCTAAAATTTCAGTAAAATGTGAACAATTTGATTATTCAAGCAAAGTTTTAGAAAACATGGTAAGCATACAATTCAAGAGGGATAATAAGGGTCTTGGTTTTAAGGAGTGTGCACCACTCTTTAACCATAATTACTCATGCATGCCAAGGATCAACACATCTGTTGATGACTTGGAATTGGATTCTAGTCGTGCTTGTGATTTCCCCACCAAAATGGTTATGCTCACAGATGACCCTGTTATGACTAATGATTCTAAGGTTTGTGCAGAAAAACTAAGTGTTGCAGGTTTACAGGAGAAGAAGGTAGAAGAAGTGCTGGGAGGAGCACAGATTGTTCAACATCTACAAGACAATCATCTTTTGTTCCAAAAACTGATTTTGTTGGAAAATTCGATGAAATTGACATTAATCTTAATGATATGTTGAAACATTTTCAAAAAACATTTGCTATAAAATCAACCTTCTCTCCTTTGACAGCACAGACTGCACCGGATCATTCCACAGTTACTAAAGAGGAAAGTTCACAGTTGAACCCTAACTGTGAACCTTATATTCCAACTGGGTCATTGGAACAAATTTCTTCAAACTCATCCTCTAGTCAAAGTAACTGTGATGTAAAGCCCTTTGACCCAATTGAATTTCACCAAAAGGTCTGTTGTTATGCATGTGGGAAACCAGGCCACATTGCTAGACACTGTCTGCACCGACCTACTGAACTCTTCTATGGGAAGAATCAGAAGGTCATCCCTAAGGCTAAACCGGTTAACAAACATGTGAGGACCATACCATCCTCCAAGCCTAAGGCAACCTCTTAAAAGGGGACTCAGACTCAAACTCCTTCCACTACAAAAAGACATAAGAAATCAAACAAAACACAATCTGGTTTTCATAAGCAAACACCAAGGATTTTCAAAACTAAGATAAAACCAGTTGACCAGGGCAGTGGAAGCATGACAAAACATATTAAGCACAATTCAGACAGGCTCAAAAGCAGACCCAAACCCAAACCCAAGGACAGAGTTTATTCTATTACCAAAGTACCTAAATCTGTTATGATTTGGGTACCTGTTTCTCATTAGTTGAATGTGTACTATGCAGGGAAAGCCAAGCAAGCTTAAACATGTTTGGTATGTATATAGTGGCTGTTCCCGGCATACGACTGGGGATTTCTCTCAGTTGCATGAAGTTACACCATTCAATGGAGGCTATGTGTCATTTGCTGGAGACGAGGGAGGAAGGATAAGCATGAAGGGCACGGTCACAAATGGAACTCTTAGTTTTGAAGATGTGTACTATGTTGAAGAGCTCAATCACAGTCTTCTGAGTGTTTCTCAAATCTGTGATAAGAGCTTTTCCACACACTTCACAAACAAAGAATGTCTTATTCTGAAGCCTGGGTTTGTAGTGCCTGAGAAGTGGATTCTGATGAGAACTCCAAGGATAAACAATGCCTATATTATTAATATGAACTCGGATTCATTTACAGAGAACACTTGTTTGTTCTCAAAGGCGTCGGAGCATGATTGTCTGTTATGGCATCGGCGACTGGGTCATGTAAATCTTAAGAATCTGAACAGACTCGCCAAGGGAGATCACGTCATTGGTCTACCTTCTAAAGATTTCTCCACTATTGAGAAATGTATCGCTTGTGCCAAATGGAAACAACACAAGAGACCCCACAAGCCTAAATTGTTCAATTCTATCTCTTCAGTTCCTCAACTTCTTCATATGGATCTCTTCGGACCGGTTAACGTAATGAGTATTGGGAAAAAGTCATATTGTCTTGTTGTGACAGATGATTATTCTAGATTCACTTGGGTGTTCTTTCTGGCCAAGAAAGATGAAACTCCAGAGATTCTGAAGAAGTTCATTACCTTGATTGAAAATCAGAAGAATCTAAAGGTCAAGGTGATTAGAACTGATAATGATAATGAAACTGAATTTAGAAATCAGACTCTTATAGATTTCTGTGATGAGAAAGGGATAGCTAGGCAGTACAGTGCAGCCAGAACACCTCAACAAAATGGAGTTGCTGAAAGGAAGAACAGAGCGCTTATAGAAGCTGCACGAACAATGTTGTCAGAATCAAAGCTACCAATCTTCTTCTGGGCTGAAGCAGTTAACACTGCGTGCTATGTTCAAAATAGAGCACTTCTGAACAAGCGTCATCAGAAGACTCCCTACGAGATTCTATTCAATCAGAAGCCCAAAGTTGGACACTTCAAGTCATTCGGATGTCCTTGCACTCTTCTTCATACAGAGCCTAACCATAAGTTTGATGATAAGGCAGATGAGTGTTACTTCGTGGGCTACTCGTCTGAAAGGGCAGCATACAGAGTTTATAACAAGAAAACTCGGATGATTGTGGAATCATACTACATAGATTGGCAAGAAATGAACTCTACTGATGCTGGTTCTGGTCCAAACTGGCTATTTGAGTATGACTCCACTTTTAAGCCCTTCAGCACTCCATCTGAGAATGCAGGAGCATCTGAGCAAGCCGATGATTTCTACAAAGGTGATGATGTGGACTATAGAGTTGACTATGTTCCATGTGATCCCAATCTTTTTACAGTTGATCCTCCTGGCATGTACAATCGTGACCCTCCAGCTCAGCCGTCCCCAGTACAAGAAGTTCTCCCATCAGAACCAGACACTTCTCAGTCTGTTCAACCACTTCCAGAAGCTGATCAAATCTCATCTTCCTCCCACCAGACCTTTGATAATCCATTGTTCTCAGATAGCATTCCTGAGGAACATTGTGTGGATCAAGGAACCGAGTCAAGTGAAAATGCTCATACCGACAACATCTCTTCTTCAAGTATAGATCAAGTAAATAATCTCAGCAACTTGCTAGACAATCTAGCTGTGGAAGAAGTGCAACACTCAGTATAAACAAGAATCATCCAGTTGAAAATATTATTGGACCTCTCTCGGAAGGTGTTCTCACTCGAAGCAGAACCATTACAGCTCAGAACCTCTTGCCTGAAGAGACGACTACCAGAAGTCAATCAGGTCCAATTAATTCATGTTTATATTCTTGTTTTATCTCGCAGGTTGAGCCCAAGAATGTTAAAATGGCTCTCAAAGAATCCAGCTGGGTTGAAGCAATGCAGGAAGAGCTGATGCAGTTTCAGAAACTTAAAGTATGGAATTTGGTTCCCCTGCCCAAAGGAAAACTGCCTATAGGAACCAAATAGGTTTTCAGAAATAAAAGAGATGACTCTGGAGTCATTATCAGAAACAAAGCAAGGTTGGTGGTTCAAGGCTTTTATCAACAGGAGGGGTTAGATTATGAGGAAGTCTTTGCGCCAGTTGCACGACTTGAAGCCATTCGAATTTTCTTGGCTTACGCCTCCTATATGAACTTCACGGTATATCAGATGGATGTGAAGACAGCTTTCTTATACGGAAAGGTAAAGGAAGAAATCTATGTGTGCCAACCCCCTGGTTTTGAAGATTCTTAGTATCCAGAGCATGTCTACAAGTTAGACAAAGCTCTTTACGGCCTTCATCAAGCACCGCGAGCATGGTATGCTACGCTTACTGATCACCTGCTCGCAAATGGATATACCCGTGGAGCCATTGATCAGACTTTGTTCGTTCGCAAGGATAAGGATGATTTAATTCTAGTCCAAATATATGTGGATGACATTATTTTCGGCTCCACAAGCTCAACATTGTGCAAAGAATTTAAAGGGGTAATGAAGAAGAAGTTTGAGATGAGCGCGATGGGAGAAATGACCTTCTTTCTAGGTCTGCAGGTGAAGCAGGATTCTAAGGGTGTGCTGATTCACCAAGGAAAATACGTCACAGACATTTTGAACAAGTTCAAAATGATGGAGTCAAAACCGGCATCCACTCCCATGGCCGCTCGTCCTATCTTGACTTCGGATTCGGAAGGTGAAGATGTTGATCAACACCTCTATCTCTCGATGATTGGTTCTCTGATGTATCTGACTGCTAGTCGTCCAGACATTATGTTCTCAGTATGTCAGTGTGCCAGATATCAGGCAAATCCGAAGGCATCTCACCTCATAGCTGTCAAGAGAATCTTTCGGTACCTAGTTGGGAAGCCTAAACTCAGTCTTTGGTACCCAAAGAACTCTGAGTTTCGATTATTTGCATACGCAGACAGTGACTTTGGTGGATGTAACCTGGATAGGAAGTCAACCACCGGTGGGTGTCAGTATCTGGGAGATCGCCTTGTCTCATGGCAATGCAAGAAGCAAACGACCGTATCCACATCCACTGCAGAAGCTGAATATGTTGCTGCCTCTAGTTGCTGCTCTCAGGTTATCTGGATGCAACAACAACTCCTCGATTACGGTTTGAACTTTCTTGACTCTCCTATTTTTTGTGATAATGAAGCAGCCCTACAGATCGTCAAGAATCCGGTACAACACTCCAAAACTAAACATATTGACATCCGGATTCACTTCATCCGTGACTGTTTCGAACGGAAACTGATTCATCTTGAAAAGGTTCACACAGATGACAATCTAACGGACCTTTTCACAAAACCGTTCGACACAGTACGCTTTCATCACTTGCTTGCCTCTCTCAAACTAATAAGCTTTAATTAAAAGCATTTTTGTAAATACATTAAAATTTGTGTCTTAATCTGTTCACAAATTTAGGGGGAGAAAATTTACAAAACAACAAAAAGATTTTTCATTCTTTGAGTCAAAAATTTGCAAAACAACAAAAAGATTTTTCGTTCTTTGAGTCAAAATTTACAAAACAACAAAAAGATTTTCGGTCTTTGAGTCAAGTCTAAAATGATCTATAAATTTAGGGGGAGTTGAGTTTTGAAACCCTTAGAAATGGAGATTCTGCTTCTTGTTATTTAAAGAAAATTACAAAATTACTTTTAACTTTTCAAAACTTATGAAAATACAAAAAGAGTTTATTTGAACAAGCAAAGTGAATCGATCAAATTGAGAAGTGAAATAATTTCTAAGGATCAAAATTTTACTATCTTAATAAGATTTCTAAAAGAATAACAACTTTGAATATCTATTCTGTACTAAGAAGTTGAAATAAGTTTTTCAAAACTTAAATAATCAGACTTGATCAAAATTAAAATACATATAAATCGATAAATAAGTGTGAAATTGTGATCATTAGATAACTAGAGAGTTGTGACAACTATTTGACTTTTTGACTAGATCCTTGTATCAAAACGAGATTGTGTTTCTATAAACTTGAAATTGTGTTTGAAAAACTCGGGTATTTCCTATGTTTTGTGCAAACAAAGAGCGGGAAATACCTACTGAAGCATTCTATGTTTTGTGTAAGCAAAGACCTGAATGTGTGACGTTAAGGCCAATGTGTCTGCATATCAGTAAATTAAAGATGCCAATGAGCACAAGATGATAGAACCCCTTCTTGTTCTTGATTCTAATCTAATGGATCTGTTCTTTTCTTTTCTCATCTTAAAACTCTGTCAAAATAATTTTAAGTTCGTTGAAACACAATCAAAGTTTGAAACAAAGGATTTAACAAGATTGAT
Source organism: Mikania micrantha (assembly GCA_009363875.1). Classification (NCBI taxonomy): domain Eukaryota; kingdom Viridiplantae; phylum Streptophyta; class Magnoliopsida; order Asterales; family Asteraceae; genus Mikania; species Mikania micrantha. Next base: position 32,274,698 of record CM018681.1, read on the forward strand.
AGGTTGCATATTAATCTAGTCTTACAGTCTAAATGTTCACAAATTTCCCATAAGATACTTTCAGAAAAACTTGATCATAAAACTGATTTTTAAGAGATGAAATAACGAGTGGAAATTATTGGTGGAAATAGCTATTTAAAGGTTGTGCTTTGTTAAGAACTTATCTAAGATGGTAAAAATTTTGATAACAGATTTGATCCCACAAATTTGACCCGATTAAACTTAAACTTGTCAAATTTTATTTTATTTTATTTTATTTTATTTTATTTTATTTTATTTTATTTTATTTTATTTTATTTTATTTTATTTTATTTTATTTTATTTTATTTTATTTTATTTTAGAAAAGTTAGAATTTTTAAATCGAAAATTAACTAAGTGTGTGTACTCGAAATTGTGTACACGAAATAGTGTACTCGAAATAATTCTATAAATAGCCCAAGCATATTGAATTTCAAATACCAGATTTTCGTGTACACATTTTTCATTTCGAGTACAGAATCTCTCTTTCTTAGGCGATCTCGATTTCTAGACTTGTTCTAAAAATTCCACTCCGGCTGTCTTGTAGATCCACTATAGGCGACCTTAGGTATCAATTTTCATCAAGATTTAACCGTGAAATCAAAAGTTATGGTCAAAATTAGATTTCGAGTACGCGATGTAACATCAGTGCCGGAACCGCAACCGGAACAGTGATCTCTACAGTACAGGAACAGTAAAACAGGTATGAATCATACACATTTCAGTAATTTTCATATTCATATCATTTATCATTATCATGGTGAGTTGTCATAGAACAGTTTCAGACACATTTAACAGAAACAAGTTCAGAACAACGGTTCTTGAGTCGGATAATTATCTGGCAACACAGAACCATTATGTGATTATTTGCTTAGGATTTATTATGTATAAACGTATGTGAGGCCTTACAGAACAAAACACATGAATATCGTTATGTGAATGCTAAATTTACGGGTTATTCGTATAGGTGACGATCTGTACGAATATATCTGGAAGTTTAACGTTCTGAATGATATTCTATAATTAGAAAACAAGATTGAAACGTATAGTTATCGTCGTGTTCGTACGGGTGACGATCCGAACGAATACGCGCGACGACCGTACATTTCGATTTAAACAGTTATTAATATTTTAAATTTTAGATAAATGAGAAGATATTAGTAAATTTATTAGGAATCACAACCTGGAATAATTAAATAAATTCTATTTTATAATCGTATCGTTTTACCGCGAAAACCACGCGAAACCGACACGTTACGCGAAACCGAACGAGACCGAACAACCGGGTGTTTTTCCTAAACATTTAATGAGTCATTAAGACTCCAACCACCACCACCAAGACCCACACTTCACCTCATTTTCGTCCACCAACTTTCTCTCTCTAGAAACCGTTTCTCCAACTTCTCTCTAGAAGATCTCACTCGATTCAAGTCGGATTCAAGTCATTTTTGTGCCACTACGATCCTCTCATTGTGTAGATTCCAGAAGTACAAGCATTTCGAGGTTCTATCCACAAGATCTAAGGTAAATAACCATTTTTAAATTCGGTTTTATAGGGTTTTCACGAATCTTGAGGTTTCGCGATTATAATCGAGTTTGGGCACTAGATAACCTTGGAATAAATCATATTTAGCACCTAGGATGTTCCAGAAATCGAGTTGTAACAGATTGGAACTAGAGAAGGGAAGAAGTTACAGGTTCGTGGGGCTAAGGAGCTGGTTGGTGATGCAGGTTCGCTGGCCGAACCCTACGCGAACCCACAATGCAGCCGAACCCTGCAACCTTCTGGGAGCCGAACCCTGTGTAGCCTGCAACGAACCCTGCTCCTTTCTGCAACGAACCCTGCCCCCAACTGATCGCCGAACCTATTACCCACGAACCCTCCTTGGACGAACCCTAGAAGACGAACCTGCATGCATGGCGAACCTTTACTTGCTAACCGAACCATAGGGTGACGAACCATGGGCAAACGAACCTTTATGTTAAAGCCGAACCCTACATCAGCCGAATCTACGCCTTGCACACGAACCCTGATGACCACGAACCAAGGTGTTGGGCGAACCTTGTAGCAGCAAACCCTACACGAACCTAACTTTGAACAGCCGAACCTTAGAATTATGACCATAGGTTCGCTGCCCTAGATACCATCCCGAACCTAAAGGTGGTTTAATTGGATTAATATGGATCTAGGATCAACAAAAACTAGTGTTAGCAAGCTAAGAAATGAGTTGTTGGCCATTCACCTAAGTATCTAACAAGGATTGGGTTCCATAAGTTACATGCATGCATAAACATTTTGTGGGTGCATGGGTTAGGGATACCCATAACAAAACAATAATTAACATACAATAATAACTCCACGTGAGTTGTTACCGGACATAAGATGGATTCATAACCAAATAACATTCTCATGGGATCACGAGAATCAAAGGTTCAAGTCTAGAAACCAAATAGAAATCAAAGAAGTTCAATTGGACCTAAGTGGGCCCAATGGGGCTTAGTGAAGCCCATCATGTATTAAATGATGACGTAAATCATGTAATGATATTTTGATAAAATAAAAGCATTATAGATTTATAAAAGTTGGTTTAATAAATTCTAAAGTTTTGTTTAAATTGAAATATGAATAATATATGATATTGATTTCTTTTAAGTTATTTAGTTATAAAAGTTAAGTGTAATGTTTGGTTTAAAGACTTATTGTGATTTAAATTGTTGGGATTTGATCATAAAGAGACAACATAATTGTCTGGATTTGTTCTAAAAACAAAGGAAACTCTGCTGAAATTTTCTAAAATATAAAAGTAAGATATTATAACTGACCATGGGAAGTGGGATCATAAGAAGGGTAATTAAGATAGATTAGATCATAGATACAATTAGCACTAAGACACTTAGTTGCACACACAACAAGACTCAAACCTTAGGCACAACGACTACTACGCGTACTTATTATATTTGAATTCTTATAAAATAACTCAGGAATCAAAGAAACTTAGCTTACATACAGGAGCGCGCATTTTGTGTTAGATCAAATTACATAGCAACACAGGTGAGTTCATTGCCCCTTTTCTAACATTTTTGTTTTAAAACGCGGGGCTGAGAAGCATGCGTAAACTGTTTACTTAAATTGTTTACTTTAATGCTTTTAAATTTATATGTTTTACATATATATAAATGTTATCCTAGACCATGTCTAGGAAGATTTTATGCAGGTTTATTAACTGATTTACTTATATATTAAGTGAATAATCAAGTTAAACTAAACTTTTCAATAAGTCAAAACATTTCAAACAAATCAAACTAGACATTTTGACAAAACAAGTGGGTGAATTCAAGGGATCAAAACAAACATTTTGACAAATCAAGTGGGTGAATTCAAGGGATCAAAACAAACATTTTGACAAATCAAGTGGGTGAATTCAAGGGATCAAAACAACATTTTGACAAAACAAGTGGGTGAATTCAAGGGATCAAATCAAGCATTTTGACAAAACAAGTGTGGGACATCAAGACATCAATAGAACCATCTTTGCAAAGACAACAATCAATGTTCTACAAACCAAGTGTTTGTTGAACAATGAATCAAGTGTACAACCGATCAATGAATCTTGTATTCTATGATCAACACATCAAGTACATCTTGTGACAAAATCAGACGATCATTAAATCATTTTAAGGGATAGTATGGGAAATATCAGAGATAACATTTGCCAACACATTGAATTCAGAAATCCTATATTTCATGAAGTCCTAGCTAGACTGATTGACTTGTAGGTCTTATGTTTGATGATATTTACAGAATTCCCTAACTACTAAGTACCTAGATTGACAGACTAGTCTACTCGAGTATGACCAAAGGCCCCAATCATAAGGACTTAGATTTTATTAAATGTTTATTTACTTGTTTAATTAAGCATTTATGACTGTTTATACAATTGTGTAGTTGATCATATTGTGTGATGAACTTGTGAAATCAACAAGGATTTCAAATGATTGTAATGACAGGGACAACAAGCAGAAGAACTTATGGGATTGTGTTAAGGGTAAAAATGCTTAATTGTCATTAACAGCAGTGTCATATGCATATTAGTATGTGGTGGGATGTTGGCTAGGGCTTGTCCCTTACATATGCCCTATATATAAGCATACCGATGTGGATATTACATATGGTGTTAATGAGGTTAGGGTTTTTACCAAAGAAGGTTTTCAAATCATTTTCAAATATTAAACTATATGAACTCACCAACCATGTGTTGACCTTTATTTTTGCATGACTTCTCAGGTGATGAACAGGTCAATTAGGAAGTCATTTCTTTTGGACTAGGACTTCAGATAGAAGACTAGTATTTTGGACCTGCATACTTTTGAAGACATCATGATATAAATTATTTTGTATATCTTGTGTAAATACAAGATAGTCATTTATTGATGTTTTACAATAGATTTACATTGTTAAATTATAAACGTTACTGCTGTAATTTAACTTTGTAATTCTATTATACTTAGCATTCTCATTTATATCATGTGCAATGTAGACAAATCTGATCACTTCGATTATCACTCCCGATATCGCGCCCCGGGAACCTTCCGCCCGACGGGGACTTCGATCCTACCCCGCCGGCTCGGGGTGTGACAGATTGGTATCAGAGCCATGGTTATAGAGAAATATAGGTCACTTATTTAAATGGTTTGGCCTAGACTATAACCTAGGGACCCTGCATATAGAGAACATAGGACTTAAGACTTATTTGCATATTATCTTCTGTATTCGATCATTGCACTAACCGATGACTTTATTGGTTATGATCAGAATGCCTCCACGAAGACAACCTCCCTTGATACAGCTACCACCACAAGACTTGGCTCCACACTCCTCCACACCGTCTCCGAATGACTCTCCACCACCACCTCCTCCACCTCCTCCTCCCCCTCCTCCATTGATTACTCAAGCATCTGGTTCGGGCACAGTACCGACCATGGATCCTGCTACTATCGCTCTGGTGATGTTACTGAGTAGCCAGATGACGAATCAGATGAAAGAAGCTATACCGGAGATGTTCCTTCGTCTTCGTAATGAGATCCTCAATACTGGCAACACATCAGGGGAAGCCAGTGGAAACACTGGAGATTCATCTCACTACTCCTACAAGTCCTTCGTAGGATGTAAGCCACCCAGTTTCAGTGGGTCTGAAGGCGCCGTTGGATTAATCCAATGGATTGAGAAGATCGAGACAACCTTGGATCTCTGTAGCTGCCCCGAACACCACAAAGTCCGCTACTCATCTGGAACATTCAACAAGAGGGCACTGACCTGGTGGAACGGTCAGATCAACGCCCGAGGAAGAGAAGAAGCTATGGGCATGCCATGGGAAGACTTCAAGACACTGCTGCGAACGGAATTCTGCCCTAAGAATGAGCTGCAGAAACTGGAGGTCGAATTATCTAACCATGTGATGAAGGGGGCTGATCACATGGGTTACACTACTCGTTACCACGAGTTAGTTGCTTTGGTGCCAGACATGGTACCAACTTTGGAGAAAAGGATAGACCGATATGTGGGTGGACTTCCCGCCTGCATTCAGGGTATGGTTGTTTCAGCCAACCCTACTACTGTTGAATCAGCAGTGAGATTGTCTGGCAAACTCACTGATTTGATGGTTGCCTCTGGAGTTTTAAAGAAAGAGACTGACACTGGCAAACGCAAGGAAGAGTCCTCAAAGAAACCTCATCATCAGCAACATCAGAAGAAGAAACAAAAGACTATCAAGAACTACGCGGTGGCCACACCTCTTCAACAAATAGCAGTAACACCACAAAACCCCAACCGCAAACCCTACACTGGCACATATCCTCTGTGTGTCAAGTGTCAGTATCATCACCCTGCTGACGCTCCGTGTAAACATTGCACGGGATGTGGAAGAAAGGGCCATTGGGTCCAATACTGTAGGATGACACCTAACCAAGCAGTCAACAATGCTGCTTTGGCTCTTCCTCCACCAGCAAATCAGAACAATGGTGGATGCTATAATTGTGGCGAACAAGGCCACTTTGCGAAGAACTGCCCAAAGAAGATTCAACCAGCAGTTCAAGCACCCCGTGGACGAGCCTTTGCTATCGGAGCACCAGCTGCACGCCAGGACCCAAATGTGGTCACTGGTACGTTTCTCTTACATGACTTGTATGCATCTGTCTTATTTGATACTGGTGCGGATCAGAGTTTTATCTCTACCGACTTTGCATGCCAACTAGATTCCATAAGGAACAGTTAGACTCCCCTTACATTATAGAAGTAGCTAACGGGAAACAGATCACAGTTAGTACAGTTTATAAGGACTGCCCATTGACACTAAATGATTTTACATTTACCATCGATTTGATACCGATGGAGCTGGGTAGTTTTGACATCATTGTTGGAATGGATTGGCTCTCATCTAACCGAGTGGAAGTCATCTGTTCTGAGAAGCTGCTTCGAATTCCATTGCCGAGTGATCGTGTATTGGAAGTTAAAGGGGATCAAGCAAAGCGAAGTGTCAAAATCATTTCTTGCATAAAGGCGCGTAAGTGTCTACAGAAGCGGTGCATAGCATTCCTGGCTCATGTGGTGAAAAAGGAGAAAGACAAGAAGAAGATTCAAGATGTACCAGTAGTAAAAGAATATCCTGAAGTATTCCCCGAAGACCTACCTGGTTTGCCACCTGTGCGACCAGTAGAGTTTCATATTGACTTAATTCCTGGAGCAACTCCTGTTGCTAAATCTCCTTACAGGTTAGCACCTTCAGAGATGCAGGAATTGTCTAATCAGTTACAGGAGCTACTTGACAAGGGTTTCATCAGACCGAGCTACTCACCTTGGGGAGCTCCGGTCTTGTTCGTGAAAAAGAAAGACGGATCGTTCAGAATGTGCATAGATTACCGTGAACTGAACAAACTAACCATCAAGAATCGGTATCCATTACCGAGGATTGATGATTTGTTTGACCAACTGCAAGGAGCTCAATATTTCTCCAAGATTGACTTGCGGTCCGGATATCATCAGTTGAGAGTTCAAGATGAAGACATACCGAAAACGGCCTTCCGAACAAGGTATGGGCATTATGAATTTATGGTGATGCCTTTCGGATTGACAAATGCACCAGCGGTTTTCATGGATCTCATGAACCGAGTGTGCAAGCCGTACTTGGATCAGTTTGTCATCGTTTTCATTGATGACATACTGATTTATTCCAAGACCAAAACAGAACATGAGCAACACCTTAGAAAGATCTTGGAGCTGCTGAAGGAAAAGAAACTCTATGCCAAATTCTCCAAATGCGAATTCTGGCTAAGAGAAGTTCAATTCCTGGGTCATGTGGTCAACAGCGAGGGAATTCATGTAGACCCCGCCAAGATCAAAGCGATAACGAATTGGGACACCCCAAAGACACCGACGGAGATACGGTCTTTTCTGGGATTGGCGGGTTATTATAGAAGGTTTATCTCAAACTTTTCTAAGATAGCTTTGCCTCTCACTAAGCTAACCCAGAAAAGCGAACCGTTTGTCTGGGAGCAGAAACAGGAAGATGCTTTTCAGACATTGAAACAGAAACTATGTGATGCTCCAATTCTATCTCTCCCAGAGGGCTGTGATGACTTTGTAGTATACTGCGATGCTTCCCATCAGGGACTCGGTTGTGTGTTAATGCAACGGGATAAAGTCATAGCCTATGCATCAAGACAGTTAAAGATTCATGAGAGGAATTACACTACTCATGATCTTGAACTAGGAGCAGTAATCTTCGCCTTGAAAATTTGGAGACATTACTTATATGGCACCAAGTGTACCATATTCACTGATCACAAAAGTCTGCAGCACATCTTTGATCAGAAGGAGCTCAACATGCGACAGCGCCGTTGGGTTGAACTTCTGAATGATTATGATTGTGTGATCAAATACCATCCGGGAAAGGCGAACGTTGTAGCCGATGCCTTGAGCCGGAAAGAACGGGTCAAACCCCTACGTGTTAGGGCGATGGGGATAACCGTGCAGACCAGTTTAAGTGACAAGATTATCCAAGCACAACAAGAAGCACTTGACCGAGGCAATTTGAAGAAGGAACTTGATTGCGGAGCGGAGAAACAGTTTGACACGAAGCCTGATGGAATCATCTACTATAAGGATCGAGTATGGATTCCTGCGGTAGATGAATTGAGAAAACTTATCTTCGATGAAGCACACAAGACCAAATACTCTGTTCATCCAGGCGCTGATAAGATGTACCAAGACTTGCGTGGATTTTATTGGTGGCCGGGAATGAAGAAAGACATAGCCGAGTATGTCGGACAGTGTCTTACGTGTGCGAAGGTAAAGGCGGAACACCAGAGACCGTCTGGTCTATTGGAACAGCCTGAGATTCCGCTCTGGAAGTGGGAACAAATAGCTATGGATTTCATTACCAAGCTACCCCGCACTTCCAGCGGTCATGATACAATCTGGGTGATCATTGATCGTCTAACCAAATCTGCTCATTTCTTGCCCATGCGTGAGAACTTCACCATGGATAAACTGGCAAGATTATACATCAACGAGATAGTGGTACGCCACGGTGTGCCATTGTCTATTATTTCTGATCGAGATAGCAGATTCACATCAAGGTTCTGGCAATCATTACAGAAATCTCTAGGGACACAGTTGAATCTGAGTACAGCTTACCACCCACAAACGGATGGCCAAAGCGAACGTACTATTCAAACCCTGGAGGACATGTTGAGAACCTGTGTTCTAGACTTCGGTGGGAATTGGGATTCCCATTTGCCACTGATCGAGTTCTCCTACAATAACAGTTACCACAGCAGTATCGGATGTGCACCATTCGAGGCTCTTTATGGCCGGAAATGTCGATCACCGATTTGTTGGACTGAAATTGGAGACAACCGAATAACTGGACCAGAACTTATCCAAGAAACCACTGACAAGATAGCTCAGATTCAAAGAAGACTACAAGCAACAAGGAGCAGACAAAAGAGCTACGCCGACAAACGGCGCAAGCCGTTGGAATTCCAAGTGGGAGATCGTGTAATGTTGAAGGTATCCCCATGGAAAGGCATTGTACGCTTTGGAAAGAAAGGCAAATTAGCACCACGATACGTGGGACCGTTCGAGATCATCGAACGTATAGGTCCTGTAGCCTATCGACTGAGGTTACCAGATGAACTCAGTGGTGTGCATGATGTGTTTCACGTCTCAAACTTAAAGAAATGCCTTGCTGACGAGTCTCTCGTCATTCCAATCGAAGAGATTCAAATCGATGAACAGTTACATTTCATTGAAGAACCTTTAGAGATTATGGATCGCAAGGTTAAACAACTGAGGCGAAGCCGTATTCCTATTGTAAAGGTTCGATGGAATTCAAAACGCGGGCCCGAGTTCACTTGGGAACGTGAAGATCACATGAAGTTAAAGTATCCTCAACTGTTTGAAGAGGAAGCTGTACCCGATAACAACACTTAAATTTCGGGACGAAATTTCTCTAACAAGGGGAGACTGTAACATCAGTGCCGGAACCGCAACCGGAACAGTGATCTCTACAGTACAGGAACAGTAAAACAGGTATGAATCATACACATTTCAGTAATTTTCATATTCATATCATTTATCATTATCATGGTGAGTTGTCATAGAACAGTTTCAGACACATTTAACAGAAACAAGTTCAGAACAACGGTTCTTGAGTCGGATAATTATCTGGCAACACAGAACCATTATGTGATTATTTGCTTAGGATTTATTATGTATAAACGTATGTGAGGCCTTACAGAACAAAACACATGAATATCGTTATGTGAATGCTAAATTTACGGGTTATTCGTATAGGTGACGATCTGTACGAATATATCTGGAAGTTTAACGTTCTGAATGATATTCTATAATTAGAAAACAAGATTGAAACGTATAGTTATCGTCGTGTTCGTACGGGTGACGATCCGAACGAATACGCGCGACGACCGTACATTTCGATTTAAACAGTTATTAATATTTTAAATTTTAGATAAATGAGAAGATATTAGTAAATTTATTAGGAATCACAACCTGGAATAATTAAATAAATTCTATTTTATAATCGTATCGTTTTACCGCGAAAACCACGCGAAACCGACACGTTACGCGAAACCGAACGAGACCGAACAACCGGGTGTTTTTCCTAAACATTTAATGAGTCATTAAGACTCCAACCACCACCACCAAGACCCACACTTCACCTCATTTTCGTCCACCAACTTTCTCTCTCTAGAAACCGTTTCTCCAACTTCTCTCTAGAAGATCTCACTCGATTCAAGTCGGATTCAAGTCATTTCTGTGCCACTACGATCCTCTCATTGTGTAGATTCCAGAAGTACAAGCATTTCGAGGTTCTATCCACAAGATCTAAGGTAAATAACCATTTTTAAATTCGGTTTTATAGGGTTTTCACGAATCTTGAGGTTTCGCGATTATAATCGAGTTTGGGCACTAGATAACCTTGGAATAAATCATATTTAGCACCTAGGATGTTCCAGAAATCGAGTTGTAACAGATTGGAACTAGAGAAGGGAAGAAGTTACAGGTTCGTGGGGCTAAGGAGCTGGTTGGTGATGCAGGTTCGCTGGCCGAACCCTTCGCGAACCCACAATGCAGCCGAACCCTGCAACCTTCTGGGAGCCGAACCCTGTGTAGCCTGCAACGAACCCTGCTCCTTTCTGCAACGAACCCTGCCCCCAACTGATCGCCGAACCTATTACCCACGAACCCTCCTTGGACGAACCCTAGAAGACGAACCTGCATGCATGGCGAACCTTTACTTGCTAACCGAACCATAGGGTGACGAACCATGGGCAAACGAACCTTTATGTTAAAGCCGAACCCTACATCAGCCGAATCTACGCCTTGCACACGAACCCTGATGACCACGAACCAAGGTGTTGGGCGAACCTTGTAGCAGCAAACCCTACACGAACCTAACTTTGAACAGCCGAACCTTAGAATTATGACCATAGGTTCGCTGCCCTAGATACCATCCCGAACCTAAAGGTGGTTTAATTGGATTAATATGGATCTAGGATCAACAAAAACTAGTGTTAGCAAGCTAAGAAATGAGTTGTTGGCCATTCACCTAAGTATCTAACAAGGATTGGGTTCCATAAGTTACATGCATGCATAAACATTTTGTGGGTGCATGGGTTAGGGATACCCATAACAAAACAATAATTAACATACAATAATAACTCCACGTGAGTTGTTACCGGACATAAGATGGATTCATAACCAAATAACCTTCTCATGGGATCACGAGAATCAAAGGTTCAAGTCTAGAAACCAAATAGAAATCAAAGAAGTTCAATTGGACCTAAGTGGGCCCAATGGGGCTTAGTGAAGCCCATCATGTATTAAATGATGACGTAAATCATGTAATGATATTTTGATAAAATAAAAGCATTATAGATTTATAAAAGTTGGTTTAATAAATTCTAAAGTTTTGTTTAAATTGAAATATGAATAATATATGATATTGATTTATTTTAAGTTATTTAGTTATAAAAGTTAAGTGTAATGTTTGGTTTAAAGACTTATTGTGATTTAAATTGTTGGGATTTGATCATAAAGAGACAACATAATTGTCTGGATTTGTTCTAAAAACAAAGGAAACTCTGCTGAAATTTTCTAAAATATAAAAGTAAGATATTATAACTGACCATGGGAAGTGGGATCATAAGAAGGGTAATTAAGATAGATTAGATCATAGATACAATTAGCACTAAGACACTTAGTTGCACACACAACAAGACTCAAACCTTAGGCACAACGACTACTACGCGTACTTATTATATTTGAATTCTTATAAAATAACTCAGGAACCAAAGAAACTTAGCTTACATACAGGAGCGCGCATTTTGTGTTAGATCAAATTACATTGCAACACAGGTGAGTTCATTGCCCCTTTTCTAACATTTTTGTTTTAAAACGCGGGGCTGAGAAGCATGCGTAAACTGTTTACTTAAATTGTTTACTTTAATGCTTTTAAATTTATATGTTTTACATATATATAAATGTTATCCTAGACCATGTCTAGGAAGATTTTATGCAGGTTTATTAACTGATTTACTTATATATTAAGTGAATAATCAAGTTAAACTAAACTTTTCAATAAGTCAAAACATTTCAAACAAATCAAACTAGACATTTTGACAAAACAAGTGGGTGAATTCAAGGGATCAAAACAAACATTTTGACAAATCAAGTGGGTGAATTCAAGGGATCAAAACAAACATTTTGACAAATCAAGTGGGTGAATTCAAGGGATCAAAACAACATTTTGACAAAACAAGTGGGTGAATTCAAGGGATCAAATCAAGCATTTTGACAAAACAAGTGTGGGACATCAAGACATCAACCGAACCATCTTTGCAAAGACAACAATCAATGTTCTACAAACCAAGTGTTTGTTGAACAATGAATCAAGTGTACAACCGATCAATGAATCTTGTATTCTATGATCAACACATCAAGTACATCTTGTGACAAAATCAGACGATCATTAAATCATTTTAAGGGATAGTATGGGAAATATCAGAGATAACATTTGCCAACACATTGAATTCAGAAATCCTATATTTCATGAAGTCCTAGCTAGACTGATTGACTTGTAGGTCTTATGTTTGATGATATTTACAGAATTCCCTAACTACTAAGTACCTAGATTGACAGACTAGTCTACTCGAGTATGACCAAAGGCCCCAATCATAAGGACTTAGATTTTATTAAATGTTTATTTACTTGTTTAATTAAGCATTTATGACTGTTTATACAATTGTGTAGTTGATCATATTGTGTGATGAACTTGTGAAATCAACAAGGATTTCAAATGATTGTAATGACAGGGACAACAAGCAGAAGAACTTATGGGATTGTGTTAAGGGTAAAAATGCTTAATTGTCATTAACAGCAGTGTCATATGCATATTAGTATGTGGTGGGATGTTGGCTAGGGCTTGTCCCTTACATATGCCCTATATATAAGCATACCGATGTGGATATTACATGTGGTGTTAATGAGGTTAGGGTTTTTACCAAAGAAGGTTTTCAAATCATTTTCAAATATTAAACTATATGAACTCACCAACCATGTGTTGACCTTTATTTTTGCATGACTTCTCAGGTGACGAACAGGTCAATTAGGAAGTCATTTCTTTTGGACTAGGACTTCAGATAGAAGACTAGTATTTTGGACCTGCATACTTTTGAAGACATCATGATATAAATTATTTTGTATATCTTGTGTAAATACAAGATAGTCATTTATTGATGTTTTACAATAGATTTACATTGTTAAATTATAAACGTTACTGCTGTAATTTAACTTTGTAATTCTATTATACTTAGCATTCTCATTTATATCATGTGCAATGTAGACAAATCTGATCACTTCGATTATCACTCCCGATATCGCGCCCCGGGAACCTTCCGCCCGACGGGGACTTCGATCCTACCCCGCCGGCTCGGGGTGTGACACGCGATCTTCGTGTACAGTAGGTTTTTGGTCAAATTGACCAAGAAATACTTAAAATTGAAAGGAAATTTGTAAATATGTTGGTCGCCTCTCAATTCCGAGTATATTGAACATGTTTATCAAATCTAAGGAGCCAAAAATGATGGATTTTTCAAGAAATCTTGAGTACACGAAATATACAACTTCGAGTACAGATATACTTCGTGTACAACCAGAATTTCGTGTACAGATTGTATTTCGTGTACAGATCACATTTCGTGTACAAGTTCCATTTCGTGTACAGAGTGGGTTTCGTGTACAGTATGTACTTCGTGTACATCTTGGTCTTCGTGTACACAAGACTTAGAAAAATTTTCAACAAATTAAACTTTCGTGAACATACTGGTCTTCGTGTACACTCAGACTTGGAAAGTTTTCAGCAAATCCAGTGTTTTTCTTGAACTTAAACTAACTTGATTTGTTTGTATTTTTCAGATGGCAGACTTACGGTTTGTGCATGATCACAACATGACAGCATTTCTTGGGGAACCTCCATCCAAACACTCAGAGTTCAAGAGTATGGTAGATGGACTGATTTTGTCGCCTATCAACTATGCCATTATGGAGTATCCGCCCATTATGACCGACTTTGTTAGGAGCTTCTGGAGCACCGTGGAAGAAAGTGTTGATGCAGATGGAAACATCATTATCATTGGAAAGATCCAGGGTCACCCCATCATAATTTCGGAGCAGATTATCAGAGAATGTCTGCAGTTCGGAGACAAAGATTCTGACCCGGTTGAGCTTGATCAAGCATTAGTGAACCGAACTGTCTTTCAAATGGGACATGAAGGCGCTTATCCACCCACTGAGAAGAAGCTACTGCATCCGTATTGGAGATATCTTGCTCGCGTAGTGACACAGTGTCTCTCTGGACGGAAGGGTGGATACGATGTGCTGAACCAGACTCTTAGTTCCTGCCTGGTGGCTTTAGCACTTGGAATGGATTTCAACTACTCCAAGATGCATGAACGCAAATATCAAGGGACGAAGAAAGGAACGTTTCTTGGCATTCCCTCGATTTGTGCAGATCATCATCAACAAGAAGTATCCATCTTTGACTCCCACTCTTGGCACTTTGGAGATCAAGAGAATGCACGATGACATTTTCGGATACATGAAGATGAATAAGCGCGGGAAAAAGCAGTATATCGGCCAGAGGCCCTGATAAAGTTTGGACGTTTTGTGGGGGATGAAAACGTTGTGGAGGATCAAGGCACTCCTGTTGCCTTTGTGGCTGAGGAGCATGACGTCCAGGCTACAAGTTCAAAAGTTGATAAAGCTGCAGAGGATACTACTTTTGAGACTTCTTCTTCATCAAGTGAAGACTTTGTTCCTGAGAAGCCACCTCCCACCAGGCAAGAACGAGAAGAAGCACAGGACGCGGATTACACTCCAACTCCTGAGTCATCACCGAAAAGGAAGAGGCAAAAGACAATGGCCAAAAGAACCAGAGATCCCAGGATTCAAAAGATGTTCTCAAGCCTATCCTTCTCTTCTGCAGCTTCCATTATATCACAGGCACCTACACAACCACCTCCACCTACACAAACACCTTCACCTACTCAACCACCTCCACCTACACAACCACCTTCACCTATCAACCACCTCCACCTACACAACCACCTCCACCTACACAACCACCTTCACCTACTCAACCACCTCCACCTACACAACCACCTCCACCCCTAAAACCTTCTCAACCCACACAACCTAAACCTCCCACAAAACCCAAGCCATCTAAACCAGCCAAACCATTACAAGCACCCATACAACCTCCTCCACATACAAAACCACAACCACCTCCACCAACTCAAACACAACCCACTCAGCAAGCCAAACCAAACTTAGTCATCAAACTACCAGCCAGATCCACAACTTCATCCTTTACTAAATCCATCCCTCACACCAAAACTCCACCATCTCCTACTCGCTTGAGCAGTGACAAAGGAAAATCTCCTTTACACGCTGATTCACCATATGAGCCGGGAAATGTGCTTGTTGATCTCATAGGCTTGCAGGAAAGAGTATTTCAACTTGAAAATGATTCCAAGCGCAAGGAGGGTCTTATTCTCAATTTGCAGGAGGGAAAGATCAGGATATGTAGCCAGCTAAACAAATGGCGTGGGAAGATAAAAGCTCACGAAAGGTTTATTAGATTTCTTTTGCTGGAGAACCACAAGATGAGCAAAGAGATTAAAAGGCTCAAAGGAGAAGAAGTCTCCGATTCAAATGACAATGTTCAAGATGATGGTGATGACAGTGATGATAGTGATGATGATGATGGTAATGACAAAAAGGAAGAGGATCCAGAAGAAAAGAAGGATGACAAGGAAAAGAAGGATGACAAAGATGAAGATAAGGATGAGGGCAAAAAGGATAAGGATCAGGGACCCCCAGATGACAAGGATCAGGGAGGCGATACAGGAAATTCATCCTCGTCAGGAAAGCCTCCTGGACTTTATGATGATCGTTTTGGAGATATTCCCGATGACATCCTGTTCGGTGAGTGTGTTCAACCGGATGAAACATCAGAAGCCGGGCTCGATAGCTTGTTTGACGATCTTCCTGATGACTTTGACTTTGAGTCACCTAGTGAGAAGACAAAGGAAGGTGCCGAATCCTCTGCAGGGGCATCTGTAGAGGAAGAACCAGAAAATATTATACTCGGCAACGTCTCATCCGATCCTTATATTGACCATTTGTATGCCCACAAATACATTGATGCATTGGGAAAGGAGGTTACTTCTCTTCATGAAGTGATCGACAGCTGGTTTGACAAAAAGAAGGATTGGACACCTTCTCCTCCTGTGGATAAAGCTGCATGGTTTAAGGAAATAGGTGACAAACATCCAAAGCATACCTTCATTTCAGACGACAGAAACCTGTTCGCGGTTCGTAACGAAGGTCCAACGTATGCTGCTGGATGTATGACAAAGTAAGGGACATTTATCTGGTAAAGAGGATGAATGGAAAGGTCGAATTCTATAAAAGGCCGAGAGACTTTTGCACCTTGCCGAAGGTTGAAATTCGAAGCATCAACAACGCAATGTTCTTCAATCTCTCTAAAGACTCTCAGGCTGATCTATTTGCCAAGTTTATTAAGGACCAATGTGAAAAGAACTTTCCAGTCATGCGTACGGCCAAGGGAAGACGGTTTGTTTCTTCTTGTATTATCAATCCAAAGACGAAAAAGCCATGGGTATACTACAAGTACCCCCCACCTCATGTCGAGCAAGCAGTGACCGTTTCGCCTAGAGTTCCTGATAATTCATTGGCAAACTTCCTGTCCTGGTATTATGACGATCTCAATCTTGCAGCAGTCATTATCAAGAATCAAGACGATATTAATGATCTCGACATCATTCTCGACCCTATGGATCTGCTGAAGTATGGGAAGGAAGATATGATGAGGCTGCATGAGTCTCCTATTCGAGTATACTCTGGAAAGGATGAGGAGGCAAAGCCTTTCACACGAGTAGTGGCCTTCGCTATCAAGCTAAAGCTGTATGCAGGAGCTGGGCCACATAATGTCACTCTTCTGATTGGGTGACTTCACCAGTCTACGGGGAGTTTGTAGAGCCCACTACACGAAGAAGACTGATAAAGTCAACGCGGAAGAGTCAAAGATCAGATTTTTGATGAAAATTCGTGTACAGTATTTCGAGTACACGAACTGATCGTGTACTCGAACTTTTGTAATAAATTTCGTGTACTCCTAGGCCTAGTATAAATAGACGTATTTTGTACAGGTTTAGGTTGGAATCCCGAGGCATTTGCTCTCTAGACGTATTGAGGCACTTGTACTCGAACTTTTCAGATTTTATAAAAGTTTGCATTTTTCTTATTGCTTTCTTGATTCTAACCTGGATTCCGCACTCGTTAGACATCAACGATGATGATTATGAAGATAAAGTTTGGATCTTGATCAGTTTAAGGACCTACACCCACAAAGTAGTACAAAAGATCAGGTAGAAAATCTACTATTTTGAGCAAGAGGTAAGCTGCAAATCTTGGTTTTTAGGGTTTGTACAAAACCCAGCTATATGAACTTATAACCTGATGTTACTCCATCAAACCGTACTAGATTGACATGAAAATGAATTCTCCATCTTTGGATAACCTCACATTAAAGATTTGAGGTGGGTCATGACAATATCGATGGATGCAGGTCTTAGTTTCAACGTATGAACTCAGCAAGATAGTATCGACGATATTCCAGAAAACCAGCCAACTCCATTGCCGATTTTAACAAGTTCGACGGGTTCCCAGGCCTCCAATTCATCGAGATTACTAAGTTAAACCAAGTCCAAGGATATCTCAAATGTTACCCGTCGATACTAAGCAAAATCGAAGTGGGACTGTCGATACTAAGCATTGGTCGACACTACTAGTATCGACAGGGAGCCTAACCACCTCACCTTCGATACTAGTAAAATCGATGCAACATTTGTAACCCAGCTTCATCGATATTGTTACTATAAAGGACTCCAAGTAATTTAAAACGAGAACTAACTAGAATGGGTTAAGATCAAGGTTGCAATAGCCTTAAGACTACCTTAGTGTCGATGGAACTTCTTGATACAATCTAAGTGTTAGTCGAATGAGACAATCGTCGATATTTTTATGAAGGTGCCATCGATACTAGCTCATAGATAATTAAAACATATGCAAACTATATATATATATATATATATACAAGTGTTTAAATCATAAGATAGGGTTTGTAACATAACAAGGGAAGATAATGAACAATGGTTTTATCATAAACAACATTAGGGTTTTCATGTAAACTTGATAGCTTATTTTCTAACTAATATTATATATGTTTCCAACATTTTTGGTAACATATAAAATGAGTAAGTTTTAAAACCTATTGTTTATGTTAACATATTAAAATAAGGGTTATCATTTTAAGTTAACATAGGAATAAAACACTAAATTTTAATCTAAAAACCTAAGTTATTACTTTGAAAATATTATGATTTTCAAAACTTACGAAGTAACAAAGTTATACCTAAGTTTAAAACACATAAACAAGAGCATTACAGTATGTTAAGGCTTAACCTAAAATTGGTTAAGTGTTAGCATATTATATAACAAGAGAATCAGAACTAAATAGAGGACAAAGGCCTATAGGTGTTACCTAACTTTGGGGATAATACACACATCAATAACTTATACTTATAAGTTACACATAATTGGAATATAACACAGGATCGTGAATACAACAACAAGAACAATAACGAGCGCCTGCATTCTGTAATTACTTAGTCAACCACTACAACTACCAGCTGAGTTCATACGCCCCTTTTTACTAATCTTTTGATTTAACTGCGGGGCTGAGAACATGCTAAAACCTTTTCTTAAATGTTTTAGTACACTTTATGATAATAAGGTTTTACTTTGTTATTACATTCTTATGCCTTATTATGTTAATGTTAATAACTGTGAGTTTATAACTAATATTCTATGAGATGATATCTATGATTTCTATAAGTTCATAATTGTTATTCCTTTGAGACAATAACTGAGCATTCTAAGTGATAAGACTATTATTCCTCTGTGATCACAACCTTAATCCTTTTGAGGTTTACATGTTATTCCTGGTGAATTATTCTATTAATTCTAAGGAAATTATAACTGCTAATCATGTGAGAACATTGCAGTTAATTCTAAGTGAATAAATCTATTAATTCTATGGAAGTGTGTTTATCTATGAGATTTCTATGTAAGGATGAACATGAGGTTATGAGTTGATTATTATGGGATGAGAACTATAAGAACTCTTTTGATTTTTAGACAGCCTATTCCAACTCTATCATTTGTCACATGGGTTATAAGAGTATGATAATGTCAACTAATTATCTCATCACTTCTATTCTATGGACCGGTAGATGCCACACCCCGAGCCGGCGGGATGGATCGACTTTCCCGTCGGGCGGAAAGGTCTCGGGGCGCAATATCGTGAATGATAATCGGAATGATCAGATTGTTTACGTTGCACATGATATATAAATGAGAAACCGCTAAATGTAAACAGAATTATAAAGTTAAATTACATCAGTTTAGTTCATAATTTAACATTGTAAATCTATTGTCAATCATCATAAATCTTCTATCTTGTATCTGCACAAGATATACAAAATAATCTGTAAGATGATGCTTCAAAAATATGCATGTCCAAAAAGCTAGGTCCTCTAACTGGTAGTCTAGTTCAAAAGTAATACCTCCTTAGTTGACATGTTCGTCACCAGAGAAGTCATGCAAAAAGATCAAGTCAACACATGGTTGGTGAGTTCATTAAGCTTTATAAAAATGAATTTGAATGACCTGAATGACAACCTTAACCTCACCATTAACCACCTATACCATCCAGTTCAGTATGCTTATATGTAGGGCATATGTAGGGTACGAACTTACCGCGCGCCCAGCCACCGTCCCACCACATACTAAACCACATGATATATTGTTCCTGGTGATAATTAAGCATTTCATCCCATACCTTTGATTTCATAACCATTGATTCATAGCATTTGATTACCCTGAGAATGTTTACCTTGATCCCCCGAAATGACAACCTTAACCTCATCAACGACCACCTATGTTATCCAATCAAGTATGCTAATATATAGGGCATATGTAGGGGACAAGCCCTAGCCACCGTCCCACCACATACTGGACTGCTTAGCATATTGTTGTTAATGATAATTAAGCGTTACACTCCATTCACCTTCAATTTAGATTTTGATTTCCACAAATAGGTTGACCTCTGATCTCTTGAGTTCACCATGTATTCATGATTACCCCAAAGCACTTGTAGAAATATAATATTAAATGTTTAATTAAATTAACAACTAAGCATTTAAATACAACTAAGACATGATGATTGGCCCTTATTTGACTCAATCAGTTAGACTTAGTTGTTGGTGGTTGTCCAAGTTGTACCCTCTCACACGTGGCCCATATCAGGCATGACCCACAATGAGTCTACCTGTATGTGTCGGGACTTTCATGATGCCCATATCAGCTTGACCCATTGGTCTACTGTAGATGCCGGGACTTTAAGGATATCCTTTGATTCTTGATCTTCTTAGATTCTCTTGATTTCGTTTGATCGTTTAAGTTATGCCCATATAGCTTGACTACAAGAGTCTACTATTTATGCCAGGACTTTCCGTGTGTTACACGTGGTCTTGATTTACATACAACTGACATCCACCTTAGATTAAACAGTTAATGATTTCATTAGATCTTAATGATTTCATTATTTCCATGATTCATACATGGTTATGATTCCCATGATTCACTTGATTCTGATCTTTTGAATTTCATTATTTCCACAATGATTATAGATTCTTGATTTGGATCCTTAGTTTACTGATCACACACTGGATTAGACTTCCATTGCATTTGATCTTTAACTTTAGTTCTTTTGATTTCACTTTGAACTTAGATTCTTGATTTTTAACTCGATGGACTAAGGGTTTGTTTAGAGTTTAGTATTAAAGTATTACTCATAAGATAAGTAATTAATTAACTTATTGATTAATTCAGCTTAGCAGTTACCTAGACAGGAGTCTAGGAGTATAAACAAACATATATAAAGCATATAATAAGTAAAAAGCATTTACGTAAAACAGTTTAAATAAAAAGGTTTACGCATGCTTCTCAGCCCCGCGTTTGAAAACAAAATGTATAGAAAAGAAGCAATAAACTCTTATGTGTTGCTATGTATTGAATTACCACAAAATGCGTGCTCGTTGCTGAAGCCTATGTTTCTTCGGTTCCTGAGTTGTTTTAAGAAAATTCGAATACGATAAGTCTGTATAATCGTTTTCGTATCTAGGGTTTGGTCTCGGTGTGCAACTATGTGTACTATGTTACTAATATGTTCCTAGAATTCTTTCTAACTAGTCTACATGTACTACCCATAGTTTCTCCTTTATCCCGTAATTGACACATCTAAACCTTATTTACATAAGGTCTAGTTCAACATATTTAAAGTCCTTCAATTAAGACGTTTCAAATTTATTCATTTCTAGTTATACATTAAGTTAAAATCATTTCATTTAATTTTAAACGAGTTTACAATTTAATTTCTTTTATTAAAACATAACTTATTTAAGGAGATGTATTTTAGTCATGATGGGCTTGAGTTAAGCCCATTGGGCCAACCTCGGGCCCATTATTAGGCTTTGCTTTGGTATTTGACCCATGATCAACCTTTCGATTAACTTTTTCCTAGATAATCCCAATGAATTATCTAAATTATCTACCAGAGCTTATAAAACTTCCTAAGGATTAGGTGTTAATACTTAAATTAACCCTCCAAGCCTTAGGTTATCGTGTTGATCCCTGGTGATTCCTCCTATGTGTTGATCTCAAAGGTGTTGATAACCCTCATTTATTTGGTTGTATGGTTTAAGAAAAATCATTACATGAAAAACCCTATCCATGGTTTTTCTTGAATTGAACCCATTTTTATTTCCACGTGGGTTCCCATACACACACACACGTGATTAAACCCATGCACACACTCGTGTTGTTCATTATGTAAAATAGTGATAAACCTAAAAGCAAGTAAGCATGCATGGGTACGCTTAATTTCAAGTTCTCATCGACCAAGTTCAAGCTCAAACGGTTCAATGATGCGATGTTAGCCCTAAGTGTGCTGGCGGAAAGATAGGTTCGCTACTCAGGAGGGTTTACACATGAGGTTCGACTAGTTCAAAGAATGTATCCTAGGTTCGTTGTCCATCTAAGTGTCCGGCTTCTTCAAGGTTCGGTATCCAGGGTTCGGTTAAGTAAGGTTCGATGATGGCCTCAAGTTCGCAGGATGCAAGGTTCTTGTCACGTGCAGGTTCGACCACATGCAAGGCTTGCATGGCAGAAGTTCGGCCATGAGAAAGGTGCTGCTGGAGG
The DNA here is from genome assembly GCA_009363875.1 of Mikania micrantha. Classification (NCBI taxonomy): domain Eukaryota; kingdom Viridiplantae; phylum Streptophyta; class Magnoliopsida; order Asterales; family Asteraceae; genus Mikania; species Mikania micrantha. The sequence goes on from CM018681.1 coordinate 32,297,203, forward strand.
GGTTCGTTGGTGTCCCTGGTTTGTGGCAGCTCAGGTTCGTCTAGACAGTGGAGGTTCGCTCAAGTAGAAGCTTCCATGTTCGGCCAAGGGGTTCGTGGATAGCATAGGTTCGCTCGAAGGTAGGCTTCAGCCAACTTGAAGGTTCGGCTCTGGCCATGTTACAGTTGTTTAAGGTTCGGCCAATGGTAAAGAGGTTCGGCCAATCGGTTGTTGTCACAAACCAGTAGCCCTCATCTTCCTCGTCGATCCTAACCTGTTGCAGGTCTGTTTCAAAAGCTTCCTAGTTTCTTACAATGGTTTATCTTAAGGTTTCTAAGTTTTTTAAACCGACTAGATCAACAACAAGCTAAAGGAATCGTGATTCACACCAAGACCGAAATAAAAACTAGAGATTTACCTCGAAAATGATGGATGAATGCTTAGATCCCTTGTACTTTCGTGATCCCCAGATGATAGTGGTCGTTTTGACACCAAGAACTCGCGAATCCGATGAGAAACGATCAAGAAATCTTAGAGAGAAGTTTAGAGAGAGATTTTTTTAGAGAGAGGGAAAACGAAATTGTGGGTGAGAAATGATAGGTGGTGGTGGTTGTGGCATTCATGACCACATTAAATGGTTCATCAATACCCGGTAGGTTCGGTTTCATCCGGTTTCGCGAAAAAAGTCGGTTACTCGTAGTTTTCGTAACGAAACGACTCGGATTTAAAATAAGATTTATGAAATTATTTTAGGTGGTTATTCCTAGTAAATTAACTAAATATCTTCTTTTTATTTTAAATTTTCAGAAATATTTCATTAACTGTTTTAAATCGAATCGTACAGTCGTCGCGCGTATTCGTTCGAATCGTCACCCGTACGAATACGACGATAACTATGCTTTTCAATATTGTTTCCTAATTATCGGACATCATTCAGAACGTTAAAATTTTAGATTTATTCGTACAGATCGTCACCTATACGAATAATCCGTCGATTTAGCATTCATGTAACGACATCCGTGTTGTTTTGTTCTGTAGAGCCTCACATGCGATTATACGTAATAAAATCCTAACAAATAATCACATGATGGTTCTGTATTGCCAGATACTTATCTGACTGTTGAACCATCTTTTCTGAGTTTTGATTTCTCTGAAATTATTCTGAGTTTGTTCTTTGATACACGAAATGATAATGATATATGATATGAATACAACACACACTGAAATATGTAAAGTTTGTACCTGATTAATGTTCATGGCACTGTTGAGATCACTGTTCCGGTGACGTGTCCGGCACTGATGTTACAGTCTCCCATTGTTAAATAAATTTCGTCCCGAAATTTAAGAGTCGTTATCATGTACATGTTCCTCTGTAAACAGTTGGGGATACTTAGACTTCATGTGATCTTCGCGTTCCCAAGTAAACTCAGGTCCGCGCTTTGAGTTCCAACGAACATTTACAATCTGAATACGGCTTCGCCTCAATTGCTTAACTTTGCGATCCATATTCTCCAAAGGTTCCTCGATAAAGTGTAACTGTTCATCCACTTGAATTTCTTCGATCGGGATGACGAGTGACTCGTCAGCAAGGAATTTCTTTAAGTTTGAGACGTGAAACACGTCATGCACACCACTGAGTTCATATGGTAATCTCAGTCTATACGCCACAAGACCAATACGCTCAATGATCTCAAACAGCCCTACGTGTCGTGGTGCTAACTTTCCTTTCTTTCCAAAGCGGACTACACCTTTCCATGGGGATACCGTCAACATGACACGGTCTCCCACTTGAAATTCCAACGCCTTGCGCCGTTTATCGGCGTAGCTCTTTTGTCTGCTTCTTGTAGCTTGTAACCTTTGTTGAATCTGGGCAATCTTGTCGGTAGTCTCCTGAATAAGCTCTGGCCTAGTTATAGGTTATCTCCAACTTTAGTCCAACAAATCGGTGATTGACATTTTTGACCATACAAAGCCTCGAACGGTGCGCATACGATGCTACTATGATAACTGTTGTTGTAGGAGAATTCAATCAGTGGCAAATGAGAGTCCCAATCCCCACCGAAATCTAACATACAGGTTCTTAACATATCCTCTAGGGTCTGAATTGTACGTTCGCTTTGACCGTCCGTTTGTGGATTGTAAGCTGTAATCAGATTCAAGTGCGTCCCTAGAGATTTCTGTAATGATTGCCAGAACCTTGATGTGAATCTGTTGTCTCAATCAGAAATGATGGACAATGGTACACCGTGACGTACCACTATTTCATTCATGTACAATCTCGCCAGTTTATCCATCGTGAAGGTCTCACGCATTGGCAAGAAGTGAGCAGGTTTTGTCAAACGATCAATGATAACCCAGATCGTATCATGACCACTGGAAGTGCGGGGTAGCTTGGTAATAAAGTCCATACCTATTTGTTCCCACTTCCAGAGCTGAATCTCAGGCAGTTCCAGTAAACCAGATGGTTTCTGATGTTCCGCCTTTACCTTCACACACTAAAGACATCGACCGACGTACTCAGCTGTGTCTTTCTTCATCCCCAGCCACCAATAAAATCCACGTAAGTCTTGTTACATTTTATCAGCGCCTGGTTGCACAGAGTATTCAGTCTTGTGTGCTTCATCGAAGATAAGTCTTCTCAATTCGTCTACCGCAGGAATCCATATCCGATCCTTGTAGCAAAACACTCCATCAGGCTTAGTCTCAAGTTGTGTCTCAGCTCCGCAGTCGAGTACTTTCTTCAGATTTCCTCGGTCAACTGATTCTTGTTGTGCCTGTATAATCTTGTCTCGTATGCTTGTATGCAGAGTCATTCCCATTTCTCTGACGCGCAACGGTTTGACCCGTTCCTTCCGGCTCAAGGCATCAGCTACAACCTTCGCCTCTCCCGGATGGTACTTGATCACACAATCGTAATCATTCAGAAGTTCAACCCAACGACGATGTTGCATGTTGAGCTCCTTCTGATCAAGATATGTTGTAGACTCTTGTGATCAGTAAATATGGTACATTTAGGGCCATATAAGTAATGTCTCCAAATCTTCAACGCGAAGATTACAGCTCCCAGCTTTAGATCATGAGTAGTGTAGTTCTTCTCATGAATCTTTAACTGTCTTGATGCATAAGCAATAACTTTGTCCCTTGCATCAACACGCAACCAAGTCCCTGATGGGAGGCATCACAATAAACAACAAAGTCATCACATCCTTCTGGGAGAGACAGGATTGGAGCATCACATAGTTTCTGTTTCAATGTCTGGAAGGCATCTTCCTGTTTCTGCTCCCAGACAAACGGTTCGCTTTTCTGAGTTATCTTAGTGAGAGGCAAAGCTATCGTAGAAAAGTTTGAGATAAACCTTCTATAATAACCTGCCAATCCCATAAAAGACCGTATCTCCGTCGGTGTCTTTGGAGTATCCCAGTTCTTTATCGCTTCAATCTTGGCGGGGTCTACGTGTATTCCCTCGCTGTTGACTACATGACCCAGAAATTGAACTTCTCTTAGCCAAAATTCACACTTAGAGAATTTGGCATAAAGTTTCTCTTCTTTCAACAGCTCCATGATCTTTCTTAGATGTTGCTCGTGTTCCGTTTTGCTCTTCGAATAAATCAGTATGTCATCAATAAAGACAATGACAAACTGATCCAAATACGGTTTGCACACTCGGTTCATGAGGTCCATGAAAACCGCTGGTGCATTTGTCAATCCGAAAGGCATCACCATAAACTCGTAATGCCCGTATCTAGTTCGGATTGCCGTCTTTGGTATGCCTTCATCTTGAACTCTGAGTTGATGATATCCGGACCGTAGATCAATCTTTGAAAAATATTACGCTCCTTGTAGTTGATCGAACAAATCATCAATCCTTGGCAATGGATACCGATTCTAGATGGTTAGCTTGTTCAGCTCACGGTAGTCTATGCACATCCGGAATGATCCGTCTTTCTTCTTCACGAACAAGATCGAAGCTCCCCAAGGTGAGTAGCTCGGTCTGATGAAACATTTATCAAGTAGCTCCTGTAACTTGTTTGACAATTCCTGCATCTTTGAAGGTGCTAACCTGTAAGGAGATTTAGCAACAGGAGTTGCTCCAGGAACTAAGTCAATTCGGAACTCTACTCGTCGCGCAGGTGGCAAACCTGGTAAGTCTACGGGAAATACTTCCGAATATTCTTTCACTACCGGCACATCTTGAATCTTTTTCTTGTCCTTCTCCTTTTCCACCACATGAGCCAGGAATGCTACGCACTCCTTCTGTAGACACTTACGCGCCTTTATGGAAGAGATGATTTTGACACTTCGTTTTGCTTGATCCCCTCTAACTTCCAATACTCGATCGTTCGGCAATGGAACTCGAAGCAGCTTTTCAGAACAGATGACTTCCACTCGATTTGAAAAAAGCCAATCCATCCCAACAATGATGTCGAAACTACCCAAGTCCATCGGTATCAAATCGATGGTGAATGTATGACCATTAAGTGTCAATGGACAATTCGTGTATACTGTGCTAACTATGATCTGTTTCCCGTTAGCTACTTTTATAATTTAAGGGGAATCTAAAAGTTCCTCACTAGAATCTAGTTGGCATGCAAAATCGGTAGAGATAAAACTCCGATCCGCACCAGTGTCAAATAGAATAGATGCATAAAATTCATGTAAGAGAAATGTACCAGTGACCACATTCGGGTCTTGGCGTGCAGCTGGAGCTCCTATAGCAAAAGCTCTTCCACGGGATGCTGGAACTGCCTGTTGTGCCTTCTTCGGGCAGTTATTTGCAAAATGGCCCTGTTCGCCACTATTATAGCATCCACCGTTGTTTTGGTTGTTGGGTGGAGGGAGATCTAAAGCAGCATTGTTGACTGCTTGGTTTGATGTTATCCTGCATTGCTGGACCCAGTGTCCCTTTCTTCCATATCCCGTGCAATGACGGCATTGATTGTTAGCACCATGATGATACTGGCACTTAGCACACAAAGGGTGTGGGCCAGTATATGGCTTCTTATGCACGTTCTGCAGTGCCATAGCTACTTGGTTAAGTGGAGTAGCCATAGTGTAGTTCTTTATGGTCTTCTGTTTCTTCTTCGGGTGTTGATGGTGATGAGGTTTCTTGGAAGACTCTTCCCTTAGCTTAGCATTGTCAGCCTCTTTCTTCAGAGTTCCAGAGGCTACCATCAGATCAGTGAGTTTCACAGACAAACTCACAGCAGACTCCAAGGTAACAGGGTTTGCTGCAACAACTAAACCCTGAATGCTGGCGGGTAGTCCACCTACATATCGATCAATTCTTTTCTCCAGGGTTGGTACCATGTCTGGCACCAAGGCTACCAACTCATGATAGCAGGTAGTGTACCCCAGATGATCAGCTCCTTTCATCACATGATTGGACAGTTCAACTTCCAATCTTTGCAGCTCATTCTTGGGACAGAATTCGTTCCTCAGGAGTGTCTTGAATTCTTCCCATCGCATTGCCATCGCTTCTTCTCTTCCTCTAGCCTTAATCTGTAAGTTCCACCATGTTAAAGCCCGCTTGTTAAATGATCCAGCAGAGTAGCGAACTTTATGGTGCAATGGACAACCGCTAATGTCCAGAGTAGTCTCCATCTTTTCAATCCATTGGATCAATCCAACGGCTCTTTCAGTACCGCTAAAGCTTGGCGTCTTACATCCCACAAAAGACTTGTAGCAGTAGTGTGATGCAGTACCAGTGTTTCCACTGGCCTCCTCTGATGAGTTCCCGGTGTTGTTGCTGTCGTTCCGGATACGGTTGAGCATATCCGGCATAACTTCCTTCAGCTGGTTAGTCAGTTGACTGCTCAGTAGTGTTGCCAAGGCAACAGTAACACGATCTAGTATCTGAGTCGTGTTCGGGTTTGGAGGAGGAATAACTGGAGGAGGAAGTGGTGGAGGAGGTGAGTCAGCTGGTGAGGGCGTTGACAAATGTGGAGCAGAACTCTGTGGTGGTGGAACAATGGAAGGAGGTCTTCTCGATGGCATTCTGATCATAACCAAAAGTATATTAATTAGTGTAATGATCGAATGCAGAAGACACAATGCAAGTAAAACCCTATCTTCTCTACATGAGGTTCCCTAGGTTATAGTCTAGGCCAAAACGTTTAAACAAGTGACCTATATTTCTATATAACCATGGCTCTGATACCAATCTGTCACACCCCAAGCCGACGGGATGGATCGACTTTCCCGTCGGGCGGAAAGATCTCGGGGCGCGATATCGGGAATGATAATCGGAATGACCAGATTGTTTACGTTGCACGTGATATATAAATAAGAAACTGCTAAATGTTAATAGAATTACAAAGTTATAATTTAACAATGTAAATCTATTGGCAATCATCATAAATCTTCTATCTTGTATCTGCACAAGATATACAAAATAATCTGTAAGATGATGCTTCAAAAATATGCACGTCCAAAAATCTAGGTCCTCTAAGTGGTAGCCTAGTTCAAAAGTAATAACTCCTTAGTTGACCTATTCGTCACCTGAGAAGTCATGCAAAAAGATCAAGTCAACACATGGTTGGTGAGTTCATTAAGCTTTATAAAAATGAATTTGAATGACCTGAATGACAACCTTAACCTCACCATTAACCACCTATACCATCCAGTTCAGTATGCTTATATATAGGGCATATGCAGGGTCAAACTTACCGCCCGCCCAGCCACCGTCCCACCACATACTAAACCACATGATATATTGTTCCTGGTGCTAATTAAGCATTTCATCCCATACCTTTGATTTCATAACCATTGATTCATAGCATTTGATTACCATGAGAATGTTTACCTTGATCCCCCGAAATGACAACCTTAACCTCATCAACGACCACCTATGCTATCCAATCAAGTATGCTAATATATAGGGCATATGTAGGGGACAAGCCCTAGCCACTGTCCCACCACATACCGGACTGCTTAGCATATTGTTGTTAATGATAATTAAGCGTTACACTCCATTCACCTTCAATTTAGATTTTGATTTCCACAAATAGGTTTACCTATGATCTCTTGAGTTCACCATGTATTCATGATTACCCCAATGCACTTGTAGAAATATAATATTAAATGTTTAATTAAATTAATAACTAAGCATTTAAATACAACTAAGACATGATGATTGGGCCTTATTTGACTCAATCAATTAGACTTAGTTGTTGGTGGTTGTCCAAGTTGTACCCTCTCACACGCGGCCCATATCAGGCATGACCCACAATGAGTCTACCTGTATGTGTCGGGACTTTCATGATGCCCATATCAGCTTGACCCATTGGTCTACTGTAGATGCCGGGACTTTAAAGATATCCTTTGATTCTTGATCTTCTTAGATTCTCTTGATTTCGTTTGATCGTTTAAGTAATGCCCATATAGCTTGACTACAAGAGTCTACTATTTATGCCGGGACTTTCCGTGTGTTACACGTGGTCTTGATTTACATACAACTGACATCCACCTTAGATTAAACAGTTGATGATTTCATTAGATCTTAATGATTTCATTATTTCCATGATTCACACACGGTTATGTTTCCCATGATTCACTTGATTCTCTTGATTCTGATCTTTTGAATTTCATAATTTCCACAATGATTATAGATTCTTAATTTGGATCCTTAGTTTACTGATCACACACTGGATTAGATTTCCATTGCATTTGATCTTTAACTTTAGTTCTTTTGATTTCACTTTGAATTTAGATTCTTGATTTATAACTCGATGGACTAAGGGTTTGTTTAGAGTTTAGTATTAAAGTATTACTCATAAGATGAGTAATTAATTAACTTATTGATTAATTCAGCATAGCAGTTACCTAGACAGGAGTCTAGGAGTATAAACAAACAAATATAAAGCATATAATAAGTAAAAAGCATTTACGTAAAACAGTTTAAATAAAAAGGTTTACGCATGCTTCTCCGCCCCGCGTTTGAAAACAAAATGTTTAGAAAAGGGGCAATAAACTAACCTGTGTTGCTCTGTATTGAATTACCACAAAATGTGCGCTCGTTGTTGTAGCCTATGTTTCTTCGGTTCCTGAGTTGTTTTAAGAAAATTCGAATACGATAAGTATGTATAATCGTTGTCGTATCTAGGGTTTGGTCTCGGTGTGCAACTTAGTGTACTATGTTACAAATATGTTTCTAGAATTCTTTCTAACTAGTCTACATGTACTACCCATAGTTTCTCCTTTATCCCGTAATTGACGCATCTAAACCTTATTTAAAGAAGGTCTAGTTCAACATATTTAAAGTCCTTCAATTAAGACGTTTTAAATTTATTCATTTCTAGTTATACATTAAGTTAAAATCATTTCATTTAATTTTAACGAGTCTACAATTTAATTTCTTTTATTAAAACATAACTTATTTAAGGAGATGTATTTTAGTCATGATGGGCTTGAGTTAAGCCCATTGGGCCAACCTCGGGCCCATTATTAGGCTTTGCTTTGGCATTTGACCCATGATCAACCTTTCGATTAAATTTTTCCTAGATAATCCCAATGAATTATCTAAATTATCTACTAGAGCTTATAAAACTTCCTAAGGATTAGGTGTTAATACTTAAATTAACCCTCCAAGCCTTAGGTTATCGTGTTGATCCCTGGTGATTCCTCGTATGTGTTGATCTCAAAGGTGTTGATAACCCTCATTTATTTGGTTGTATGGTTTAAGAAAAATCCTCACATGGAAGACCCTATCCATGGTTTTTCTTGAATTGAACCCATGTTTATTTCCGCGTGGGTTCCCATACACACACACGTGATTAAACCCATGCACACACTCGTGTTGTTCATTATGTAAAATAGTGATAAACCTTAAAACATGTAAGCATGCATGGGTACGCTTAATTTCAAGTTCTCATCGACCAAGTCCCAGCTCAAACGGTTCAATGATGCGATCTTAGCCCTAAGTGTGCTGGCCGGAAGGTAGGTTCGTTGCACAGGAGGGTTTACACATGAGGTTCGGCTAGTTCAAAGAATGTATCCTAGGTTCGTTGTCCATCTAAGTGTCCGGCTTCTACAAGGTTCGGTATCCAGGGTTCGGTTAAGTAAGGTTCGGTGATGGCCTCAGGTTCGCAGGATGCAAGGTTCGTGTCACGTGCAGGTTCGGCCACATGCAAGGCTTGCATGGCAGAGGTTCGGCCATGAGAAAGGTGCGGCTGGAGGGGTTCATTGGTGTCCCTGGTTTGTGGTAGCTCAGGTTAGTCAAGACCAGTGGAGGTTCCGTCAAGTAGAAGCTTCCAGGTTCGGCCAAGGGGTTCGTGGATAGCATAGGTTCGCTCAATGGTAGGGTTCGGCCAACTTGAAGGTTCGACTCTGGCCATGTTACAGCTGTTTAAGGTTCGGCCAATGGTAAAAAGGTTCGGCCGATCGGTTGTTTTCACGAACCAGTAGCCCTCATCTTCCTCGTCGATCCTAACCTGTTGCATGTATGTTTCCAAAGCTTCCTAGTTGCTTACAATGGTTTATTATAAGGTTTCTAAGTGTTTTAAACCGGTTAGATCAACAACAAGCTAAAGGAATCGTGATTCACTCCAAGACCAAAATAAATACTAGAGATTCACCTCGAAAATGATGCATGAATGCTTAGATCCCTTGTACTTTCGTGATCCCCAGATGATAGTGGTCGTTTTGACACCAAGAACTCGCGAATCCGATGAGAAACGATCAAGAAATCTAAGAGAGAGATTTTTTTAGAGAGAGAGGGAAAACGAAATTGTGGGTGAGAAATGATAGGTGGTGGTGGTTGTGGCATTCATGACCACATTAAATGGTTCATCAATACCCGGTAGGTTCGGTTTCATTCGGTTTCGCGAAAAAAGTCGGTTATTCGTAGTTTTCGTAACGAAACGACTCAGATTTAAAATAAGATTTATGAAATTATTTTAGGTGGTTATTCCTAGTAAATTAACTAAATATCTTCTTTTTATTTTAAATTTTCATAAATATTTCATTAACTGTTTTAAATCGAATCGTACAGTCGTCGCGAGTATTCGTTCGAATCATCACCCGTACGAATACGACGATAACTATGCTTTTCAATATTGTTTCCTAATTATCGGACATCATTCAGAACGTTAAAATTTCAGATTTATTCGTACAGATCGTCACCTATACGAATAATCCGTCGATTTAGCATTCACGTAACGACATCCGTGTTGTTTTGTTCTGTAGAGCCTCACATGCGATTATACGTAATAAAATCCTAACAAATAATCACATGATGGTTCTGTATTGCCAGATACTTATCTGACACTTGAACCATATTTTCTGAGTTCTGATTTCTCTGAAATTATTCTGAGTTTGTTCTTTGATACACGAAGTGATAATGATATATGATATGAATACAACACACACTAAAATATGTTAAGTTTGTACCTGATTAATGTTCATGGCACTGTTGAGATCACTGTTCCGGTGACATTTCCGGCACTGATGTTACAGTCCCCCCTTGTTAGATAAATTTCGTCCCGAAATTTAAGAGTTGTTATCAGGTACGTGTTCCTCTGTAAACAGTTGGGGATACTTGGACTTCATGTGATCTTCGCGTTCCCAAGTAAACTCAGGTCCTCGCTTTGAGTTCCAAGGAACCTTTACAATCTGAATACGGCTTCGCCTCTGTTGCTTAACTTTGCGATCCATATTCTCCAAAGGTTCCTCGATAAAGTGTAACTGTTCATCCACTTGAATTTCTTCGATCGGGATGACGAGTGACTCGTCAGCAAGGAATTTCTTTAAGTTTGAGACGTGAAACACGTCATGCACACCACTGAGTTCATTTGGTAATCTCAGTCTATACGCCACATGACCAATACGTTCGATGATCTTAAACGGCCCTACGTATCCTGGTGCTAACTTGCCTTTCTTTCCAAAGTGGACTACACCTTTCCATGGGGATACCGTCAACATGACACGGTCTCCCACTTGAAATTCCAACGCCTTGAGCCGTTTATCGGCGTAGCTTTTCTTGTCTGCTTCTTGTAGCTTGTAACCTTTGTTGAATCTGGGCAATCTTGTCGGTAGTCTCCTGAATAAGCTCCAACAAATCGGTGATCGACATTTTTGACCATACAAAGCCTTGAACAGTGCGCATACGATGCTACTATGATAACTGTTGTTGTAGGAGAATTCAATCAGTGGCAAATGAGAGTCCCAATTCCCACCGAAATCTAACACACAGGTTCTTAACATATCCTCTAGGGTCTGAATTGTACATTCGCTTTGACCGTCATTTTGTGGATGGTAAGCTGTACTCAGATTCAAGTGCGTCCCTAGAGATTTCTGTAATGATTGCCAGAACCTTGATGCGAATCTGCTGTCTCTATCAGAAATGATGGACAATGGTACACCATGACGTACCACTATCTCATTGATGTACAGTCTCGCCAGTTTATCCATCGTGAAGGTCTCACGCATTAGCAAGAAGTGAGCAGATTTTGTCAAACGATCAATGATAACCCAGATCGTATCATGACCACTGGAAGTGTGGGGTAGCTTGGTAATAAAGTCCATAGCTATTTGTTCCCACTTCCAGAGCTGAATCTCAGGCAGTTCCAGTAAACCAGACGGTTTCTGGTGTTCCGCCTTTACCTTCGCACACGTAAGACATCGACCGACGTACTCGGCTATGTCTTTCTTCATCCCCGGCCACCAATAAAATTCACGTAAGTCTTGGTACATTTTATCAGCGCCTGGTTGCACAGAGTAATTAGTCTTGTGTGCTTCATCGAAGATACGTCTTCTCAATTCGTCTACCGCAGGAATCCATATCCGATCCTGGTAGCAGATCACTCCATCAGGCTTAGTCTCAAGTTGTTTCTCTGCTCCGCAGTCGAGTTCTTTCTTCAGATTTCCTCGGTCAATTGATTCTTGTTGTGCCTGTATAATCTTGTCTCGTAAGCTTGTATGCACAGTCATTCCCATTGCTCTTACGCACAAGGGTTTGACCCGTTCCTTCTGGCTCAAGGCATCGGCTACAACGTTCGCCTTTCCCGGATGGTACTTGATCACACAATCGTAATCATTCAGAAGTTCAACCCAACGACGATGTTGCATTTTGAGCTCCTTCTGATCAAAGATATGTTGTAGACTCTTGTGACCAGTAAATATGGTACATTTAGTGCCATATAAGTAATGTCTCCAAATCTTCAATGCGAAGATTACAGCTCCCAGCTCTAGATCATGAGTAGTGTAGTTCTTCTCATGAATCTTTAACTGTCTTGATGCATAAGCAATAACTTTGTCCCGTTGCATCAACACGCAACGAACTCCCTGATGGGAGGCATCACAATAAACAACAAAATCATCACATCCTTCTGGGAGAGATAGGATTGGAGCATCAAATAGTTTCTGTTTCAATGTCTGGAAGGCATCTTCTTGTTTCAGCTCCCAGACAAACGGTTCGCTTTTCTGAGTTAGCTTAGTGAGAAGCAAAGTTATCTTAGAAAAGTTCGAGATAAACCTTCTATAATAACCTGTCAATCCCATAAAAGACCGTATCTCCGTCGGTGTCTTTGGAGTATCCCAGTTCTTTATTGCTTCAATCTTGACGGGGTCTACGTATATTCCCTCGCTGTTGACTACATGACCCAGAAATTGAACTTCTCTTAGCCAAAATTCACACTTAGAGAATTTGGCATAAAGTTTCTCTTCTTTCAACAGCTCCATGATCTTTCTTAGATGTTGCTTGTGTTCCGTTTTTGCTCTTCGAATAAATTAGTATGTCATCAATAAAGACAATGACAAACTTATCCAAATACGGTTTGCACACTCGGTTCATGAGGTCCATGAAAACCGCTGGTGCATTTGTCAATCCGAAAGGCATCACCGTAAACTCGTAATGCCCGTATCTGGTTCTGATTGCCGTCTTTGGTATGTCTTCATCTTGAACTCTGAGTTGATGATATCCGGACCGTAGATCAATCTTTGAAAAATATTACGCTCCTTGTAGTTGATCGAACAAATCATCAATCCTTGGCAATGGATACCGATTCTAGATGGTTAGCTTGTTCAGCTCACGGTAGTCTATGCACATCCGGAATGATCCGTCTTTTTTCTTCACGAACAAGACCGAAGCTCCCCAAGGTGAGTAGCTCGGTCTGATGAAACATTTATCATGTAGCTCATGTAACTGGTTTGACAATTCCTGCATCTTTGAAGGTGCTAACCTGTAAGGAGATTTAGCAACAGGAGTTGCTCCAGGAACTAAGTCAATTCGGAACTCTACCGGTCGCGCAGGTGGCAAAACTGGTAAGTCTACGGGAAATACTTCCGAATATTCTTTCACTACCGGCACATCTTGAATCTTTTTCTTGTCCTTCTCCTTTTCCACCACATGAGCCAGGAATGCTACGCACTGCTTCTGTAGACACTTACGCGCCTTTATGCAAGAAATGATTTTGACACTTCATTTTGCTTGATCCCCTCTAACTTCCAATACTCGATCGTTCGGCAATGGAACTTGAAGCAGCTTTTCTGAATAGATGACTTCCACTCGATTTGAAGAAAGCCAATCCATCCCAACAATGATGTCGAAACTACGCAACTCCATCGGTATCAAATCGATGGTGAATGTATGACCATTAAGTGTCAATGGGCAATTCCTGTATACTGTGCTAACTGTGATCTGTTTCCCATTAGCTACTTTTATAATGTAAGGGGAATCTAAATGTTCCTAACTAGAATCTAGTTGGCATGCAAAATCGGTAGAGAAAAAACTCTGATCCACACCAGTGTCAAATAGAACAGATGCATAAAATTCATGTAAGAGAAATGTACCAGTGACCACATTCGGGTCTTGGCGTGCAGCTGGAGCTCCTATAGCATAAGCTCTCCCACGGGGTGCTGGAACTGCCTGTTGTGCCTTCTTCGGGCAGTTATTTGCAAAGTGGCCCTGTTCGCCACAGTTATAGCATCCACCGTTGTTTTGGTTGTTGGGTGGAGGGAGAGCTAAAGCAGCATTGTTGACTGCTTGGTTTGATGTTATCCTGCATTGCTGGACCCAGTGTCCCTTTCTTCCACATCCCGTGCTATGACGGCATTGATTGTTAGCAGTATGATGATACTGGCACTTAGCACACAAAGGGTGTGGGCCAGTATATCGCTTCTTATGCACGTTCTGCAATGCCATAGCTACTTGGTTAAGTGGAGTAGCCATAGTGTAGTTCTTTATGGTCTTCTGTTTCTTCTTAGGGTGTTGATGGTGATGAGGTTTCTTGGAAGACTCTTCCCTTAGCTTAGCATTGTCAGCCTCTTTCTTCAGAGTTCCAGAGGCTACCATCAGATCAGTGAGTTTCCCCGACAAACTCACAGCAGACTCCAAGGTAACCGGGTTTGCTGCAACAACTAAACCCTGAATGCTGGCGGGTAGTCCACCTACATATCGATCAATTCTTTTCTCCAGGGTTGGTACCATGTCTGGCACCAAGGATACCAACTCATGATAGCGGGTAGTGTACCCCAGATGATCAGCTCCTTTCATCACATGATTGGACAGTTCAACTTCCTATCTTTGCAGCTCATTCTTGGGACAGAATTCATTCCTCAGGAGTGTCTTGAATTCTTTCCATGGCATTGCCATCGCTTCTTCTCTTCCTCTAGCCTTAATCTATGAGTTCCACCATGTTAAAGCCCACTTATTAGATGATCCAGCAGAGTAGCGAACTTTATGGTGCTATGGACAACCGCTAATGTCCAGAGTAGTCTCCATCTTTTCAATCCATTGGATCAATCCAACGGCTCTTTCAATACCGCTAAAGCTTGGCGGCTTACATCCCACAAAAGACTTGTAGGAGTAGTGTGATGCAATACCAGTGTTTCCACAGGCTTCCCCTGATGAGTGCCCGGTGTTGTTGCAATCGTTCCGGATACGGTTGAGCATGTCTGGCATAACTTCGTTCAGCTGGTTAGTCAGTTGACTACTCAGTAGTGTTGCCAAGGCAACAGTAGCAGGATCTAGTATCTGAGTCGCGTTCGGGTTTGGAGGAGGAATAACTGGAGGAGAAGGTGGTGGAGGAGGTGAGTCAGCTGGTGAGGGCGTTGGCGAATGTGGAGCAGAACTCTGTGGTGGTGGTGGTACAATAGAAGGAGGTCTTCTCGGTGGCATTATGATCAAAACCAAAAGTATATTAATTAGTGCAATGATCGAATGCAGAAGACACAGTGCAAGTAAAACCCAATCTTCTCTACATGAGGTTCCCTAGGTTATAGTCTAGGCCAAACCGTTTAAACAAGTGACCTATATTTCTCTATAACCATGGCTCTGATACCAATCTGTCACATCCCAAGCCGGCGGAATGGATCGACTTTCCCGTCGGGCGGAAAGGTCTCGGGGCGCAATATCGGGAATGATAATCGGAATGAGCAGATTGTTTATGTTGCACATGATATATAAATGAGAAACTGCTAAATGTTAATAGAATTATAAAGTTAAATTACATCAGTTTAATTCATAATTTAACAATGTAAATCTATTGTCAATCATCATAAATCTTCTCTCTTGTATGTGCACAAGATATACAAAATAATCTGTAAGATGATGCTTCAAAAATATGCAGGTCCAAAAATCTAGGTCCTCTAACTGGTAGCCTAGTTCAAAAGTAATAACTCCTTAGTTGACATGTTCGTCACCTGAAAAGTCATGCAAAAAGATCAAGTCAACACATGGTTGGTGAGTTCATTAAGCTTTATAAAAATGAATTTGAATGACCTGAATGACAACCTTAACCTCACCATTAACCACCTATACCATCCAGTTCAGTGTGCTTATTTATAGGGCATATGTAGGGTCGAACTTACCGCCCGTCCAGCCACCGTCCCACCACATACTAAACCATATGATATATTGTTGCTGGTGATAATTAAGCATTTCATCCCATACCTTTGATTTCATAACCATTGATTCATATCATTTGATTACCCTGAGAATGTTTACCTTGATCCCCCGAAATGACAACCTTAACCTCATCAACGACCACCTATGCTATCCAATCAAGTATGCTAATATATAGGGCATATGTAGGGGACAATCCCTAGCCACCGTCCCACCACATACCGAACTGCTTAGCATATTGTTGTTAATGATAATTAAGTGTTTCACTCCATTCACATTCAATTTATATTTTGATTTCCACAAATAGGTTTGCCTCTGATATCTTGAGTTCACCATGTATTCATGATTACCCCAAAGCACTTGTAGAAATATAATATTAAATGTTTAATTAAATTAATAACTAAGCATTTAAATACAACTAAGACATGATGATTGGGCCTTATTTGACTCAATCAATTAGACTTAGTTGTTGGTGGTTGTCCAAGTTGTACCCTCTCACACGAGGCCCATATCAGGCATGACCCACAAGGAGTCTACCTGTATGTGTCGTGACTTTCAATATGCCCATATCAGCTTGACCCATTGGTCTACTGTAGATGCCGGGACTTTAAGGATATCCTTTGATTCTTGATCTTCTTAGATTCTCTTGATTTCGTTTGATCGTTTAAGTTATGCCCATATAGCTTGACTACAAGAGTCTACTATTTATGCCGGGACTTTCCGTGTGTTACACGTGGTCTTGATTTACATACAACTGACATCCACCTTAGATTAAACAGTTAATGATTTCATTAGATCTTAATGATTTCATTATTTCCATGATTCACACAAGGTTATGATTCCCATGATTCACTTGATTCTCTTGATTCTGATCATTTGAATTTCATGATTTCCACAATGATTATAGATTTTTGATTTGGATCCTTTGTTTACTGATCACACACTGGATTAGATTTCCATTGCATTTGATCTTTAACTTTAGTTCTTTTGATTTCACTTTGAATTTAGATTCTTGATTTTTAACTCGATGCGCTAAGGGTTTGTTTAGAGTTTAGTATTAAAGTATTAGTCATAAGATGACTAATTAATTAACTTATTGATTAATTCAGCATAACAGTTACCTAGACAGGAGTCTAGGAGTATAAACAAACATATATAAAGCATATAATAAGTAAAAGCATTTACGTAAACCAGTGTAAATAAAAAGGTTTACGCATGCTTCTCAGCCCCGCGTTTGAAAACAAAATGTTTAGAAAAGGGGCAATGAACTCTCCTGTGTTGCTATGTATTGAATTACCACAAAATGCGCGCTCATTGTTGTAGCCTATGTTTCTTCGGTTCCTGAGTTGTTTTAAGAAAATTCGAATACGATAAGTCCGTATAATCGTTGTCGTATCTAGGGTTTGGTCTCGGTGTGCAACTAAGTGTACTATGTTACTAATATGTTTATAGAATTCTTTCTAACTAGTCTACATGTACTACCCATAGTTTCTCCTTTATCCCGTAATTGACACATCTAAACCTTATTTACACAAGGTCTAGTTCAACATATTTAAAGTCCTTCAATTAAGACGTTTTAAATTGATTCATTTCTAGTTATACATTAAGTTCAAATCATTTCATTTAATTTTAAACGAGTTTACAATTTAATTTCTTTTATTAAAACATAACTTATTTAAGGAGATGTATTTTACTCATGATGGCTTTAGTTAAGCCCATTGGGCCAACCTCGGGCCCATTATTAGGCTTTGCTTTGGCATTTGACCCATGATCAACATTTCGATTAACTTTTTCCTAGATAATCCCAATGAATTATCTAAATTATCTACCAGAGCTTATAAAACTTCCTAAGGATTAGGTGTTAATACTTAAATTAACCCTCCAAGCCTTAGGTTATCGTGTTGATCCCTGGTGATTCCTCCTATGTGTTGATGTCAAAGGTGTTAATAACCCTTATTTATTTGGTTGTATGGTTTAAGAAAAATCATTACTTGGAAAACCCTATCCATGGTTTTTCTTGAATTGAACCCATGTTTATTTCCACGTGGGTTCCCATACACACACACATGATTAAACCCATGCACACACTCGTGTTGTTCATTATATAAAATAGTGATAAACCATAAAACATGTAAGCATGCATGGGAACGCTTAATTTCAAGTTCTCATCGACCAAGTTCAAGCTCAAACGGTTCAATGATGCGATCGTAGCCCTAAGTGTGCTGGCCGAAAGGTAGGTTTGCTGCTCAGGAGGGTTTACACATGAGGTTCGGCTAGTTCAGAGAATGTATCCTAGGTTCGCTGCCCATCTAAGTGTCCGGATTCTTCAAGGTTCGGTATCCAGGGTTCGGTTAAGTAAGGTTCGGTGATGGCCTCAGGTTCGCAGGATGCAAGGTTCGTGTCACGTGCAGGTTCGGCCACATGCAAGGCTTGCATGGCACAGGTTCGGCCATGAGAAAATTGCGGCTGGAGGGGTTCGTTGGTGTCCCTGGTTTGTGGCAGCTCAAGTTCGTCCAGACCAGTGGAGGTTCGGTCAAGTAGAAGCTTCCAGGTTCGGCCAAGGGGTTCATGGATATCATAGGTTCGCTCGAAGGTAGGGTTCTGCCAACTTGAAGGTTCAGCTCTGGCCATGTTACAGCTGTTTAAGGTTCGGCCAATGGTAAAGAGGTTCGGCCAATCGGTTGTTGTCACAAACCAGTAGCCCTCATCTTCCTCGTCGATCCTAACCTGTTGCAGGTCTTTTTCAAAGCTTCCTAGTTGCTTACAATGGTTTATCTTAAGGTTTCTAAGTGTTTTAAACCGGTTAGATCAACAACAAGCTAAAGGAATCGTGATTCACACCAAGACCGAAATAAAAACTAGAGATTTACCTCGAAAATGATGGATGAATGCTTAGATCCCTTGTACTTTCGTGATCCCTAGATGATAGTGGTCGTTTTGACACCAAGAACTCGCGAATCTGATGAGAAACGATCAAGAAATCTTAGAGAGAAGTTTAGAGGGATATTTTTTTAGAGAGAGAGGGAAAACGAAATTGTGGGTGAGAAATGATAGGTGGTGGTGGTTGTGGCATTCATGACCTCATTAAATGGTTAATCAATACCCGGTAGGTTCGGTTTCGTTCGGTTTCGCGAAAAAAGTCGGTTATTCGTAGTTTTCGTAACGAAACGACTCGGATTTAAAATAAGATTTATGAAATTATTTTAGGTGGTTATTCCTAGTAAATTAACTAAATATCTTCTTTTTATTTTAAATTTTCAGAAATATTTCATTAACTGTTTAAAATCGGATCATACAGTCGTCACGCGTATGCGTTCGAATCGTCACCCGTACGAATACGACGATAACTATACTTTTCAATATTGTTTTCTAATTATCGGACATCATTCAGAACGTTAAAATTTCAGATATATTCATACAGATCGTCATCTATACGAATAATCCGTCGATTTAGCATTCACGTAACGACATCCATGTTGTTTTGTTCTGTAGAGCCTCATATACGATTATACGTAATAAAATCCTAACAAATAATCACATGATGGTTCTGTATTGCCAGATACTTATATGACTGTTGAACTATATTTTCTGAGTTCTGATTTCTCTGAAATTATTCTGAGTTTGTTCTTTGATACACGAAATGATAATGATATATAATATGAATACAACACACACCGAAATATGTAATTTTGTACCTGATTACTGTTCATGGCACTGTTGAGATCACTGTTCCGGTGACGTTTCCGGCACTGATCTTTCAGTAGATAGAGAGACTGACCTCTCTTGTGTCATAAGCTGGTGGCAGATAGTTAGGAGGTCTTGGGGGATTACTAAGGAATAGGAAGGAATTGAGGACACTGTGGTTTTCCTTTGTGGTGGCTACAATGTGGTCAATTCAATCCTATAGATCAATTGGATAGAACTACGTGTCAGACTTACTATCACTTCCTAATCAGATGTGAGTAATAGTAAGTCAAAGAGTATACCACCCCTGATAACTGTGGTAACACCTGTGGTAATCCACTATTAAAAACTGTGGATAATTTACTCTCTAAAATCTAAAGAGTATGCCACCATTAATAAATGTGGCAATCCACTATGTATAATTGTGGAGAATAGTACTCTTTAAAGCGTATTATGTTATGATGAGATCAATGTGAGGTAACGGGTTATTATATGGGAAATTCTAATTGTGAGTAAATCTGTGTGTGATGAAATGGGTATCTATAGATACAATACAGGTGGTATTGAGTTCGGTTAGGTGTGTGGTGGGCTGGCAGTTTCATTCGTGATATGCATGCCCTATATATAAGCATACTTAACTGGACAATATCCTATCTGTAGATGTAACTATAGAGAGGACATTGGGATGAGTTAATGCCAAGAGAGAATAACTAAGTTTTGTGGATTACAAGATGTTGTGTAAATAACTCCAACAGTGTTTAAATAACTAAACTTATGAACTCACCAACCTAGTGTTGACTTTGTTTAAATGCATGTTTTCTCATGTGATGAACAGGTCTAGTTGCAAGCATCAGAGATAAGCTAGTGGACTTTAGAAGAGACCCAGCTTACTTTTGTGATGTGTATATTTGTGAATGGCATAGCTTTGAATTATCTTTTGTAAATCTTGTGCAGATACAAGATAGAAACCTAATGATTCTTTTTGGGTATATTTACTTAGTTAAATTATGAACATATACTGTGTAATTTAACTTAGTAATTCTATATCAATGTCATGTTAGCATTTCTCCTTATATATCATGTGCCATGTAAACAATCTGATCACTATGATTATCACACGATATCGCGCCCCGAGAACCTTCCGCCTGACGGAAAAGTAGATTCAGCCCGCCGGATCGAGGTGTGACAGTTCTCACCCACGTTCACGATTTCTCGCGTATTTTCAAATCGCGGCACTCACGATCGTATTAGTAACGAGGATTTCAAACAACGATGACGTGGGCCAGGAAAACAGTCCACTTAGTGGCCTAAATCTTAACTGTGGATTAATCATGATTAGAGCCTAAGTTTCAATTGAATTGTGGAGAATATCGATTGTTTAGTAACCGAAAGAAGTAATCAAATGTGTTTTAAATGGCTTCTTATTATATAATTATATTCGTCTGATTCATTTTCGATTTATGAGCAATCTCATTCGGGTAGACAAACAAGCATATATTCTCCATTTTTCTTGTAACATTTCTATTATTTATGTAATTTCAAGGTTATCAATGAGAAATTTCATTTAATTATTTATTTATCTATCTATTTTATTTTTATTATTATTATTATTATTATTATTATTATTATTATTATTATTATTATTATTATTATTATTATTATTATTATTATTATTATTATTACTGTTATTATTATTATTATTCTTATTCTTATTATTGTATATATATAGTTAATAATGATATTACAAATAATATTAATAACAATAATAATAAAGTTTAAAACGTTACAAAGAAAGTTTTATAAAAATATGTATTTTTACAACAACAAAACTAATACTATTAATAGTAATAATTAGTAAAATGTATAAATAATTAATATTGTGATTTATAAAGTTTATAAAATCTAATAACATTTTTATAAAAGGTTTTAAAACTTGTGGGGGGCTAAAATTGCCAACATAGAAAAACTGATTTTATGAAAGAAACAAGGAGGGACTGATTTTGTCAATTGCTGAAAGTCATCACCTTCTTCCCCGTCCATTTCCTTTCATGGATATCCATAACCACAAAACCGATCCAGTCAATCCAGCTCAAATTCGTGCATAAAACTCAAAAAGATTCAAACTTTAAACCCCGAACACAATGGGATTGAAAATAGCTGCCAATTCAATGTTTAAAAGTCAAAATATATGCGAACTCTTTGCCTATTCAACCAAGTATTCGAATTCTATATAACCGAACACAAAAATCAAATTAAATCAACCCACACCTTCTGATAAACCCGACGAATCTTTCTGAGCAATCGAAAAACATTCAGAACCTTTCATGATCGTGAAATCAAGCTCAAAAGTTCGGGTGTTCGTTCCTCTCGGCCATAAATCGAAAACCATCAAATCGAGATCGCAGGTTAGTGTCCTATACATCAATATGTTCGGTTTTCAATGATTAACAGAAGCCCATGCCTATCATCACTGTCGAATGCAGATTCGATCAAATTTGATGAATACGTGGACTAGGGCTCGTAAGTTATAAGGGTGGAATTGGGGAAGCATTCGGAGATAGGTTGAGTTTAATTCAAATGAAAGAATACCGTGGCTCAGGCCTTGGTTCAAGTGGTTTGATCTTGGGGGCTCTAAACTTATGGTCGTGGGTTCGATCCGGGTAGGCGCCGGGTTGAACCAACTTTTTACATTTTATTTAATAACTTTTTCTTTGTTAATCATTTTTAAATTATGATTTCACCTAAATTTTTATAAACTTAAAAACTATTAATTTGATAAAAAAAAATAAATAAATAAATAAATAAATAAATATTATTTAGTTTATTTATTTAATTTATTTATTTAATTATTTATTTAATTCTTTTAATTGAATACATAAAAGTTATATTTAGTTTATGTAATTATTTATTTACATATTTATTTATTTATTTCCTTGATACATAAAAAAAATTGTATTCAGTTTTATTTATTTATTTAGTTAATTTATTTAATTATTTAATTAATTCTTTACAAAAGTGTTTTGTTTTAAGAATAAAATATTAACTAGTGTTTTATGAAAAACAAATTGTAATTTTAAATCACACATATTAAATTTATGAAATTCGTCTAATATAGAATTTTTGTTTATAAACTTTTAAAATAATATTTTACTTAGTAAAGTTATACATGTAATATTTAAGTTGTACGAAATTACTAAGAAAATATTTTTAACAACATTATTTTAAATAAATAACAATGTAATTATTATAAACTAATATATTATTTATTCATCTTAAATTGTTTATAAGTTGAATTAATTGGTTTAACATACAATTTTCTTTAAAGTAATAAGAAATCTATACTGTTATTTTATGATGAATTATTAGTAAAATTTATTTAATTTAAATCATAAAAATTCAAAAGAATTATATAAGCTTATACTTATATAATTCTTTTGAAAAAAATATGGATATATATATATATTAAATTGTAAACATTTACACATGAAATCATAATATTATAGTTATATTAGAAATTTCATAGAAATCATAAGTTATATTAATTATACTTGAATTCACAATATAGGTTGATTACTTTGTGTTGGATACTAGTCAACTACACATTTGGCATTAGTCGCAATTTAGCTCATCAATCAAGGTGAGTCTCCATAGCCCCTTTTTATGTTTTATTTATTTGGGGTGAAACATGTTATCAAATTTTTTAAACTATTTATGTGCTACAAGATTATGACATTATACATATTGAACTTTAGTTAACATTTAGCATTGATCACCCTTAATAACTATGATAGATATATTGACCGACCATTCCACTGTGTTTGATTTACCCTTCGGGGGAAGCTCGTAGTGATAGTTACTAATTCAAGCATTTTGATGCTTACCATGGTCAAACATTATTCTGTTAACATTAGTTGGTCTGCTTTATTTACTAATTCAATATTATATGTTCATTAAGCTTGGTTACACATATTAATTATGACATTTTATACACATTTTATTCAACTATTTTGGTGTGTGTGCTTAAACCTGTGAGGCTCACCAACTTTATAGTTGACCTTTCTATTCAAACATGTTTCAGGTGGAAACGCTACTTAGGCATGCAAAGAGATTGAATTTAGTTTTCGTATTATGTTTAGAATTTAAATGTTTGAATTATTATTTTCTTTTATGATGTAATGAATGTTTGAATGTTAAGTTTGAATTTATTATAATAAATGGTTTGAATATATTACAATAAACACCATGTGCTTTTGAACAATCTACACTTCGTGTACGCTGCGATGATTCCGTCATTGGTCAGGGTGTTACATTTCTCCTCCTTCTTGTACGAGCAAATCCCCAAGAAATCCATAAACCTTTGAAGATGTTTAACACAGTGGCAAACCGCTTAGAAAAATCTGGATCAAACCGTACAATCACATTCCTAATCACCGGCTGAAACCAAGAAGTAACCGAAGAACCGGCGACCCGAGAACCGAAACCAGCAAACTGTTGTCAAAATATTTCTTTTCATATCCGATCACCACTATTAAGGTAAACTTTGTTTATTTTGTAAGTCTCTATGGTTAGTGTTTAAATAAATAAATAAATAAAATAAGTTTCAAAATCATAGAAAGTTTCTTAGATTTCGTATGAGCTTTTCTTTAAAAGCTTAAAAGATGATAGTTGGTGTCACACCCCGAGCCGGCGGGCCGAATCGTGTGTTTCGTCGGGCGGAAGGTTTCCGGAGCGCGATATCGGGAGTGATAATCGTGATGATCAGATTGTTTACAATGCACATGATATATAATGAGAAAATGCTAAATGAGAATAGAATTACATCAGTTTTGTTCATAAGTTAACAATGTAAATCTACTATCAACATCACAAGTTTTCGATCTTCTATCTACACAAGATATACAAAATAATCTGTAAATGATGTTCCAAAAATATACATGTCCAAAAATACTAGGTCCTCTATCTGACATCCTAGTCCAAAAGTAATAACCTCTTAGTTGACATGTTCGTCACCTGAGAAGTCATGCAAAAAGATCAAGTCAACACATGGTTGGTGAGTTCATATAGTTTACTATTTGAACAATAGCTTTGCAAACTCTTTTTCAGTAACAACCTTAACCTCATTAACATCACATGTAATATCCAGATCGGTATGCTTATATATAGGGCATACGAAAGGCTCGAGCCTACAACCAGCCCAGACGCCATCCCACCACATACTAATCCACATATGACACTGTTGTTAATGAAAATTAAGCATTTTACCTAACATTCAATTTCGTGTCTATCATAAGTCTAAACACGCACATAAAACATTTGTAAAATCTTGGATAACAACCTTAACCTCATTAACATCACATGTAATATCCAGTTCGGTACGCTTATATATAGGGCATACGAAAGGGTCGAGCCTACAACCCGCCCAAACGCCATCCCACCACATACTAAACCACATATGACATTGTTGTTATTGACAATTAAGCATTTTACCCACACCATGAATACATTAGTTCTTCAGCTCTTAGTTTCAGTAGTTTCACAAAATAGAACTTCTACAGATTCCTTAAGTTCATCACACAATCATGATCAACCAAAACATTTCTAGAACATTTCAATAAATGCTTAGATAAGTAAATAAATAAACATTTAAATAAAATCTAGGACCTAATGATTGGGCCTTGGTCAACTCGAGTAGACTAGTCTAGCAATCAGGGTTCTTAGTAGTAAAGGAGATATGTAAATCTCATCAAACATGTGACCTATAATCAATCAGTCTAGCTAGGACATCTTTTGATATACAGGCTTTTATAGTTCTTTAGACCGTCTTTAGTTCGTATAGTTCTTTAGTTCTTTGGCACATGTCATCTTTGAGTATTTCCTAGATGTTCCTCAAAACGGTTAGGGAATATTGTAAATATCATCAAATATGCGTCTCATATTCGATCAGTCTAGCTAGGACATCTTTCAAACCTGAGATTGGCATATGCTATCTTTGATATTTCCCAGTCAAACCCTTGGAAAATAGTTCTTTGTACATAGTTCTTTAAAATAGATCGTTAGTTCTTTGACAACACGCCACTGAAAATAGTTCTTAATAGTAAACCATTAGTTCTTTGAAAATAGATCATTAGTTCTTTGTAAGTAGACCTTTGAAAATAGTTCTTTGCTTTAGATCTTTAGTTCTTTGAAAGTAGATCTTTGAAAATAGTTCTTTAATTTGAAATAGTTATCTACTCATAATGAATAAACAACTTACTTTGAATTCCTGTACATTGTATACCTAAACAGAATCTAGGATAACAATTATACATATAAACATATGTTAAGTAAAAGCATTTCAGTAAATATAATCTTACAAAAATAATTTACGCATGCTTCTCAGCCCCACGTTTGAAAACAAAAATGTTTAGAAAAGGGGCAATGAACTCACGTGTGTTGCAGTGCAAATGAATTATCACAAAATACGCGCTCGCTACTTGTGGTTTATGTATCTTCAGTACCAGAGTTGTTTTAAGAGGATTCGCATACGATAAGTATTTATAATCGTCGTATCTAGGGTCATGGTCTCGGTGTACAACTAAGTGTCCTATGTTACTAATGTGTTTCTAGAGTTCCCTCTATCTAGGCTAAATGTATTACCCATTAATAACCCTTATCCCGCAAGTAATCATTACAAGTCGTTAATTAAAACGTTTTTAAATTAATTCATTTTAAGTTAATCATTAAGTTAAAATCATTTATTTTAATTTAGTAAAGCTTACAATTTAATTTATTTTATTAAAAACAATATTTAATTCACGAAAAATATAATGAAGCATGATGCTTTTAGGTTAATCGCATTTGATTAACCTTGGCCCATTACTAGTTCTTGATTGTTCATGTGTGCAATCCATCCTAGGTAGTTCGAAAGAACCACCTAATGTGATTGTGCATTCTCATGAAATGTCTAAGTGTTAAGTGTTAATAGTTACATCAACATCCATAACACTAGACCCTCGTCTTTGATTCTTAGTGAATTCCCCAGTGTTTTGAACTAAAAATATGTTAACATCTCGTGTGTAGTTGTTAGTATGATTTAAGAAAACCCTTGTCTTTAGAAGCCATAATCCATCCTTTCATGTTACACTATGTTCGGTCCTTCGATAACCTTCAATTGAGTGCATGCCAGGAAACCCTAATGTTCCCATTCCCATGCACACACACAGTCACACATTTAACCCATGCATGAAATTTTACGTAGCCCCCATGCATTTCATGTATCCAAAGCCCCGTGGTCGTGATTGGTAGTCCTAACCCAAACCCTTAGCCGAAGGAGTCCTAACCGGGACAGCTTGGCCGAATAAGGGTGAAGGACGAATGTGCTTCATGCGAGAGAATGGTCGATCGAATGACTCAAGCCGCATGTGGCTTAACCCGAATGGAGGGCCTGGCCGACAGAATGAGAGCTGGCCGAATGATGCTGTGGCCGAAAGGAGTTTGGCCGATTGGGAGCTGCTGAGCGACCGAACCACTCAGCCGATCGACTGAACTTTTGGCCGACCGAATAAAGTGTTGGCCGAATGAAGAATGGCCGAGTGAAGGAGGCCTTTCGGCGGGCTGGCCATTCGGCCGGTGAGCCATTCGACCCATGGGTTGCTTCGGCCAAGGCCAATCGGCTAGCTGAGTTGGTGTCATTCGGGTGTTCGAATCATTCCAGGTGCAGCTTCCAAATTCGAGCATTGTACCCTTATCATGAAGCCATGCAAGTTCCTACTTCCTCCTAAGTATATTTTGTGTGATTTCCCTAAGGGTTTTGAGGGTTTTAGCCGGCAACAAGGGGTGGTCGAACCTAGGGTTTGAAAACCCTAAAATCGCCACTTTTGACAGAAATTTACCTCGATTTGAACGGTTCTTGGCTCAGATCGTTTGTACTTTCAAGATCTACAGGTTATGGTGGTCTTTTTGACACCAAAAACACTCGATTTCGTGAAGGATTGAAGGAGTTGTGGCTATGGCTTCTAGAGAGAGAGTATAGAGAGAAGGGGTGAACGAATTTTGGAGCTGGAGTTGGTTGGTGGTGGTGGTTGTGGCATTCAATGCCACATTAAATGACTTAGAAATACCCGAGTTCGTTCGGGTTCGTTCGCTTCCTCTCGGTTTCGCATAAAACGTCGTTTTCGTTTCATTTTTCGTAGCGAAACTTCTCGGTTTTAAAACAAGAGTTTATAAAATTATTTTAGGTGGTTATTACTAGTAAATTAACTAAATATCTTCCATTTGTTTTAAATTTTCAGAAATATTTAATTACTTGTTTAAATCGAATCGTTTAGCCGTCGCGCGTATTCGTTCGAATCGTCACCCGTACGAATTCGACGATAACTACACTTTTCGATATGGTTTTCTAATTTTTGGACATCATTCAGAACGTTAAAATTTTAGATATATTCGTACAGATCGTCATCTATACGAATAATCCGTCGATTTAGCATTCACGTAACGACATCTGTTATTGTTTTGTTCTGTAAGGCCTCACATACGTTTATACATGATAAAATCCTAACAAATAATCACATGATGGTTCTGTATCGCCAGATAATTATCTGACTGGTGAACCATGTTTCTGAGTTTTGTTTCTGAATTGATTCTGAATCTGTTCTTTGATAACATAAAATGATAATGATACATGATATGAATCTGACATGAAATGAAATACGTATAGTTTGTACCTCATTACTGTTCGTTTTACTGTTGAGATCAATGTTCCGGTAACGGTTCCGGCGCTGATGTTACAGTTGGAATAGGTTAACTCAAATATGTGCTTTATGTATTTGTTATCGAATAATTATATAAGTAAAAACAAAGAAATGCAGGCCTACCATTGAAACCTTCTGTAATTTCGTAAACCTGGAGAATTGGGGAGGAAAATGGGAGCCTGCTTAATAGTATTAAATATTAAATAAATAGGCAAAACAATACATGAGGCTTAGTTCAACTGGTTAAGGCTTGGGGGTTGAATCTAGAAGTCTAAGGTTCAAATCTAACCCAACACACAATTTATTTTTGGCTTTTCTATGTGAACTTAGATGAGGCCAGAAGGGTTTAATATTTAACTCTGTTTAAAAAAAGTTCAAAGGACCCAAAAATTTAACCAATTACATATACGAATCAAAATTCGTTTAAACTAACGTGAAAAAAAAAACAAATTTTGAAATCATCATAATTTTGAACTTGCTTACTGTCTTAATTATTGTTGATTAAATTGCTAAGACTAAGGTCAGTTTTGCATACCATTTTGTACGGGTCCTGTTTGTTTCACTCATAGTATATCTATTTGTCTTGTTTGCTCCATATTTTTTTAATTAAGTTGAACCGTTTGGTTTTCAAGCATCTGTTGTTTCTAATTCTGATTTATTATGCATGTGATATAACCATTAAAATCGTATTCATTGTCTCATGTTCCGTTAAATTGACGTATGAATTGTCTCATTTGATTTTGTTTAGATATTTGATTCTTCTGCATTGGTAATTTGTTTTGACTCCAATACCCAAACAGAGCCTCCGGTAGGTGATTCTACCGGTGCGTCATTGGGGCATCAATGGCGTAGCACTTTCCATGACGGTTTGACTGGTTCACGGCCTCTCTATTTAGTACTCTGATAGTACAATTGTGCACCTACTAAATTTTGAAGAGGCATATGGACTGGTCCTAGGATAATTGTTTCGTTTTTGTGAGTGTTGGTGTGTGCCCACATACAGCTCACGATTTGGTACATTAGGCCGACGAGTTTGTGTACACCATTTGTTTTGATTTTTTTTGTACTCAAATGGGTATCTCCTTACCATACGACTTATTTGATTATGTATTCAATCTGATTAACTGAAATTGTTAGTCGTATGGTTAGTTCGTCCTTAAATTCATTATCATATGTTATCTTATGATCATTATAGTTATAATTTGCCACCACTATCTCTTGCCTCTTTTGTAATCATTTACCTTTATCATATTTCACCTTCATTACTATTGTTCTTTCGTTACTGAGCAATTTTTGGCTCAGCCGTATTTCGTTTTTGCTGTTTTCTTTGCTTTTAAAACAGGTACTCATGAGATTCAGGGGATGTGTGAAGAGAAGATAAAGAGATTAGAGAGTATACTATAAAAATAAATAATGTAATTAGATATTTTGTGTTTCTTTAGTAACTATGTATTTAATTAGGGTTAAATTCATTAAATGTGGAATATGCTTTGTTCTGATTTCAATAATAGTGACATGTTGGCCCTAGCCGGGTTGGGGTGTTATAATTATGGTATCAAAGCTATGGCTCTAACCTGTAGAAAACGTTAACTAAATAACTATGACATGTGAGGCTAATGGGTAGACATTGGCTTAGGATTTTAAATTTTCTCATACTCCGTCATTGGTTCTTAAAAGGAGAAATCCTTTCAGATGTTGCCCGAAAACATTGAGACAGATCCTGCTATCACGGCAACGATTAATCGAGCTTTCAGGGAACAACTTTCGAATATAATGGAAACGATTATGGATCTTTTGAATACTACCAGAAACAACCCACCACCACCTCCTCCGTTGTATCCACCTCCTCCTATTCATGATCCTCCACCATACGGTTCAGACACTCATACTGACAACTCATCTAGAATTCAAGTTTGGTTATCAATATTTCGAAAACATAATCCACATTTTTTTACCTTGGCACCTGACCCTATGGATGCATGTAATTGGGTCATGCACATTGAGAAAATCTTTGACGTTCTGGGAGTCGAGGAACAATTCAAGGTAAGGCTAGCGGCGTATAAGCTGGAAGACGATGCACAATCTTGGTGGAGGGGAATCAATCACGCTCATGGCGGATACTCATATGCAGCTACTTTGACTTGGAATGAGTTCAAAGAAGTATTTTATCGTCAGTATTTCACATCAAGAAGAATACCATCAAGAATATGCTACAATTGCTCAGAAATATGATGAGAGGATGAGAGAATTGATGGCTCGATTCACAAGATTGACTAGTCTTCTAGGAGAGGCTGTGGGAAACCAACAGGTTCAAGCTAACAAAATTAAGTGGGTCGTATGTGAAAAGTTTAGAGAGTTAACTATGATGAGTAAGTTTACTAACATAGCCAAGGTTGCTGATGCGGTTCAGACGCTAGAGTTGGTAGAGAAAATGCTTCCTAATGGGGAAAATCGAAAAAGAGATCATGAAGATGATAATTATATCTCTTTGGAAAAAAAAAAAAAAAGGAAGGCCAAATCAAACCACAATCCTAACCATCATACCCAAATGCAGGTGTATCAACCACCTAACCAAGGGAGAAACAACCATAATAATTTATTGAGATTTGTAAATATTGTGGGAAAACACATCGAGGCACATGCCATCGTCTGACAAGAGCATGTTTTCAATGTGGACAAATTGGTCGTCTCGCTAGAGACTGCAAAAATCCAAAGCCTCGACGTAATGGAAACAATGAAGGGACTAATGCACCTATTAATGTTGGTGGGAGAGTTTAGCATTGGAAAATGATGAGGCAATTAATGCACCAAAAAATAATGCATGATCAAGTTAGCAAGAGAATAATACGTCCTTTAATGAAAGAGTAGTTATAAAGCGTTTTCAATTAGTCGTTTCAAATGTGATATTTTTAAAGTAATATGTAAACGACATAGCTTGTTTTTGTTATGTAGACTTATTTGAATTCAAGATACTATTATGTGTTTTGACATGCCTTTGGTTTGTAGGATTACATTACAAGATATTGTTTTGCCAATTTGTGAATATGAAGTTAATTAAATTTTGAGGATAAAATTTTTCTAAGGGGGGTGGAATTATAATACTTGTAAATAATTGAATAAATAAAATACTAAATATTAATATCTAAAAAAATAATAAATACTCATAAATAGAATATTATTTAAGGTCGATTGTGGCAAAAAAAAATTATATTACGATGAATTAATAAAGAGTTAATTACCGAACATTCGAATTATAGCAATAATTTATCTATTTAATCAAACGTTGATTCAGTTATAATTTAACGAAGTAAAATAAAATGATTTAATTGCTACCTTAACAATTTTATTCGTGAAAGAGTATTTTTATAGCATTCGATTAAAATCAACCGAATTGAAATTCGATTTAGAAATTGGTCCCCTTAAAAACTTATCAGTTGGACCAGGCAAATAGTCCACTTAGTGGCCTAAATCTTAACTGTGGGTTAAGCATGATTAGAGCCTAAATTTCAATTGAATTGTGGATAATATCAATAGTTCTGTAACCGAAAGCAGTAATCAAATGTGTTGTAAATGGCTTTTTATCATAATAATTGTATTCGTTTGATTCATTTTCGATTTCTGAGCAATCTCATTCAGGTAGACAAGCAAGCATATATGTCACACCCCGGCCGACGGCGGAATACGTCGTGGGGCAATTGTAAATGCTCAAAAGCTCATTGTGCTATGTTTAAGTTCAAGTATTTATACATCCATATTAAATAAAATGCAAACATTAATTAATTCAACCAAATCAAAATATTCAATTACAATCATCCAAATTGAAATACAAAAGAAATAAATAACATTATTTTAAATTTAGCTAGGTCCTCTAAACCTACACTAAGTCTTCAACATTATTCTTCATCTTATCTTGTTACAGATGTAAAATAAAGGTCAAATATTTGCATAGTTGGTGAGCAATTCAAAACAGTTTAATATAATACGTATAAAAAGACTAGCTAGGTCTTTGACTTAAACAGTGTAAATCATAATGTTTATGTTTATGTTTGTGTACATTTCTCCTTTTTGACACAAGACATAAGTCATTGCGAAGAATGTAGCAACTTTTTTAGGCTACTATGTAGTAATATATGTTTGATGTATGAAAAATCTTCTAACCTAATTCCCACATAGCAATTAGAACATAAGTTCACATAGCATCTAAATCATGTCTACCAAGCTTAAGAGTTTTCATCATGTATATGTTTTTGACTCTAAGAATATGTTTTTGTATAAGACATATGTAACATCCCAAAAAGTTACAAAATGTAAAAAGGGAGTAAGAATTAACTCACATTAATGGTGCTCGAGAAAACTAGTATAATGAAAAAGAATCAAGATCAACAGTTGTATCAAACTGGATGCCCTGACATTTGAACGTGTGTGGCTAGACAGCAACTCAAAGGAACAAGTATACGATCCGAATGCAAACGTGGTTCAACCTAGTCAAACCAATGCAACGAGGATGGGTAAATATTATGCTAGGCATAGCTAAATTAACGGGCATCATAAGCCAGACTCGTTGGGCCTAACGAGCCTCTACAAGACTACACCAATTCTAAAGGCGGCCTAAACAAGGCTACCTAAATGAGACTAATGTCTCTTAACTAAGAACCTGCTCAACTACTTAGACTAGGAAAACAATAAATAAAAGAATAATGAAGAGAAGAAAAAAAAGAGAGAAAATTACCTCAAAGAATCTTTACATACAAGACGATCTCGAACGGACGCACCTCCTCGTCGAGAGCATAAAAAAACTATTATGTTCAACATCCCAAAGGGTGTTACACTTGTAAAACCACCAAAATTTGGTTAGTTCCACTTGTTTTTACTCAAATCGGAGTTGCAAGCTATAAGACACCAATCAAGGACATTTGAAGGTGTTCCAAGGTGCAAAATATTGGTTTCTTGGGTGATGTGGGTTGGTTTTTAAGAAGAATTCGCGTCTTGCAATTGTCATCAAACATCAAACTTGTTTTCGCGATTCCCGCTTCGTTATAACTCCGTTTCGCGCACGGTTTTCACTCACGTTTATCGTTTTTAGAGCCCTATCATATGGAAGAGATTAATCCAACATTTATGGTTTCGGGAATTGGGTTTAAACTTTGTATCTTGGTGTGAGTCAAGGGTTACATTCTCAAACTTTTGTTTATGATTCTAGCTGCGTTTGAGCTCTGTTTTATGCGTCGTTTGAGCCTAGCTATTCCTTAGTATAATAATATATCTAGAAGATTTGGGTGGTTCAAAATGTTAGTTCGATGATGGGGAAATGTTGGCAAGATAGTCATTCGAAAGTTATCTTATGCCAAAACTAAGAATTTAGCATGTAGAGCTTCTTATTTGTTTTATTTACATCTAAGCCTTCCAAAAGGAAAAAAAATGTGCTATTTTAGGATATGTATATAGTACAGTTTGGATGATAAGAAGATCGAGATATGAGTTCTAAGTGTGTTCACGAAGTCTCCAATGTTTTTAATCAACTTAAGTTTTAGTCTTTGAGAGATGAATAGTTGGTTCAAGATAGATGAATCAGAGACCGAATTAGGACAAAGGAAAATGAAATTTGGTTAGTTTAATCCCTATGATTATGAATTTCTCTCATTTCTAATTCAAAGATTCTTAGGTTATGTTTACATTTAAGTCTCAAAAATTGTAAGATTGGCTCGTTAAATTTTGTAGTTGAACTTTTTAAGTTAAAACCATTTATAAAAAGCGTATACACTTTAATTTTAACTTTTATCACCTTACATTTTATAAAACTTAATTAATTTTAATTAATTAAATCTTCTATTAATTTTTTGTTAATAAAATTTACATATAAATATATTTATGAGTTGTAACATAGTTAGATTGAGAAAAATTTCACGTAATTATTATCATTTTGAGATGTGTCAAAATTGTGTGTCGAAATCTGTCATCGGAATTTCTTGGATGTTATGATCACCCCTACTTTTGAAAATTTTGGCATAAATTGTTACCCGAGATATGATTTTTTTAGTTTTCATTTGTTCTGTTTTGAGTTCTAATGAACTTGATTACCGAAATTTGACTACGTTTGAGTTATTTCTCAACATCATTGGTTTATGTACGTGACGCATTGATTCACCATTGTATACTTTATCGAGAAACTTGTAGAGATTATTGGTTTTCCTCATATGTGATCTCCATAAATTTTCTTACAAATTGCTTTGAATATTCAATGTATACTTTAACGAGAAGTATATGGAAGTCTTTAGTTTTCTTATGTTTTGGTCTTCATAAATTTCTCTACGAAGTCAAGGAAAACATGGAGAATTGTGAGCATATGAAAATGTAGGATAAATTTGTGTCACACCCCCAAATTCCCACTCGTGGTGTCAGCCCATGTGGGTGTGACGTGGCCAGAATCACAGCTCAAGGTCATATAGAACAACTCTATATGCATTTGCAAATACAATGTTTGACATACACTTAACAAAATAGTTTGCAGCAGAATAGTAAATCATAGCAGCGGAAAACTAATAAGTTTGATAAGTGCAGCAGAAATACAATTGTTAAACCCTACGATGTTTAGTACATAACAAGGTTAAAATTGTTTGAACGAAAGACATAAATAAATGCATGCGGGTCCTATGCTCAGTCCCCTAAGTGCATTCCCGATCCTTGATCCTGTCAGTTACTAGAGAATACAAGTTTAAAAAGTGTCAACACAATGGTTGGTGAGTTCACAGGTTTTGATATATATACATATAATAAGAAAACATGTGTTATGCTGTTTATCAAATGTTAGTACCGAGCCCTAGGCTCCAAGTGTCAGTGCGTCACTACCGAACTAGACTTGTTTGCTCATGCCTCCGCTGTGTCTCGTATACACAGCAAGTTAGCTTAGAGTTTCACGGGTTATGGCATCCAGCCAATATTGTGCCCCGTGGGGTTAGTCACACCCAAACAGATCCATTCAAACCTACCACGTTCGTACATTAACGGTAAGACTTTGTGAGGACTTGTTACGAGTTCAACACTTAATGTTTGTCCAATAAACCAGCAAACACATAAAGATGTTTGTACAGTAATAGATGTTTGACTCGATGCAACTAGTATTCTCCCCCTATTTAAAACGTTTGAAAAGAGTAAAGAGGGGCCGTAAACTCACTCACCTTAGTGATGCTCGTAAAATAAATGCGTAAGGTCCTCGTGTAGAAAGCACGTCGGTCACCGGCTACCTATATCGTATACCATACGTGAGTTCGTGTATGTGACCGTGCTCGTGTTCGTGTTAGTGCTCGTGTTCGTGCTCAACAACCCTTGGTTGTTCATGTTTGCCCGTGTCGGTCCATGATGACCATGTTAGCTCATGTTGGTCCACATTGACCGTGTTTGACCGTGTTTGACCAAAGTTGACCGTGTCAAGTCAACGACCCGTTGGTGAACAGTGCGTTGGTTGTGAATCATGTAGCAAATCGTGTATGTTCTCGTCGTGTGCAAAACGCGCCAGTCGCATCTATGGACAACTTACTATTTATAGTAAGGTTCCACTTATGGAAAGTTTCACAAAGCATATCGATTTTAGAGTTCTAGCATGCTCGTTATTCCTACGTGATCATGTTAACACATAGCACATTATCATACGAAATCAAATAAATCACTTATGTCATGTTAAAAGTTACTTAAAATGGAAAGTTTCCATTTTTAGCATATGCGATATCGGAAACCACCTAACTTAGCATTAAATCATCATATTACAATATAATAAACCACTTAGCATGCCCAATTCATACAAAACATTCATAAATTGATAGTTTGCAAAATAAAGTTACTATAAATAGTAACTATGGCAATTTACATACCAATGATTATCCTAAACCATTCTAATCCATTTTCATGCCATAAATCCTCATAATAAAATATGTAACATCATTTAGTCATGTTCAAATAGCCAAAATCATCCTTTAACAACATTTCAACTATAAAAGTTACTAAATTTAGTAACTATGCCAAATATGGTCATAATCAAGTCTCAAATCAAATTTTAAACATTCATATCATCCTAATATCATTCTAATAGCAACTATATGCTCAGGCATGTTCATATTTCATCCCATAATAACAATATGTAACTAAAAAGTTACTAAAAATAGCAAGGTTGTCAAAAACTATATTTTTAACCATTTTAACCATAGCAAATCATGTAGATCATCATCAATAACATTTATAATCATATATCATCCTTCAAGATCATCTAAAATACACAAGATTGTACATGCATGTAGTTATTTCATCAAGTTATGCCCAAATCATGCATTCTAATGACACCCTTCATCATGGATCGTCACGAAACTTAATCTAAACATCATAGATCATCAAGAATCACATCTAAACCAACAAACCCAGATTCAAAGATGAAGAAATTCGTGCATGCAAGGCTAGGAAGCTTGCATGCGTGTTTCAAGCCTTGCGTGTGTGTTTGTGGATGCTAGAATTGCATAAACCAATGTAAAACTACCTTCAATGGCTCTGAGGGCTTAGAGAATGATCGTGACAGCCTCGAGACTTCTGGGAACAGCTTCTCAATAGATGAGAATGGTGGTAATGATGGTCAAGCCTTCGATCTTTACTTTTCTTCTTGTCTTCAAGTTCCAATCCTTCAATCTTGAGCTTCCTAGTGCTTAACAATGGCTTCCAGGGATTTTCAGAAGGTTTAGGAGGGTGGTAATGGCAGAAGGTTGCGTTTGGAGTCGAAGAAATGAGTGAAATGGATAGACTAGCCATCATTTGTCTTGGATTTATAAGATTTTGTCGCCTATGCGGCATCGCGTACCGCGGAGAGGCTATAAGATTCCCCCAGCGTACCGCTATGGATTTCGAGATTCAAATTCTCCCGAATCTCGTCGCGTACAGCGTTAGGTCCTCTTATGGGCCATCGCGTACCGCGATGGGCCCCTGAAGAGCCCAATAGGCCTAGTTTCATGGGTTTTATCCGTTCGTCGCCGTTTTCACGTTTACGAACTATCGTTTGGCCTCGGTTGAACTTCCAAGTTCAATGTTTGAGCGTTTCGTAAGGTTTATAGTGCTCTGTTACACGATGTGCTAAACGTTCACCAACGTTCGTGTGTTTTGACACGTGTGTGAGGTTTCTCGATAATTCCTCGAATCATCTTGTTGTGTGCCAGTGTTCGTACTGTTGTGCCACGTGTCACACTAAATTAAACTAATTCTAGTGCCACGTGTACATAAATCATTTAAATGAATATTTAAATAAATAAATTGCTGACCTGGAAATTACGGGGTGTCACAATTTGTTTGTTCAGGTTTGCAAATTACAATCCTCATTCCGTCGTGAACGTTGAGTGACCTTACATAACGAGATGTTGGTTAGGTTGTATGGTTGGTGACTAGTTTTTTTTTTATTACTAGAAATGGGAGAGAACTTGGAAATGAACTCCATAGTTATGTTACCTCACTTCTTACCGGCAATCACGGGACAATCAGAAAACCATTAGATGATTATTCTTTGTTTCTGATGGACAGGTAAGGCACTTTGCCACAAAGAGGATAGTG
Organism: Mikania micrantha; assembly: GCA_009363875.1. Classification (NCBI taxonomy): domain Eukaryota; kingdom Viridiplantae; phylum Streptophyta; class Magnoliopsida; order Asterales; family Asteraceae; genus Mikania; species Mikania micrantha. The sequence continues at coordinate 32,335,009 of CM018681.1, forward strand.
TGCTTTTTCTTGTTAATTTTCTGCATTGAGAATAAGGGTTCCTTCGTTGAAATGAAAAGCATGGCAAAACTTGTGAGTCTCGTTGCAATTAACGTATGTACTTTTTCGAGCCTTTAGATTTTGAGCATAGTAAAACATGTTGGAAAAACTCGTGTGATTTAAGTTCTTGAAGAAGTTTAGTAGTAAACGATCTTTCATCATACATGTTATTCTGGTTAATGAAAACTCCCTTTGTTACGAGACTAAATATTGTTTGAATATTTAAATAGGTTACGGCTTGACACGTTCCTGTAATCAGGTCATGGATAAATAAAGATATTACCAAATGAAAATGTTTATTAATTTGTTTAAGTTTTGTTTGCAAAAAGTGATTTGTTATTTTCGTGAATTCCATCAGCGATCAGTTAACCTAAAAGGGGTATAACTATAAACTCATAGTAAAACATGGTCTTATGAATAACACATTAACAAGTAGGAAATCAGAAATGGCCAGAAGCAAAGAAACTTGCAAGTGATTTGAAAACCAATGTCAAGGGTTTCTTTGTGCGATCATTGTTTTACTAGAATCTCAAAATAATTATAACGATTTACGTTTGATAATGAAATGCTTAGAAAGATGGTATACAACACTTTCTCCCATACTTTAGTAAAAATGTCACGGTGGTGGGTTTCTGAACGAGGTTTTTTGTATTATAGATTGCGAAAAGTTCATTGTTTAAGATTTAATTTTTTGTTTACTTCCAAATTCTCATAATTTCTGAATAGGGTATTCTACCATAATATTGGTAATGTTTATATATATAAGGTATAAGTAAGGTGAACCCAACCACCAACCCACCACATTGTCAATACCTGATAGCTTTCCCTAGTCAAATCCTATAGTAATTTTTGGTTCTATTAGAGATATTATTTCAAATGATTGGTACTCGTATTGGTTTTGATATTTCGAGTTAACATGTTGATATAAAGGTGTGATGAATAGGTTTTAATCATAAAACTTTCATGTTTTGAGACGCATCAAAAGATACAGTATATAGACATAGGATTTCGAATCTTAAACTGTCAAATTTAAATCATGGATTCTGATTTGAAAATTCGTAGATTACATACTAGAATGATGTTGGAATTGTTTTTTTATGTATTAGAATTGTAGGTTTGTAGGACCAACAAGGAGCTCGGAAACAATCGGATTCCAAGGGAAATCTGCTTGACAGCCTCTGGAATAGTGCGGAATCCTATTCCAGGGTTTTCCAATCGTATTCAACAGCAACCATGGTGAATCGAGTGTGTAGAATCAACGTGCGAGTGAGAATCGATCACCACGGGTTGAGAATCGAAGTTGGACGTGAAGAATCGCTCAAAACTTCAAGGGTTTGATACAGTGCTATAACATCTTTGTGGGACAAGTTAGTCAACCACATTGGCTCAAAAATCCGTACAGTCTCCCACTTCTTATCTTTGCATAGAACAATCACAGCTTCTCCAGTACGTCCGTCATAATACGACCATCGGAAGCCTTCCATAAAATCTTGACGCATCTTCCTCAAAGGAATCTTCTTCAAGACTTTAGGAGGAAGCCACTTCAGGATAACTTTATGCTTTCTGGTGTCTCCATCAATCTCAGGTGATAATAACGTTCAGGCTGTTGAGGCTGGAAGTTCACCCACTTCTTTCGGTACTCGTACTGAATTTGTCGAGAGAACCAAGCAGACATCCCGGAATCTTCACTGTATAACATCTTCAAACGTGCTAACTGATTAACTTCAAAGCCTGGCAACGTCTTGAAGTCATGGGGATGCTTGAAATAATCTATTCATCTCTCTCTCTCTCTTCACCGCATAGCACCCTAAATCATGAAAGTATGCCCAGCTCAGAATTTGACCTCCAGCCTTGTAGCCTTTGGTCCTGTAGACTTTCTTGTGTGTAGCTGGCATCTTCATTGTGCTCTCTTTCTTTAAGACCTCCCAGTAGGTCTGCCATTCTTCTTTTCTTTTCTTCTGATCATCAGCTTCGGCTTTGCTCACCTCAACTTGTTCTTCTAAGTATCGGATCAGTAGATCTTCAGTGGCTTGATCAAACTGATCAGTAAATGTCGGCAGCTCGTCCTCGGCTGATGTATACTTTGGATACTCTTCTTCAGTGATGTCTTCAAGAATAACCTCATCAACATCATCAAAGGCCTCTGGAGTAGGCTCTTCATCAACCGGAGCTGAGGTGTCATCAACAACTACCTCATCAGGATTCAACCTGAACAGCTCGGCTATTTGCTCCCTAGATAAGTAATGAATGATCTCCCCCTCCTCTTTGTTGTAGCTAACCGAGTGCTGTATGATGCCTTGAGCGTCTAAAATCATCATCAAAGTCTCATCTAACTTACGTCTCAATGGCACAGCTTCGACTTCCTCAGTAGCTGTGGATTCTTCTGTCTGAGCAGGAGGAGGTGGACGAGGAGCTTTCTTCTTGTCATTGGCTTTCTTGGATCGGATCTCTGATGGAGAAGGGGCTTGATCATCATCGTCATCATCATCAGTACTTGATGAACCAGAAGACCCACTTCCTGATCCATCCTTGTCATCATCATCAGATTCATCATCTTTCTCTGAATCCTCATAGTCAACCTTTTCCTCCTCAGACTCTTCTTCTTCTTCTTCATCATCTTCTTCTTTGTCTGATTCATCAGAATGAGCAAAAGTGCCTTCAATCCTGGGAGTGCCTTCCTTGGAACCTTCAACCAGTTCAGCAAGTCGGGCGTTCTCAGCTTCCAGTGCAAGAATACGATCACTGAAACCAGTGGCAGTAAGTGCCAACTGATTATGCTCATCAATATATTTCAGCAACTGTTCTTCTTGCTGGGCTGATCTGGCTCTGAGGTCTGCTCTCTGATCCGCAGCTTGAAGCAACAGTGCATCCTGATCTGTTATCCTCTGAGTAAGTTGAGAGATAACCAGATCCTGCTCTCTACTCTTTCTTTCCTGCTCCATATTCCTCTCCATCAGCCTCAGTACCATACTGTTCAGTGTACTCAGCTGATCAACAACTGAAACAGTAGGTATAGAAATGTCAGCCCGTGAGATGGAGGGACCAGCAGAAGCAGTAGAGAATATGGGAGCCTGAGTCATAGAGGTGGTCAGAGGGGCAGTGGTAGCACAAACATGAATAGCCCTTAACCGTGTCAGTGAAGAAACTGAGACAGCTGCTACTGATGTGACAATAGTTGTAGCAACTGTCACCAGTTCTGACCTCCTCTGGAAAGAGAACCTAGATCTCTTTCCTCTCCCAGCCCGTGAAGATGAAGTCTGAATAGCAGCAGTAGACATAGCTACAGTAGCAGGAGCAGAGGATCGAGGAGGTGGAGAAATGTCAAAATCTGGAATGAATAAAGGATCAGAAATCTCTTCTATCTCTGCTTCACTCCTCTTCCTTTTCCTCTTTGTCATCCTCCCCCCAAGCCAAACAGTCTCAAACTCCTCATCAGGTGTATCTTCAGAATCAAAACTATCATCCTCATCAGCACCAGCTTCACCTTCATCCTCACTTGAGTCCTCTAACTCATCTTCATCAGCAGCAGGTGTGGTGCCTGTAGTATCGAGAGGAGTAGTCACTGTGGAGGTAGTAGTAGCCATGAAGTCTAGCTCCAACAATGAGTCAATGTCAACCTCCTTATCAGCAGCAGAAGTGCTAACACCAACACTCACACCACCTGCACTCACATCACCAACATCTACCATGTTAACATCCATAGCAGTAACAACATCACTAGCAACAGTGCTCACAACAACACTAGCACTTGCACCATCACCACCTACACCAGCACCAGTATCACAGCATCACCATCATCACCAGGCACAACAATGTCCTCCATATCTGAGTCAGAATCATCATGTCTCCATCTTCGACCAGCAGGAGCAATATAATCTGGCCTAGAGAGATGACCAAATAAGGATCTAGTAGCAGGCTTCCTGTCTTTGCCTCTGTATGACATCACTCTGTTTAGAGTGATGTCATTCATGTGCTCCAACCTGAGAATATCTGCATTAATCTTTGGCAAATCCGGCAACTGTGCATCAATCAACTGCTGCAAGAAACGAGGATACATCAAGAACTTCTTATCCCCTTTTAGAGTCACATTCTCCTTCATATGTGAGAAGACCATTTCTGAGAAGTTGAATGGCAGGTTCAGCACTAGTGTAACAAAGGCACACTAAATGGTCTCTCTCATGTCATCAAATCCTCCTCTCCTTGACCCAAGGCAATGTATAAGTACATGTGCTAAGTACTTAAACTGAGGAGACATATATGCCTTGTTCAGAATTCCAGCTCCAAGATCTCCCTCATACTTGCATCTCATGAAGCAGGCTCAAACTAAGTAACGATCCAGAAGATAAGGCTGATCAGGTGCATCTTGAAAACCACAAGCTCTTCGGATGTGTTCAGCAGAAATGACCACATCTTGTCCTCGAACTTTGCCTCGAATGACTGTAGGCTCAGCTTCACAGTCAATATCAACAGATGCCCAAAAATCCTGCTGATGTGAAATGTATGGCACATGCAAAGTAGAGATGGCTGTGAAAATCCTCGAACGCCTCAGAAAAGTGATGATCTCAGTGAAATGACGAGTGTTGGGTGTGTTCATCTCCAAGTATGCACAGATGTTATTCTTTGTCACGGATTTGTATCCAGCCATTCTGAACATAGAATAAAAACATGTTAGAACTATTCCATAGTTGAAAATACAGAGAACAGATTAAAAATCAGAAAACAGATTCAAATTAATCTGATATGCCGAATGAAATTGATTTGGACGAATGAACACATTGGTCGAATGAGCCATTCGCCGAATGAGCTATACTTCGAATGAAGTCATTCGTCGAATGAGTTTCATTCGCCGAATGACCTTCATTCGCCGAATGACCTTCATTCGCCGAATGACCTTCATTCGTCGAATGAGACATTCACCGAATGGCGTCATTCGGCTGTTTTTTGAATTTCAAACCCCTCTTTTCAAAATCTTCAAATCAGTTGACAAAAATCACATATGCAACCTCAGAAACAACCGATTAACACATTTAACAAAGATCATTTGGGGTTTTAAGTCCATTTCGACTGATTATTGCAAAGGCGATTATAAAAACCCTAAAACCCTAAAATGTGTTCGGTTTTTGATGATTTCACGGTCAGAACCCAAGGTACCTGAGATGATAATAAACAAGATTATCAGTGACTGGGTGAGTAGGAATCACGAGAAAAAGAACGGCCGAAGAAAGAAGGCTTTTCGGCGAATGAGGGTTCACACAGTAACGATCGAATGAGGAGGGGAGAATGAGGGTAGTTCGCCGATTGAATGCTTATATAGGGTTACTCATTCGCCGAATGAGACCAGCGAGTGAGCTGTTTCGCCCTAAACTCATTCGCCGAATGAAAGTTAAATCTTAGGTCATTCGCCGAATGACTTGGCGAATCTCTTCTTTCGATCAACAGTCATTCGCCGAATGTTTCATTCGCCGAATGAGTTTCATTCGGTCGAATGAGACATACTCAACACAAAACGCAACCAATTTCAAAATTTAACATTTTGATCAGTAAAAACAGATGCCATTTATGAAGATATGTCTGGTTTGTTCAGGATTCAGATGAGACAGACGTCTGAACCTACAAATGATCATCAAAACTAAAATTGAGAATAGAAAATCTTTTTGTATTTTTCTAAAACAATATACGACTGTACAACTAGCAACTAAAAACAAAGAAACACATGTTTTTGTGAGAAGTCTATTGATAAAATAACACATACATCTCATCACATCATATCAGCTTCATTGAATGTTTCACCTTAGACACATTTATCTTATGATACGATTACTGATATATTTGTCCAATCTTAAACCATACAATACACAACTACTAAACAAACTTTATGATTACTCATGTTTTCTGATTGAGTTCCCTATTTCATTTCACCATTAAAGATCAAAATCAGTTTATAACTCATTTCTGCATATCTTAATTCCAGTCATCATAAATTCAATAAGATTTCAATTTTATTATCTTTTTGTATTTTTCTTGTTCTATCCAAATGGACGGCTTCAGCTAGGTTCGTCCCAGCAATATGGCACGTGTATTGAATCGAACTTAATTTGTTCAAGTATTTCTCAAGCTTAATACCAGCTTGCATTTATTTTTCTTCAAGCTTAATACCAGCTTGTTTTTATTTTTCTTCAAGCTTAATACCAGCTTGCTTTTGTTTTTCTTTAATTGAAGCCTCATTTGATTCCATGATGACCGGTGTATGTTTGATTTGAGTCAAACACTATTTCTCACATAAATGGTGTTATAAAAAAGATTCCACAAATCGGACTTTCTAAGTTATCACAAGCTGTTTATTCATTTGTAGAGTTGGCCTATCAGTACATCACATCATAAGTTTCTTGTGTGTTCAGCTTACACATTCAAATCAGCTTCTATATCATGATAGATTAATGTGTCAATTTTTCAAAGAAAGACCATCTCAATTTTAACTTTTTCAACTGTTTTTGTATTTTTGAATTTTTCAAATGTTTTTGGTTTTTCAATTTTCAAATGTTTTTGGTTTTTCAATTAACAACTATCTCCCCCTAAAAACCTAAAACAGAAAATCTTTTTGAGTTTTTGATTAAGAAAAGAAACAAGACAAGACAACTGAAAGAAAATAAATAGACAAAACAAAAATTATCTAAGAAAGATGATGATCATTTGTTAGATTCAGATGAAGGTAGGACTTCATCCTTTTGTAAAACACCATTAGCCGATAACAGATATAAAAATATGGGTTTATCAAAAGCTTTTGTGAAAAGATCGGCTTTCTGGTGATCGGTGTGAATTTTAACATCGATTAATTTCTTTTCAAAACAATCACGTATGAAGTGATATTTAATGTCGATGTGTTTTGTTTTTGAGTGCTGAACAGGATTTTTAGTGACAGCTATGGCGGCAGTATTATCAACATATACAGGAGTGTTAGAAAAATGTAACCCATAGTCCCTGAGTTGCTGTTGGATCCAGTGATCTGAGAACAACAACTAGCAGCAGCAATGTATTCAGCTTCACAGGTTGAAGTAGACACCGACGTCTGCTTCTTGCAGATGTTGACTTGAAGTCTCTTTTGCAGCCACCATAATCAGAGTCACTGTATGCAGTAAGTTCAAAATTATCATCATTAGGGTACCATAAACCAAGATCTGGAGTACCCTTCAGATAACGCATAATCCTTTTGACAGCAATCAGATGAGACACTCTTGGTTTTGATTGATAACGTGCACACAAGCATGTGGCGAACATGATGTTTGGTCGAGAAGCAGTAAGATACATAAGAGACCCAATCATTCCTCGGTACAAAGTAGCATCAATTAACTCCCCCTTTTCATCTGGTGTAATCCCGTGATTGACAGCCAGTGTGGTACTAGCAGGCTTTGCATCAGACATACTGAACCAGCTCAGTATGTCCCCAACATATTTGGTTTGATGAATGAAGATTCATGCCTCAGACTGATCTACTTGTAATCCCAGAAAAAATTTCATCTCTCCCATTGAGCTCATCTCGAACTTCTCTTCCATAGCCTTTTCAAACTCTTTGCACAGACCATCATTTGTTGAACCAAAGATGATGTCGTCCACATATACTTGCACCAAGAGTAAGTCATCATCCTTTTCTCGAATGAACAGTGTACAGTCAATGACACCTCTTCTGAACCCGTTGTTCAGAAGGTGAGTAGACAGTGTCTCTACCATGCTCGCGGCGCTTGATGCAATCCATATAAGGCCTTATCTAACTTGTAGACTTGGTCTCTATGCAATGGATCCTCAAACCCGAGAGGTTGACTTACATACACTATTTCATTTATCACACCATGAAGAAATGCACTCTTTACATCCATCTGATAAACTTTAAACTTCTTGAAGGATGCATAATCCAAGAAGATACGAATGGCTTCAAGTCGAGCAACTGGTGCAAATACTTCATTATAGTCCAAACCTTCAACTTGTTTGAATCCTTGAACAACCAGACGTGCTTTGTTTCGCACAATGATACCATGATCATCCGTCTTGCAACAAAGAACCCATCTGGTGCCTATTACTTTCATACCTTTTGGTCTGTCAACCAATTGCCAGACACCTAACTTTTTGAACTGAAGGAGTTCTTCTTGCATGGCATCAACCCATGATTCTTCTTTAAGAGCTTCAGTAACAGAACGTGGCTCAACTTGGGAGATAAAACATGAATGGGCACAAAAGTTTACATCTGCAAAGTCAAGAATGTCTGCAAGTCCTCCTGAAGAAAGTTGATTTCTTGTTTTGACCCCAGGACTTCCAATAATATTTTCTTGAGGATGAATCCGATTAATTCTGCCAACAGGATGAGCGGGAACTTCAACATGTGGATCAAGATTATTCAGATTCAGATCCTCAAGTCCTGGCACAAGATTGTCAACAGCTGGTTCAGGGGCATCTAGAGGAACTGAGTTGTCGTATGTGTCTGAGCTGTCATCATTTGTCTGTGTTGTAGGAGTTGAAACAGATAATGGTTGCATTGGTTCTTCAGGTGCATTTTGTGCATCATACAGCATCTGAACAGCAACATCTTCATCAGTGTACATGGGAGGCATGTTGAAGGAGTCAAACAGATCAGAATAGTTGAACATCCAATCAGGACCCTTCCCAGGTGGGGGCATGGAATACTTTTGAACATCAACATGGTACCACTCCTCCACATTTTGAGTTGATCTGTTATAAACTCTTTTATTTGGAGTGCTGTACCCAAGAAAATACCCTTCTTCCACCTTTTCATTAAACTTGCCTGGCTCATGTTTCTTAAGCATAATGCATGGTGCACCAAAAGGTTCAAGATACTTAAGATTTGGCTTTCTGTTATGGAGCAATTCGAAGCAAGTTTTCCCATGTCTCTTCACTATCAACACTCGATTTAGAGTGTAACAAGCACTAGCTACTGCTTCATTCCAGAATTGAACTGGAAGAGACGAATCTGCAAGCATAGTCCTAGCAGCCTCAATCAAAGTCCTGTTCTTTCGCTCAGCAACACCGTTCATTTTGGGAACATATGGAGCACTAAATTGTTGAACAATACCTCGTTCATTACAAAAGTTCTCCATGTTGTGATTTTTGAACTCTGTCCCATTGTCGGTTCTGAGTATGCGAATCTTGAGCTTATAGAGAGATTCAAGTTTGGTAACCAACACTTGAATGCAGTAAAATGTTTCAGACTTCTCCTTTAGAAAGAAAACCTAAGAGTATCTGGAATATTCATCAGTGATGACAAGACAGTACTGATCCCCAGCAATACTCTTGCGGTTAACAGGACCAAAAAGATCCATATGGAGCAGCTCAAGTGGAACAGTGATTGAGTGATACTTCTTCGGTTTGTGAGACTGCTTGACTTGCTTGCCCTTTTTGCAAGAAACACAGACATCAGACAGCTTGAAATTCTTCAAACTAACCCCTTCAACCAGATTTTTGTGCACGAGGTGATTCATCTTACACAGACTCAAATGACCCATCCTCTTATGCCAAAGAATTGAATCTTTTTCTGTTGCCTTTGACATAAAACATGAAGCTGTGGAGGATGTAGTTGAAGCTGTGGCCATATTGAGTACGTACAAGTCTTGCTTTCTGGGGGCAGACATCAAAATCCATTCTTCAGGGATAACTACACCTTGCTTTAGAATGTAGCATTTGGAGTCATCGAAAAGAACTTTGTAGTTTTTATCACATATCTGTGATACAGAAAGCAGATTATTCTCCAATTGCTTGACATATCTGACTTTGTCAAATGAAACTTGCCCATTTGATAAGATTCCCTCTCCCGTGATAAAACTACCTTTGTCACCAGCAAAAGCTACATAACCACCATGAACAGATTGAACGTTGGAGAGCAAAGAGATATTTCCTGTCATGTGCCTTGAAGCCCCACTATCGACAATCCAAGAGCTGTTTAAAACAACTGTTGGGGCATTCTGCACAAAAATAAGACAATTAGTTTAATTTGGGAACCCAAGCCTTTACAGTCTTGGGTTGACCCAATGAATCTCGGATCATAACATCGATCCATTTACCATCTGAAACAGCCTTGTCTGAATTGGGTGGAACTGTGGTCTCAGACTTTACTTTCCAGACTGCATTTTTACTGAAAGAGTTTTTCAGATAAATGGATGATGATTTAGATTGATCAACATTAACAGTCTTGAGAACATTCAAGTTCATCAATTTCCCTTTACCCTTGTCCACAGATTTAACCTGATTTGGTTGTTTGGGTTTTGTCAGAAATGACTTGGACTCAGATCTGACAGGTTTAACAAAATTCTTATTTTGTTTTCTGGGTGGTGCAACCTTTGGTCTGATCAACTGTGGGCAAGATCTAACAAAGTGCCCAGGTGCACCACACTCAAAACAAACCGGTTCTCCTTTTTTATGAAAATGTTTTAACTCAGAAAATGATTGCCTTTTTGGTTTGAAAACATTTGTTTTAGGCATGTTCTGATTAAAACCCAAACCTTTTTTCCCATTTGGAACAAGATTGTCAAACTTGTTCAACACACAAACTTCATTTTCTTTTGAAGCTTTCACAAAACCTAAGGTTTGATATATTTTTGAAGATGAGATTGGGTCACCCTTTTTGATAACAGGGAGTGGATTCTGAGCAGTAACATAATCAGATGAATCATCAGATTCATTCTCAGAATCTGAAACCCAATCCTCTAAAAGTCCATCCACTAAAGATTCCTTTGACAAAGAGGAACCTTCATCAGTAATCATCCCAATCGGATCATTTACTAAAGGAGTTATAACTTGAAAATCTTTAACATCTTTGTCATTTGGTGAATTGACAAAGCTGTTTAAGATTAGTGGAGGACATCTTTGATAACTCATAGTTCCCTTACCCTTATGATCAGCTTCTTTGCTGATCATGTGCTCAATGATATAAGATGCACTCTCATAGCTCTTGAGCTTTTGTCCTAGGGTCTCATAATCACACTCAACCATTGCTAACTTCTTCTTTACCTCATTAATGGTATTGAGATAAGAAGTTATAGCATCTTGCTTGTTAAGAACAGCAATCTCAGCCTCATGAAGTTGTCTATTTAAAAGTTCAATTTTAGCTTGAAAATCTTTTTCATTAGTTTTTAAAACTTTATTAGCATCAATACATTGGTTGAGATCACTGATCAAAGAAGCATTGTGATTCTGATAGGACAGAACCTTACTTTTAAGGTCAATACAATTAAAACAATTAGAAACAGAAGATGAACAGTCATCAGATACCTGATCAAACTGTGAAGTTGCAGCAGGAGTAGCAGATGAGTTTACCATCAAGGCAAACTGAGTAGGAGATTCTTCAACATCAGCATCAGACTCAGATTGAGTGTCAGAATCAGTCAAACTTTCAGACTCTGATTCAGATGTTTCTTCTGTCTTAAGCTGTGCTCCTTCGGCAGTACTCTCATCATGTAGATCATCTGTCTTCTGAATCTCAGCAACACAAGCTTTATCTTGCCCCCCTGTTCTGAATTAAATCTGAAATCCCAATTCTCACCTTCATCCTGCTGTACCATCAAAGCTTTACCTGCATTTGAAGAACTAGTCTGAGCAGGAGAATCAATAGGGACAAGTCTTATTTATGTATTTGTTGTAGAAGATTTCTGATGATGAAAAGGATTCTTGTTTCCAGCTTTCTTTGGATGTTTGCATTGTCTGGCAAAGTGACCCTTTTCTCCACAATTGTAACAAGTGACAGAGGCCATATCAAATCCAAACTTAGATTCTTTGTTCAAGTTAATGTATTTGCCAGTACTTTTCACAAACTCCTTGGCTCTCCTCACAGCACTTGCCAAAGCCCACATAATGTCAGTCCTTTCCATGTCATCTGGATCTATCTGAGAGTAGTCATCATTCGTCAGATAAGGATTTCCATTTTGCCCTGCTACCAATCCATCATAAGAACTGACCAAAGTAGACAAAAGACCCATATGCTCTTTAGCAATCTCAACTGTAACTTTATCAAAATTCTCTATCTTTAGACTTGTGAGTGGTTGATGATGTTCTTTCTGAGAACTTGAAGAGGATGATGATTGACTGAAAAGAATCTGATTGGAAGATGGAGCTTCAGTAGTCTGAGAAACAAAAGCAGTCTTCAGTGGAGCATGAGAAGAAGTTTTCTCCACAATAGGTGTAGAATAGTACAATGAAGGATCCTGAACTTGAGCAACCCTCTTAGCCTTCCACTTATACTCAATTTCCTGCTCCTTCAACTTCTGAATAAAATCATTGATATCCATGTGTGACATCATCTCATTTTGCTTAAGAACCATCAAAAATGATTCCCATTTTGGAGGAAGAGCATCTGCTAAACATTGAATCTTTTCCTGAGTAGTGGTCTTGACTTCATGATTGAACAACTCACTCAGTAGATGATAGAATCTGGCAATCAAATCATCCAAAGATTCATTTCCAACATACATAAAGCTGTTAAATTCCTTCCTTAATGCCTTAGACTTGATGTTCTTCAAAGCATCATTGCCTTCATACCGTTGCTGCAAAGCATCCCACAAATACTTAGAAGAAGTAAATTGTATGAACTGATGGAAGATATCAATAGCAATGGATTGAGATAGAATAGCATAAGCTTTCTTCTCATAATCATAAAGCTTCCTCTGAGGCTCAGTCATCCGTGTGACTATCATAGGAGTTCCATCTTCATTCAGAGGCCTCAGATAACCTCCCTCAATCATCATCCATAAGTTTGTATCCACCCCATTGATGTGGATCTCAAACCGATACTTCCAGTGTGGATAATCGTCTAAGGATAACAACTTTGGAGCTTTATTAGAATTCCCAGTCTCAGTCAGTAACAAAGTCTGAATACGATGATTCTGGTTCGCCATCAATGCTAAGTCTTCCATTTGATCAGGAACAACAGAATTCAACACTTAGAAAAATTTTGCAAACTGATTGCCGAATGAAAATCCTTATGGCGAATGACGGGGGCCGAATGTGCTAGAAATGGCGAATGAAAAGCTGAGTATGACTGTTTGACGAATGAGCAGAGAGAATGAACCTATTCGGCAAATGAAAGGGTCGAATGAGGCTATTCTCCGAATGACTTGACCTAATGAAGCTATTCGCCGAATGACTGATCGAATGAGGGCTATTCGCAGAATGACTTGATCAAATGGAGCTATTCGGCGAATGAGACTGTCGAATGTAGCTATTCGACGAATGAGAGAGATTCGGCCAAACCTATTCAGCCGCCATGTTCATTCGGCCAATCTGAGGGTTTTTGCAACAAAAGTCGCGATAACTTGAGATTTTGACCAGATCTAAGTACCAAATTTGGTACAGAACATCATGAGATGATATTGAACAAATTGGGATAAACGATTTGACAAAACAACCACACAAACCCACAGATTTTCAATGAAACAATGACTTGAAGGACAAGAAACTTAGGGTTTTTGCAGATCTCGAACGAACAATCAAAGATATGATGATTTGGATTGAAAATCAAGCAGAATCAAGAGCCAAAGCTCTGATACCACTTTGTAGGACCAACAAGGAGCTCGGAAACAATCCGATTCCAAGGGAAATCTGCTTGACAGCCTCTGGAATAGTGCGGAATCCTATTCCAGGGTTTCCCAATCGAAATCAACAGCAACCGTGGTGAATCGAGTGTGTAGAATCAATGTGCGAGTGAGAATCGATCACCACGGGTTGAGAATCGAAGTTGGACGTGAAGAATCGCTTCAAACTTCAAGGGTTTGACACTAGATTGCACTGGGAAGAATGAGGACTCGGCAAAATTAGGTTTGAAATGATTTGAACATGTATTTATAGACTGTAGTCATTCGGCCGAATGAGTGGCCGAAACAACTCATTCGGCGAATGACTATGTCGAATAGACAAGTCAGTCGAATGAGTCATTCGGCGAATGGCTCATTCACTGAGTATAGTCAGTCGCTATTCTCATTCAGCGAATGACTTCATTCGTTAGAGTCATTCGCCCGAATGAGTCATACTCATACTCAAATATTAATTAAATCAAATCAAACAATCATATAATCAATATTAAACATTAAGAACAACGTATAAAGACAACTTCCATTAATATAACTTTAATCTTTACATGATGATTAGTACAAAAGTGAACTAGGGACATTAAATGCATCAACAAGGTTGATGTATTAGTGTTACGAACTAGCGTCTCCCAATCATGAACTACCATGAGATCATATAATTTGAAGAGTTTAATATCATATGTTGGTGATTACTGTGACAACTAGTACCTGACCGGCCGGCAAGTCCGTACGGTATGTGTACTTTCACTATTTACTATGTGTAAATACATGTTTGTGAACAGTACTTGTATTAACAGAATTCAAAATACAAGAAACAGTTGTACGTATTTATGTATAAACTTAAATACCGTAAGTGCAACACTCATTATAAACCATAGTTGTTAGTACTTAGGTGAAAACCTAAGTACAGTTAACACAACTAATCAAGAGAAACAACAGTGTTCAAGTGAATAACAAGAACAAATCGGTTGCGATTTGATATCCATAGATGACAGGAATCAGATGGCCGACAAATCAATACGAAAACAATGTGAAAACAGCATGTTTAGTTGAGTCCGACAGTGTGGAAATACAATTTAAAACAATATTTCAGTGTTATTTCAGAATAGCGAACTGACAGTGTCTTTGCGTGGGTGACGATTCACACAAACATATCTGTGAGTTTAACGTTCTGAAATAGTGACTGAAAAGTAGAAAACAAAAGTCGGAAAGCAAAACCATTGTCGTGTTCGTACGGGTGACGATTCGAACGAATACGCGCGATGGCGACGCGTTCTGACGAAACGAAAACGAATTACAACACGAATGACAAATAAATTAATAAAATAAAATAAATTACATTTTACAATTTTGAAACTCATCAAAAATAATTAAAACAACTCTTTGTATTTTAAAACACGTAAAATGCGCGTTACGTTCCGGAAACGCAACGGAGACGAAAACCGAGCAACCGAAACGAACCCGAACACCCCGGGGTATAAAAAGATCAAATGAGAAGTGTTTTTCTCATTTTCTTCATTCCACACTCTCTCTCTACGCCAAGATTTCCGGATTTCCACCTCCCACCACCATTATCAACCTTCAAAGCTCCATATCTCACTCGTTTCTCAACGAAATCAAGCGTTCTTGGTGTCCACGCGTAGCCCTCGACCTCCTCTACCTAGAAGTACAAAGGATCTGGAGTTTTCACCACCAAATCTGAGGTATGAGCAAACGAATGTTTGGAAAATAGGGTTTTCTAAATCCTTTAGTCGACACACATCCTCAACCGGCTAACCATTTGTATTTCGAACCACACACCTTCGAAAACCCTTTCTGGTACACCTACGATGTGTGAACAGCCTTAGAATCATGAGGTTTGATGGAGTTGCAGGTCAAGTTCATTGGGGAGGATACATGGGAGGCGAACCTCGACTGATAGGGGTGAAGATGCATTGGCCGAACCATGTGTGAGTGCCACGAACCTTGGTGGACAAATTTTAGCAGCCGAGCCTTTTCATCACCACCGAACCCACCTAGCCGAACCCATGTTGGCTAGCCGAACCTCCTTCCATGCAACGAACCACAACACCACCGGACCTTCATGCATGTGTCGAACCCTTGGTTTTTGTGACCCTAGCCACTCCCGAACCCTGTTGCTACTCCCTAGACCACCTAACCTTAAATCCATTTTGTCGAACCTATATGATGCGAACCATCCTAGACGAACCTTCGGCTTCGGGCGAACCCACGATGTCTCAGACGAACCTCACATGGCCACGAACCTTACAATAACAACCCATAACAGTCGAACCCTAACATGGATACCGAACCTTTAGCCATTAAACACGAAGGCTCGCTGGAACTTGGGGGTCACTACATACTTCGGCAACAGCATTACCCGTTGGGCCAAGAGCACCTCAAACAAGTTGGTACCACCTAGTGGGTCATGTGATCATACGGCCCAAGAGCAAACAATTGGCCCACATTTGTTTTAAGCCCAATGCTATCTTTCAAAAGCCACCTATGCAGCCCACGCGTTTTGTTTGGCCCAGTGAAACCATTCGACCCACATTTAACTTTTGGCCCACTACATTGCTGTAGCCCAAGTTATTTAACCCCCACATTCGGCCCGTTTAGCTAATAAGATAATTAAACATTTTAAACAAAGATAACTATAATAGTGTAGATGAAATCGTTTATTACCATGTGTGAATACAAAGACGACAAGCGGTTTTAAAGGTCAAAACAATTGAGCAAGGATGACAAGGAAATTATGTCCCAAACCTATGTTACAAAAAGTTAAAAGTTGATAATCTTTAACTTAAACCTAAGTTACAATTAGAATTCTTTTGTCACGATAATAATTCAAGTGGGAAACAAGGTCAACAACAAAGCGTGCTAACCAAAACTTAGTAAGTACGTGTTATCAAAATCCTTAACAACTAAACATGGCCGAATAAAGACCGCGACTCACAGGTGTTAGCCTATTTTCAGGCTAACACATGCACGCCCACAAATCACCACAACTTATACTTGTAAGTTACAATCACATGAAATCAATACAGGATCGTGAAAACAAACTCAAGTACAATCAAGGAGCGCGTGCATTTCTTGTTTTAAGCTAAGCCAACCACTACAATCACAAGGTGAGTTCATATGCCCCTTTTCTTTAATCTTAACTGATTTTAAACTCTCGGGGCTGAGAAACATGCTTACTTTTATTTACTTAAAAGTTTTAATGTTTAACATATTGCTTATACTATGATTAGATATTATTGATTGCCTATTATCGTTTATCATTGTATGCATGCTTGTGTGATCATGATATGACAGGAACAATTAGATGATTATGATAATATAATAACTCATCAACACAATAGAATAATATAGTTGCAAGATTTTATCTTACAACACTTAATTACTCTTACAAGAACAAACATTGAGATAATCATAGGAGAACATGATGACAAGAACAAAACACAAGAATGATATGAAGATAACACATCTTCTTAACATCATTCAACACCAGAGTTAAGTAAGTGTAATAGGATAATTTCTTATAACACTTAGCTTTACAACTCAATACATATTACCGGATAACATGGAACAAGAATCATCCACCACCTGAGTCGACTAAGTGTAATAAGACTAGTTCTTATCACAGCTTAGTGACAACATGGTGATTATATGGAATAACAAGGAACGATAATCATGATAATATAATTTCATGATAACAACATCATTCATACAATAATTAACATAATGTAATAAGACAAGTTCTTATTCAAGTTGTTAATAACAATGAGAACATATAACATTGAGAACCATTACATTAATGAACACATTACAATTAATTACTATTAAACTGTTGTATTATATCATTTCAATCATGTGCCATTACGCAATTGATCATGTAAGCCCCTTTATAATCGCTGACCAGTTAGTTTGACGTGACTAAACCGACGATAGCATAGTGGTACCATAGGTTTGACAAACCTCTAGCGGGTAGGTCGGTATGTTATTCGTAATTTCAATTGGCCGGTAACGTATGACCGGTAACAGGGTGACTTCAAGTCAGGTTTTGGGAAAGCGTCACATGGTGATATTAATCTGTAGGAATATTGTAATTAATCCAGCGGAATCCTATTGACTAGTAGGTTGAGAAATTGATCTTCTCTCATGTTCCACTACTGGTAATAGCTTTCGTTGAGGTCTATGGGAATACAAGGTGGTAGAGGTAAATTGGGGTGCATTGTGATCTGATTATGTGAGGATAACAATGGACTCCCATTTATGCTCTATGCGCTTCAAGTTGAGAACAAATGACAAACGGTTAACTAACACTCGTAATATTTAAAAGTGAATAACAATTAACCCCACAAGCAATGGAATAATACAAGGAAAAGATTTCATTAATATAAACTCCTTAACACATAAAGGGTTTATCAATACTTCGGGTTGATAACTAAACCTTATTATTATATTATTCTACACATGATTTGACAGTTGCTTAACAAACGAGATGAACAGGTGAAATGGAAATGGATATCGATAGTTGTATTGCAAGTAGTGTGGAGTTCTAGTAGTTATGTGGCGGGATGTTGGCAGGGGCTTGGTTCCCCTACATATGCCCTATATATAAGCATAAATACTAGGATGAGATTTTATTTGTGAATATAACTATCGACAAGCCATTGGGTGAACGGGTGAATCAAATAACATACAAGTAACAAGAATTACATTGTGATTGTGCATGCGAATGAATCAAGGTTTTCCATTAATATACTTATGAACTCACCAACCTAGTGTTGACTTTGTTTAAATGCATGTTTTCTCAGGTGACGAACAGGTTTAGTCACCAGGATTACAGGGACATAGCTAGTGGACCCTAAGAAGGCCTAGCCACTTTTGTGTTGCATACTTTTGGGATGACAAACTCATGAATCACCTTTTGTATATCTTGTACAGTGACAAGATATAAACTCATTGATTCTTTTGATTAGAGTTGCTTAGTTAAATTATAAGGAAACAATGTAATTTAACTTTGTAATTCTATTTTATTGTCATGTTAGCATTTCTCATTTACTTATCATGTGCTATGTAAACAATATGATCATTTCGATTATCAAACGATATCGCGCCCCGAGAACTTTCCGCCCGACGGGAAAGTCGATCCAGCCCGCCGGCTCGGGGTGTGACATTTACCCTTAGATGTGGATTTTAATGAATTATAATAAAATGTATAAGAATAAAATATTCGTCTTAAGAATTTGCTTTCATCTAGTTTACTTGACTCAGATGGTTTGGATTAATGATAGTTTAGTGATATTGATGGATGAATAAAACCCTTGATTAACTTGGGGTATAAACACGCCCCAGATAATTAATTCGACCACTAGTTTTGACTAAAGAATAACCTGCTAGATAATGAATTTTGAATTTAATATCACAGTCCATGGTCAAGCTTTTTATTATAATCTCAATGTACTATTGGTGCTTATATATAGGGTATACCGCAACCGACCCACCCCACCACTAGTACTTTGAAGGCATACCAATCACCTACCAAGACTTACCTAAACTTAAAGTACTCATGTTTTAGAATCCTAGAATAAAATTTGAATGAGTTTAAGATTTAGATTCAAAGTTTGCTAAGATTGTGTCCATTGTCTCGTACAACAGGATTTACTAGGATTCACATGTACTACAAATTCTCGTTACGTGTGCACCCACAAATACAATTTGCATTGCATGATTACCCTACTTCCTTGTCATCATCCTAGACTTAGAACATGAATAAGATGATTTAGGATTACATAGAATGAAAACTTGTCATATCAAAGTTATAATTTATGGGGCGTATGGAATAACAATCTTCAACCGTGTATATTGAAGTGGTCCGTCTCATGAAATTGTAATCTATGACTCGATTTGCGTTCACAGAGTTTTGTATTCACATGGCATATGGATATTAAAGGATATTGAGGATAGTTGTGACATTACAATCACGATAATAAATAACTATCATGAATCATAAGCCTCATAACATAAGATTTGGTTTAAGCAAAAGAATATGTGGAATAAGACATTTTAGAACATTAGGTTAAGATGATGATGAATATCACCTAAGTTAAATGTCTTAGAGTTTTTATATTGTAGTCTAAGTATGCGAATGTGTAAAGCGTGACATTATAGGACTTTAGATTAAAATGATAATATTGTGTCTTAGATGTTTGAAATTATAGTCTGAGTATATGGATATATGAAAATGAAAGTTCTACACATGTAATAAAGTATATGTTTTGTGTAAGCTCAGTTATCAATGAGGAGTAGGATAGAAAATACACAAGTACGTGACATTATAACCTTGGATAAAAGTGATAAATGGTCATCACCATTCATAGGGTTAATATCTTAGAATTTTGACAAAATATGTATAAAGTATGTGATGTTATAATACCTTAGATATAGTAATGAATCACCATTACTACTCTTAGGTATAATATCTTAAAATTATGATATGATATGTATTGTGTGTGTGACATTTTTATCATCTTAGATATAATAATAAGTAATCATTATCAATCATATAATAATGTCATCTAACTTTCTTGGTTTGTATTGAATGTTTAAGTATGTATCGTTGTAATACCTTAGGTGTACAAATGGATAGACTTCACCTAACCAAAGGTATAATGTTTTAAGATTTCTTTGATTTGAATAAAATGTATAATCGTGTGACATTACAACATCTTAGATATAGGTAAGAATCACCCTCACAAAATCATATATGAAATGTCATAAAATAATAGTATAAGTATTATGGAACTTTTTTTTAGGATTTGTTACACTTTTATACCTTAGATGAAATAAGGAATCACCCTTACTAATCATAGGTGTAAGGTTTCTATGCTTTGAGGAATGGTATCCAAATTTGAATACCTTTGACATATTAGAACTTTATGGCTTGCAAGACGTTTGGTATGACATGCTTTGGCCTATAAGTGAAGATACTCGATAGTCCCCGAGAAAGCTAAACGACTTTCCTAGACTGGATTCTCAACTAATGGTATATCACCCTTCCAGTTAATACATGCCCATCTTACAAACTTAGTTCTATCATGGATAGGATCACAAAGATTTACATATTTATAGGGGGTGTCATAAAGAATGAATGGATCATGATACCCTAATGTCTACGAAGAGTCCACGAACTTGCGAGAATGTAGAAAGGTTCAAAATAGGAGTTTTAAATGAGAGTTTGAATTTAGAGTTCACTTATGTTTATATAGCAAGGTTCAGTTTTCACTAAAGGTCCAATAATAGAGTTCATAATGAAGGTTCACGAGCAAAAGTTTATAAATGAAAGTTCACTAAGCAAGGTTCATAATGTAGGTTCACTAAGCAAAGGCTCGTATTAAAGGTTCACTAAAGCTAAGGTTCACTAATGCATACATATATGATTCATTTAAACTAACGTGAAAAAAAAACAGATTTTGGAATCATCAGAATTTTAGACTACTTGCTTACTGTCTTGATTATTGCTGAGTAAATTGCTAAGACTAAGGTACAGATTTTCATTTCATCACTTATAGTATATTTCTGTTTTGTCTACCGTTTTGTACGGGTTCTGTTTGTTTCAATCATAGTATATCGATTTTTCTTGTTTGCTATATTTTTTTCATTAAGTTGAACCGTTTGGTTTTCAAGCATCCGTTGATTCTAATTCTGATTTATTATGCTTGCGATATATTCATTAAAATTTTATTCATTGTCTCACATTCCGTTAAATTGACGTATGAATTGTTTCATGTGACTTTGTTTAGATATTTGAATCTTCTGCATTTGTAATTTCTTTCAACTCCGATACCCGAGCAGAACCTCCGGTAGGTGATTCTATCGGTGCGTCATTGGGGCATCAATGGTGTAGCACTTTCTGTGATGGTGTGACTGGTTCACGGCCTCTCTATTTAGTACTCTGATAGTACAATTGTGCACCTACTAAATTTTGAAGATCCGTATAGACTGGTCCTAGGATAATTGTTTCGTTTGGTGAGTGTTGGTGTGTGCCCACATACATCTCAGGATTTGGTACATTAGGCTAACGGGTTTGTGTACACCATTTGTTTTGTTTTGTTTTGTGCTCAAATGGGTATCTCCTTACCATACGACTTATTTGATTATGTATTCATTCCGATTAATTGAAATTGTTAGTCATATGGTTAGTTCATTCTAAAATTCGTTATCATATGCTATCTTATGATCATTATAGTTGTAATACTTCCGCTGACTTTGCCACCACTGTCTTCTGTGTCACACCTTGACCGATGGCGGAATACGTCGGGGCGCGAGCTTGACTGTTCATTAGCTCGTGGTGCTATTAAGATGTTTCAATATTTAATGCATCATTATTACAAAACAATCATAACATTCATTGAATCACATACAAACATTTCTTTAATTTGAATATACAACAATTACATTTGAAATACAAAACATTGTTTACAAATTAACTAGGTCTACTAATTCTTATCATGTGTCTTCATCATGTCTTCCTTAGCCTGTTACATATGTAAAATAAGAGTTTGTCAACTATTTGCATAGTTGGTGAGTTCACACACTAAGTTTAAATAATAAGTATAAAAAAAAGGATGCAAACTATAGCCTAACTAGAATACGTATCATAATGCATAGCATGAATACAAGTTTGAATAAATTGAATGAATGAATGAATAACAATAGCTTGTGTCCAAACAAGTATCCTTAAAACATGTTAATTCAAGCATGGCCATACTATAAATTGACAGTTATAATTCAACAAGTTTGCTAGGTGCACTTTTCACCTTTTTCACACAAAGGCAAAAGCCTTTGCAAAGATAGTATCTAACCATCTTAGGCTACTAAGTACTAGATTGCTTGACTGGCAACAAACATAGAATCACACATAGAATCAACACATTGTATAAGCTTAGCATCTAACACATAAAGCTAACTAGGTCTAAGGCTTGCATCATAGATTGAATGAATAATAGAATGAATAATGTTTTGAATAAGACATGTGTAACATCCCAAAAACAAAAGTAAAAGGGAATGTGAAGAAAAACTCACATTAATGGTGCTCGAGGAAACTAGTATAATGAAGAAGAGTCAAGATCAACAGTTGTATCAAGCTGGATGAACTTGCGTGGCCAGACAGCAGCATAAAGGATCAAGTATACGATCTGAATGCAAACGTGGTTCAACCTAGTCAAACGAATGCAACGAGGATGGGTAAACGTTATGCTAGGCATAGCTATATGAACGGACATCATAGGCCAGACTCGTTGGCTTAACGAGGCTCTAACTCTAAAGGCTACCTAAACAAGGCAACCTAAACGAGCCTAATGCCAACAACTAATAACCTAAGCTCAACTACTTAGACTAGAAAAAATTAAATAAATGAATAATGAAAAGAAGAAATGAAAAAGAAAATTACCTCAAAGAAAACTTTACAAACGAGACGATCTCGAAGCGCAGCACCTCCTCGCCAAGAGCATAAAAAAAACTACTATGTTCAACATCCCAATGGATGTTGAACTTGTAGAACCACCAAAATTAGGTTATTCTACTTGTTTATACTCAACTAGGAGTTGCAAAGCTATAAGGGACCAAGCAAGGATATTTATAGGTGTTTAAAGATGAGAAATATTGGTTTCATGGGCGATGTGGGATAGGTTTTTATGCAGAATTCGCGTCTGGCAATCGTTAACAAACATCAAACTTGTTTTCGCGATTCCCGCTTCGTTATAACTCCGTTTTTCGCACGGTTTTCGCCCAAGTTCATCGTTTTCAGAGTACTATCATATGGAAGAGAGTAATCCGATATTCATGGTGTCGATAATTGGGTTTATGCATTGGATCTTGGCGTGAATCAATGGTTACGTTCTCAAACTTTTGTTTATGATTCTTGTTTCGTTTGGGCTCGGTTTTATGCACCGTTTGAATTTAGTTTCTTCTTATTATACTATTATATATATAAGATTTGGGTGGTCCAAAATGTTAGTTCAAGGATGAGGAAATGTTGGCTAAATAGTCACCCGAAAACTATCTTATGTCAAAACTTCGAATACAACTATCCAAAGCATGTTATAAACTTTGTTTTATTATGTAAGAATATAATTATAATTCAAATAGAAAATTGAAAAACCTTGGGGATTACAGTCTCCCCTACTTTAGGGAATTTCGTCCCGAAATTTATTTAATAGAAATCGATCACTCAAGTGTTCATTATTTCTTTTGACTTGTTTTGTTTCATCTAACATTTGGTTATTGATTTTTAGGGATTTATTAACTTTGGTAATTGATTGAATGTTATTAGAAATGTAATTATTACTGTTATAGGATAGCGTCTCAAAATTTAGACAGTGAGACGAGTAATTAGAATCTTAGGAGGGTTAAAATAAAATTTTTGTTTTAAAATTTTGAAATGCGAATGAACTTTAATCAGAATAGGTATGAGTAACGTGCTCATATTTTAGAATTTGTATGAAACTAGTTTGCTATGAGGGTTTTAGATTTAATGATAGTTGACTCAACTCATGGTGAGATTAACCGCAAAGGTATTTGGATAACTTAGTATAATAATTTATTTGTCGATTATTCTTGATTGAAGAATGGTTCACTCGAACTGTAGATTAAACTGAAAAATCCTATTCTTGATCAAGCTTTTGGTGCTACTATCAATGTATTATTGGTGCTTATATATAGGGTATACCGCAGCCAACCCACCACATCACTAATACTTTGATAGTATTCCAATTACCTACCAAGACTAACCTAACCTTCACAACATTTTGAATAGACGTTTGAATATTTGTCAAATCTTTAGAAATCATGCGAGTTTAGAGATATAATCAATTGCAATCTTGCAATCGAATCTCATAGTTATATGGATTTCTAAATGATAGATTTTGAATATACGAATGATACTGCATACACTAGTATGTGATATTATATAGTTATGATAACTACTAAAAATTAACCTTAGTTATGATATCACTGAATCTTTGAATAATTGTTTGAACATACGAATATAGGATAACTCATTTAAGAATCATTAGCATGATTCCTATGGTTATCGATATCCTTAATTTGACCTGGTGTAAGAATACACACCAAGATTAGAAATTGAGTAACAATTTATTTATCTAGCATGGTTTCTCAGAACTGTAGATTGAATTGAATACTCTAGCCCTTGATCAAGCTTTTGATCCTACTACCAATGTACCAGTAGTGCTTATATATAGGGTATACCGGAGCCAACCCACCACACTACTAATACTTTGATAGCATACCAAATGCCTACCAAGGGTGACAAGAACTTTAGACAAACGTGAATAGGTGTGGGAGACTTTGACTTGCTTTTAAAAAATTGCATGAGTATAGAGGTTTTCATCAATGAAATTTGTGCAATGGAATTTCTCGGTTGTAACGTATGAATTGATAGATGATCGATTTTTGGATAAACGAATGATGTAGAATACATAGATTTTGATATTATATAAGCCTTGATTGTTATGATAACTAATTATCATTAATCTTATCTATAATATCATGGAACTTTTGAATCTTTGTCTAAAGGTATGAATATAGAATCATTTGTCTAAAAATCAATAATATGGTTCATGTGGACTTGTTTTAAAATTTTATATGGAATCACCCATACTTCAATTCGTAAGTCCACATTATGTCATTCTATTGAAATCTAAACATAATATAATAAGAAATAAATGTTTCTTGGTTAAAATAATAAAAGCAAAAATTATTATAACTTGTTTGAAACATAAAGAAGGATTTTTCAGAATTGAATACCAAATGACATGTTAGAATTATTAGGCATAATATCCTAGTGGGTTTATAAATTATAACATAGACATCATGGTTAAAATAAGGTATGTGATATAATAACTTTATAGATGTAGTGACAAGTCACTAATCATAAGAACCATATCATCAAATTTTCTATCACGAGTTTGGATAATTTTTTTATAGATGTAGTGATGTATCGCCATCCCAAATCATAGGTTTAATGTTGCTTGAATCATAACATGGATAATATAAAACAAAGAGATGACATAACATCTTGTTAGACATAATGATGAATCACCATCACTAATGTCAAGTATAATATCATGTATTTTTAAGGGTTAAAACATATACATTATCAACCTAAGAAATGTAACACCATGACCTTTAGATGTAGTGATGAATCACCATCACAAGTCCTAGGTATAATGTTACTAATTCTTGAACCATAAGAATAGGTAACATAAATCAAAGAGAATAGACATCATATCTTGTGAAATAGTGATGAATCACCATCACTAACCTCAAGCATGATAATATGGAGGTATTGAATCATAACATATTCATTATAAATCCAAGGAAATGTAACATCATAGACTTTAGATGTAGTAATGTATCACCATTACAATCTTAGGTATGATATTAATAACTTTCTTGAATCATAACAAATATATTATTCAACAAAATAAAAATAGAATCTTGAGTATGATATAAAGGAGTTGTTAAATCATAACATATACATTACTAATCCAAGAAAGATAACATCATAACTCTTAGATGTAGTGATGTATCACCATCACAATCTTAGGTATGTCATTATTAACTTTCTTGAATCATAACACATATATTATTATTCATCAAAGGAAATGACATCATAGCTCGTGAGATGTAGTGATGGATCACCATCACTAATCTCTAGTATGATATCATAAGATTTGGAATTGTAGAAGCAATGTATTGAAATCATTTTGATTCAGATTATAAATTTTAGGGAGTAGCATCCAAGTTGAATACTTTTTGACTTGTTAGAATTAATGTTGTTTGCAAAATGTGTCATGCTTTGGCCTATAGGTAAAATACTCTCATTAAGAATCCCCAGGAAAGCTAGACTGGTCCCTCGTCAGGGATTATGAATCGCTTTCCTAGACAGGAGTCTCAACTACCGGTATTCACCCTTTCAGTTACTACATGCCCATCTTAACAAACTTAATTCTAACGAGGTTTTAAATCAAAATTGAACAGATAGAATCATTTTGAACTCGTTTGAAAACATAAGGAATGGTATTCACAATGGAGTACCGGGTGACATATTAGAATCATTTTAGTTTGTAAGATGTTTGGTATAATATGCTTTGGCCTATAAGTGATTGTACTCTCATCAGAAGTCCCCAGGAAAGCTAGACAGGTCCCACAGTACATCGGGGATTTATACGAATAGCTTTCCTAGACAGGAATTCCAACTACCGGTACTACACTCTTCCAGTTAGTACATATCCACCTCACAAACTTTAATTCTAACGGGATCTTAAAATCAGTAACAGAATTCATATTTTGTCTAAGGAATAATATTAGGCATGAAGCCTAATGATTGTTGAATTCATATCAACTAAAGGTTGTTTGCATGTATTTGAGTTTGGAATAGATTTCTCCTAAAAGAAAATACCAAGGCAATTGCTTAAACTAAGTAATCCTATGATATAAAGTAACTTAGTCTATGGCATTCCTAACTAGTGCAAGCAAGGCATATTAACAACTATGGATTTCCTCTATGGTAACAAATATAACATAACACATAATGAATATGTATAACACATAATGAATAAATATATAACATATAGCACATAAGCAAGTAATAAACAAACAAGTGTAATATGAGATAACTCATATTTGGGTTAGCTTAGTTATAGTCTAGGCCACCGTTTTCTAATAACCTAGATCCCTATAACCATGGCTCTGATACCAATCTGTCACACCCCGACCGATGGCGGAATACGTCGGGGCGCGAGCTTGACTGTTCATTAGCTCATGGTGCTATTAAGATGTTTCAATATTTAATGCATCATTATTACAAAACAATCATAACATTCATTGAATCAAATACAAACATTTCTTTAATTTGAATATACAACAATTACATTTGAAATACAAAACATTGTTTACAAATTAACTAGGTCTACTAATTCTTATCATGTGTCTTCATCATGTCTTCCTTAGCCTGTTACACATGTAAAATAAGAGTTTGTCAACTATTTGCATAGTTGGTGAGTTCACACACTAAGTTTAAATAATAAGTATAAAAAAAGGATGCAAACTATAGCCTAACTTGAATACGTATCATAATGCATAGCATGAATACAAGTTTGAATAAATTGAATGAATGAATGAATAACAATAGCTTGTGTCCAAACAAGTATCCTTAAAACATGTTAATTCAAGCATGGCCATACTATAAATTGACAGTTATAATTCAACAAGTTTGCTAGGTGCACTTTTCACCTTTTTCACACAAAGGCAAAAGCCTTTGCAAAGATAGTATCTAACCATCTTAGGCTACTAAGTACTAGATTGCTTGACTGGCAACAAACATAGAATCACACATAGAATCAACACATTGTATAAGCTTAGCATCTAACACATAAAGCTAACTAGGTCTTAGGCTTGCATCATAGATTGAATGAATAATAGAATGAATAATGTTTTGAATAAGACATGTGTAACATCCCAAAAACAAAAGTAAAAGGGAATGTGAAGAAAAACTCACATTAATGGTGCTCGAGGAAACTAGTATAATGAAGAAGAGTCAAGATCAACAGTTGTATCAAGCTGGATGAACTTGCATGGCCAGACAGCAGCATAAAGGATCAAGTATACGATCTGAATGCAAACGTGGTTCAACCTAGTCAAACGAATGCAACGAGGATGGGTAAACGTTATGCTAGGCATAGCTATATGAACGGACATCATAGGCCGGACTCGTTGGCTTAACGAGGCTCTAACTCTAAAGGCTACCTAAACGAGCCTAATGCCAACAACTAATAACCTAAGCTCAACTACTTAGACTAGAAAAAATTAAATAAATGAATAATGAAAAGAAGAAATGAAAAATAAATTACCTCAAAGAAAACTTTACAAACGAGACGATCTCGAAGCGCAGCACCTCCTCGCCAAGAGCATAAAAAAAACTACTATGTTCAACATCCCAATGGATGTTGAACTTGTAGAACCACCAAAATTATGTTATTCTACTTGTTTATACTCAACTAGGAGTTGCAAAGCTATAAGGGACCAAGAAAGGATATTTATAGGTGTTTAAAGAGGAGAAATATTGGTTTCATGGGCGATGTGGGATAGGTTTTTATGCAGAATTCGCGTCTGGCAACCGTTAACAAACATCAAACTTGTTTTCGCGATTCCCGCTTCGTTATAACTCCGTTTTGCGCATGGTTTTCGCCCACGTTCATCGTTTTCATAGTACTATCATATGGAGGAGAGTAATCCAACATTCATGGTGTTGATAATTGGGTTTATGCATTGGATCTTGGCGTGAATCAATGGTTACGTTCTCAAACTTTTGTTTATGATTCTTGTTTCGTTTGGGCTCGGTTTTATGCACCGTTTGAATTTAGTTTCTTCTTATTATACTATTATATATATAAGATTTGGGTGGTCCAAAATGTTAGTTCTAGGATGAGGAAATGTTGGCTAAATAGTCACCCGAAAACTATCTTATGTCAAAACTACGAATACAACTATCCAAAGCATGTTATAAACTTTGTTTTATTATGTACGAATATAATTATAATTCAAATAGAAAATTAAAAAACCTTGGGGATTACATTTTGCTACTTTTGTAATAATTTACCATTTTCATATTTCACCATCATTACTATTGTTCTTCTGTTACTAAGCAATTTTTGGCTCAGCCGTATCATTTTGGTTGTTTTCTTTTCTTTTAAAACCGTACTCATGGGATTCAGGGGATGTGTGAAGAGAAGATAAAGAGAGTAGATAGTAGATTATAAAAATAAATAATGTAATTAGGTCTTTTGAATTTCTTTAGTAACTATGTATTTAATTAGGGTTAAATTCATTAAATGTGGAATATGCTTTGTTCTTATTTCTGTAATAGTGACATGTCAGCCCTAGTCAGGTTGGGGAGCTACACAAGGTATGAAGAGTTACACAAAGTATGAAGAGGAGTATTATGATGGTAGTTGGTTTTGGCTGATATAAGAGTTGTATGGTTGTTGGAACAATAAAGAAACATGTGTCATGTTTTATAAAAACATCAAGAACTTATTTATATTTTTAACCAAAACATGTAATTTAATGTTGAATTAGGTTAAAATATGTTTATTACACATGTTAAATAAATAAATTTTAAAATTAGTTTTTAAATAACATATCATGTAAATTCTCAAATACTTTTACAAAAAATTAAATAACACGACTTTTAATACAATCATATTTTTATTAAATTGAATAAAATTATCAGCATTTAATAAGAAAAAGAATAAAATCTAAATCTAAAAAAAATGACATACAAACAATTATAAAGAGAGAAAAACAGAAAAACCAATTGTAGGTAGTTTACAAAGCTGACATGTGTCCCATCACAACATTTATTTATTATATAGTGTATGTGTGTGTGTATAGGATACACGTCTTTTGTTAACCATTTCTAAATGACTTAATTGTTTAGCCATTCCATATCCCTTGATTTAATATAAATAATTCTGATGTTGATCTCTATAGTTGAGATGTGAACAAGGGCATTTTAGTAAAAATCACACATGTACTTTTTTCAGATCTCTTTTTGATTGTATCTCTCTTTATCTCTCATTTACTCAAAAAGCACCACCAAGATCAGTCACTACCACCAAAATCTAGCATCACCATGAAGATCTGGCACAACCACCACCATCTTCAATCACCACAAAACCACTAGTGCTTGCTTCTCCCTCTCTTTCCCTCAATTATGGCTGACTCAAGTGGTTGTTCGTAGTTGTCTCAAGGGGCGGGAGACAAGCGACGAAAGCATTGAAAGAATATGCAAAGAATCTCACATCTAACTGGAGCAACAACCCTGATCTTTGAGTCACAACCCTGATCTTTGAGCAACAAACAAGATCGATGCAACGATTTACGAGTTTGAGTTGTTGATAGTAGAGTTAAAATTTTGGTGTCTTTGTCATGGCTGAAATTACCCAGCATGTAAATATGACCCAACACCTAGAAGCAAATCTTCGAACCAAGAAAAACCAAAACAAATAGGAACCAGGAGAAACACTAAAGGCACCAAAATCCCATCCGAGACAACCAAATTCTAATCTCAACCATAAGCCCTGTCAAACAACCACAAAACCCACAAACAGGAAACCCTTTGACCTGGAACATTCATTGATCTACTTTAACCTTCCTAGGAAGGAACTTTTTTCTCCCATCATCTCCATCATTATCAATTTTTGGGTCTAAATATTGATAAGTTGTGAGCCAGACGGTTTAGTTACCTTAATATAATTGTAAATATTTATTTTTTATAGTTTTATTTGGGTCTGAATGGTTGTCAATTCATGACTCTTAGTTGTGTGATGATTGATTTTTGTTTTAGGTCAGTTGTCATTCAATGCTTGCTTTAAGCATATTGATGAGCTTTTGTTGCTCTCAAATACAATAATAGCAAACTGAAAACTATTGAAGGGCTTCAAGAATGTTTTGCAAGGTTTGGCAAAATTTTTCATGGATTGCTTCTTCTTCATAACTTATGATTCTGAGCATACATGTATATTAATGTTTGAACTTTGATTGTCATTTCTTTTTACTTTCCGTAACTAGAGTGGTAAAACACCTTGCATTAGGTTGGTTAAAAGGGTTTGGTTCTGTACAAAATTCTACCATTGAAAAGGCTGATATGGAAAAGGGGCATGGATGGGAAGGTGAATATGGCCATTTAAAGTTTTTTTAGTTTTGTTAACGAGCCAAGCCGAGCCTAAGGTCAACTAAGGCCATTATAAAGTTTTTTTTTGTTATGTTTGTCTACTATTTATTTTCTTCTCTTTAATGGTTTAAGCAAAATTTTAAAATTGATAGCTTTAATGATTTAGTCTTTGATGAGCACGTGTTTTGGACCATGGCTGATCTAATTGTTACGCCAATATAACTAATTTGGCATCTGAATGTTAAATTGTATCAATGTAATTTGTTTTGGTTATATCAATGTAATTGTTTGTTACATCAATGTAAACATCATGATCATATAAATATTTTTCATTTAAAACAACGTAAAATGCATATTACATCAATGTAATACTTAGTATCATGTAGTTGTTTTGTTAAGCATATGAATATTAGTTTTTATCTATTTCTTTTTATATTTTTTATTTAATAAGCCCTATCGAGCACCCAACAAAAACCACAGACAAGAACCCTTTTGACCTGAAACATTTGTTGATCCATCTCAACCATTGTAGGCAAGAGAAACTAGGGGTATCGTTCGGGTTGGTTCCTCAGTTTTTGGGTTGCTCGGGTCGGGTTATTCAGGTTTTTCTGACATGAACTTGGAACCGAGAACCGAACCATTTAACTTCGGTTTAATTGGTTTTCGGGTTTCGGTTGTCGGGTTTAATCGGCTTGGGTTAAACGGTTCTCGGGTAATACTTGAAAAACTAATATTCTATTTTTCAAACAAATAAAATTAAAACAGGTTCAACCAAAATATACATTTCCTTAAAAATTTCAAATGTTTAACCATAACATACGAAAATACAAACAAATGAGAAAGGAATTCAAGAAATGTATTTTGAATTTCTTTTTCATTTAACCATAAAAAAATAGTTACAATTACATTTTGAATTCCTTTTTCATTTAACCATAAAAAAATACAAACAAATAACAGTATTGTTACAAACAAATGTATTTTTTTAATTTTATTGTGTCTAATGACTATGTTACATTGATGTAACAGACTGTAACATGTATATTACATCAATGTAATTGTTCATTTTGAATTCCTTTTTCATTTACAGTAATATAACATGTATATTACTTACAGATTGCAAGCATCTGTAATGATCCATTTTGGGATTTTATTAATAAAATAATGTATTGTGTTAAATTATAAATCACAAGATATGTAATTAGATAATTTTATGTTTTGAAACGAAGTGAGTTGTTAAATAACTAGTAATTAACTTGGTTAGGCTAGTTAAAACTAGTTAAGTGATTTAGAAATATGAGGGGCCAAAAATGTCAATTGGCAAAATTTGAAATAAGGGACTTATCTAGTAAAATGGTCAAACCAAGTCAACACTATTGTGTTGCATGGTGTTTGACATCCATAGAGGGAGAAAAGAGCCAAGCCCGAGCTCTTGCTATTTTGATCAAATTCGAAGTGTTCTTGAGCTGAAATTCGAGGATTGAAGCTAGAAATCAACATCTAAAGCAAGTTCTAACAAGTGGTAAGTGTTATGTTCTTGTTTAGGTTGAATTTTCATGGAGAAGGATGAAGCCATGGGTTTTCATCCAAACTTCGAATGGGGTGTTGTTGATAGTAAGAACTTGTTGGTTTGATCTTGTAATCATGTTTTAAACACCCAAACATATGATTCTTACATAAGAATCAATAACTGAGGATTTGGGTGGTGGGTAAATTACGTAAGTTGGGTTTACATATGAACTTGGTGAAATTGATTATAAATTGATGTTATGTTGATGTTTTAGAATCAAAGGTGTTGTCAAAACTCAACAAACATACATAACTCATGATTTTATTGAACTTGAAAATATGATAGAATTGAGGAAACTTGAATATGAATAAGAGCATGTGTAGTAGAAATCCTGCACATGAATTATTTAATAAAATGCCTTAAGGAGGTTTTGATTAACTATTAAGTGTAAAATGGTATGAATGGTTAATAAACCTAGCTATATGATCAATTGCTATAAACTTTTGATTAGTTGGGTGAAATAGAAGTAAAACGAGTCAAAGGGACTCAATTATATAAATAACACAAGTTGCATGTTGATGTCATTGAATTATGTTATATGTGCATATATAATAGGAAGAGGTGGTGAATCTACTTCTAAAAACCCTGGAAAAGAGTTGATGATTATTGATAGTGCTCCAAATCAAGGTAAGTTACCCATTTTTGTTAGACTTGTAGTTGTAGATTGAGTGAGTCCGCACTACAAGTAATTATGCATTTAAGAATAAATGTGATTTGTTGTTTTGATTAAACTTGATGTTAATAGTTATGTTAGTGTGGTCATTGTAATTGAAGGATTCACATAGGTGTGAACATTCAATTAGTGTCAATGGTTAACTTGATTCATAATAGTGTGAACCATCACTATTATGTAGAAGTCATGATCTACAAAAGTTTAGACACTTATTTTTCTATGTGCATGCTTTGATTCACAATTGTGTGAACATAAGACTTGAAAAGCTAATGAGGTAGATTCAAAAAAGTGTGAACAATGAATGATCTACAAGAGTGTAGACATCTAATTTGTAGAGTAAAAAATGCTTAAGTTTGACTTTTTGGGGATTTGATGCACAACTGGATTTAGTGTGCACATATGTGTTGTGTTGATATATAATGATTAGGCATGTAATAATCCATGTGATATGTATATGGATGGGTTAGATCAATTCTAAAAGGGTCGGAACGATAATTTATTGTTTGTGCAATTTTGACCCGTTTAATGAATTTAAAATATGTTTGGAGTGCTTGTCATATGTTTAAATCTATGTGTAATCATCAAAACTTGTTTGAAATTAGTTATAAAGCGAATTGGATGTTTTGGGTAAGTTTGGAAATAGGGAACGAATCATGTACAATCAAGAAATGAATGATACGCAAAAATACCCGCTTTCCCTGTACACAACGTATCATAGGCCACCCCAAGCGTATGATACGCCACTTGCAACTCAAAAGTCCCAAAATCTCTGCCAAACACTAGAGGCTGATTTTGACAAAAATTGACTATTTTGAGCATGTATGCTTGGGGGGGAGAGCAAGGGAACTTACTTAGGCTTTATAGAATAACGGGTGATGTCTTTATGATGTTTACAAGAACGAAAGAGTCTGATGAGCGGTGATGGTGATCGGAATAAGTAATGGAGGCTCAGGGGATGGTTTTGGAGTTAATAACGTAACTTTTGCGTAACTTTTTTCTGACATTTGTTATGTTAAGTATTATACATACTTAAACAAAGTTTTAATGATGTTGTAATACATGATGTGTCTATTAATAGTTAAAACACAAAATTTTTTATTTGGGACCTAAACATAATTTCTTAAATAATGGTTTTAAATGTCCAGTGGGGGCATAATGTAAGATGGGTGTTATCTATATTGAATTGCGGATACATAAATAATAAAATCGTTTTTGATTGCATTGAATATGAGCCTCCTATAGAAGATGAAAGAAGATAGACAAGAAATCAAAGACAAAGATGAATCAACAGGCATTTCCATCTATATTACTCAAAAGAACTGGCACAATACGCCTAATCGATTGGAGTTACTAAAATTATGTCCGAATTGTTACAAACATACGATTCACGGGGTGATAAAGAAAGAGATTGAAGCGAGCACTTGCACCCTTATCTTACATCTTACAAGGAAAGGGAAAAATGACATTATATATATATATATAAAATATTTAACATAGTTAAAGATAATTATAAACAAACCAAATCCTATTTATTTATTCTAATTGGAGATCCAGCTGATATAGAATTTTAGGGATAAGAAATAAACAAATCAAACCATGGATAAATCGAAGCGAACTTTTCTTAAATCCTATCGATATTTTCGTAAGAGTTTGCCCCCGATCCAATCGAGGGATCGAATTGATTATAAAAACATGAGTTTAATTAGTCAACTTATAAGTGAACAGGGAAAAATATTATCTAGACGAGTAAATAGATTGACTTTGAAACAACAACGATTAATTACTATTGCTATAAAACAAACTCGTATTTTATCTTTGTTACCTTTTCTTGATAATGAGAAACAATTTGAAAGAACCGAATCGACCACTAGAACTCCTAGTCTTAGAGCCAGAAAAAGATAGGCACCCCTTCCCGAATTTACGGGGCTATTTTGCCGAGTTCCTTATAGAGAGTTGTCCCGCGCCCCTAGTTATTCTCTACCTACCCACCTGTGTCGGTTTTGGGTACAGGTATCCTTTTATTGAAGGTCATTCGAGCTTTTCCTGGGAGTATGGCATGGGTTACTTCAGCATCGTAGCGCCTGGTACTCGAACATTGGCTCGGGGCATTTTCTCTACCCCTTCTTACCCTAAAAAGGGTCACCTTACGTCCTTGAACCGATAATCATCTTTCGGCTAACCTAGCCTCCTCCGTCTCTCGGGACCAACAAGGAGTAGTATAGGAATATTCACCTGTTGTCCATCGACTATGCCTTTCGGCCTGATCTTAGGCCCTGACTCACCCTCCATGGACGAACCTTGCGGAGGAACCCTTAGGTATTGTTACCATAAAATACATTGTTACATCGTTGTAAATGATTATAGTGTTGTAAAATAAATTGTTGAAGATGAGTAGGGTATGAATATGAATCTTTTGATTATTATCAATTTTAGTGGGTTGGTGTTCACATTTGTATCAATGTAACTTGTGTTATATTGTCTTGTTATATAGTTTCTTGTGTTTTGTTCTTTAATTTATCATGATTTTAATCTTTGTTCTTTTTTTTGGGTTCATGGGGTGTTTAAGTTCATAAGGTAAAGCTTGATGTAAATTTCAATGGGTTGATGTTTACATTCATATTGTTTGATTATTTTTTATTTCATTTACGACAATGTAACATGTATATTACATCAATGATATACTTAGTTTCATGTTTATTATTTTTTTTATGTTTACTGTAATTTAACATTTACATTAGCATTTATATTGAATAATTGTAGTATTTTTTTACTTTATGCAATGTAACACTTACATTGATGTAATTACTTTAATTGTTTGCAATGTTAACCGGTAATGTCAAATGTATCCAATTAATTATACAATATTAGATCATTGTAAAATTATAGTTTCATTTACAACAATGTAATATTTAGTTATATGTTTTCTTTTTGTTTTGTTTACCGTAATGTAACTTATATATCAATGTTTCTTTTGAATAATTATAATATTTATTTATGTGTTTAATGAATTCTCTGTTAATTCAATGTCATGGGAAGGTTACAATAATGTAACAATTTCTTAAATTAACGTAATATAAAGTTCTGCATCTAATTTAATTTACATGCAATGTCAAATTCTTACATTAGTGTAATTTCGAATGACCGGAAAAATATAACAAGATTATACTTGAATTAAAAATAACAATTTATTTAAAAGTTATAAATGTTTAAAAAACAAAAGGGTAAACTTAAAAAAGGAAAATGAAATATGTAGGTGGTGACACTTACATCACTATGTTGAATATGACTTTTTAAAGTAGTAGTCAAATGACGTTTATGTCATTTTCACATAAAAACATATTGACACATGGGATCATCCTATTTAATCTCATTTTAATTCATCGTTTACATTGAGTTATTCGGTTATTGCACAAATAGTAGGTTAACAATGGGTTGATCCCCTATATATATATATATATATATATATATATATATATATATATATATATATATATACTAGTCAGGAACCCGCGCGATGCGGCGGCGTTGACAATTTTAGACGTTGTACTTGTCTTCTATTAATTTATCAATACAATTAGCCTTACAAACCTATCAACAAATTTATAAAACATAGATTATAGATACCAAAATTTAAACATTTACATGTTCAAGAGCACATTTGCTTGTATGCCAAGTGCTATTGTCATTAATGTATGTTAAAGCAGACCTTTGCTTAACTGGATGACATTCATTACCTGCATGGTGAGTAAATGTGAAGTTGTAAATATACAAAAGAGAAAGGAATACCTGGTCCAGAAAAGAAATGAGAAATGTGAACTTATGAAAATTGGTGGTATGATACACTAATCAAAAATATACCTGGTGGTGTCCTTCAATGGATTTAGGAAGAGAACGATGAATGACAAACCAAACATCTGGTTTACTAATACCTGAAAATAATTATGTTACGACATTTTTATTGAATATTAATCATTTATTAAGCAACCAAAAGACTGGATCATCATACCCATTCCAAAACACATAGTCGCACATATTTATATTGATTTCATCTTTACTACACATCTTTTGAACCGTTGCACGTTTATCTGGGTTCATAATGCCATGGTAAAATGCAGCTTTGTGTCCAAATTCCTGATGAACAGTGCTAAAAAGTACACCATGAACAACACATATCAAAGGTAAAAATAGCTCTTGAAAACCATGAAAATGCTTTGGCATCATGTCTAACCCCTGTTAATCCAAAGTAGTAAAATATACCAATTTATACATGGTTGCATCATTTCCTATTTGCGTATGGTATTTCAAGATCTGATCTAGAAATCTTCATCTTCTTCCCTTTTGGATTTCCTGAGAGCAACTTTGTTCTCTTCTCCTACATTATAAATTTTAACTGATTCATTCACTAAGGATTCTTTTGAAATCAAAAAATTACTAACCGCAGTTTCAGTTAGTTCCATGTACAAATGACATACTTCACATATCAAGATATTAAAGTACCAATATTGAAAATAATGAGTAAAGAAATAATCAGACATCTATATCTGTACCAACCAAAGAAATTAACAGTGATAACAAATTACAAAATCATTATTCACATTTAATTAAATATTTGTTTCTATTTTATCCATCCACACAATTATTTTTACTGTAATTAATTAGAAAGTAACATGTTGCATTACTCAACCTTAGTACTATTGTCTAAAATCGTATTAACCCAATGACTTTGACACCTAAAATGACCAAGACAATATCAGGTGCTAAAAACTACGCCGGAAAACACAACCTGAATGACAACCTCAAATGCAAGAAATCCTATGCCAATGTCAAAATTTCTCACGTCAACTGTAAATATACACATTACTACAAAAGTAATGCCACTACAAACCAAATACATGACCCTGACGACAGATGAGCGGCTGCCGTGTCATTGACCCTATGATAACTCCAGGACGTAAAAACCATAATATATCCAACCTACACCATGTTGGATGCATAACCTAAAAATATAAAGTTCGTTGGGACTTATATTTCTGCATTTGAAATTAAAACAAAAAACATCATATAAAAGTCATTGAAATATATCATTATATCCATCGTTGAGATGTAAGTGATTTAAGGTACCAATGTACAGTTTAAAATTGATGTTATGGAAAAGGGCAGTCCTTATTTGCTTTATCGGCAATTCAGCCACATATATCAATTCACATTTCAGAATCCATTAAAAATTATGATTTGAAAATAAACAAACACTTGAATTATAAGTCCAAAAATGCGTTTTTGTATAAGCTTACTTGATAATTAACAAGAGTGAAATGTGTTTGAAGATTATGTTCCCCGCCAAGTAATAAGCTTTTTGGAATAGAAGGCTCGAATGTCAATAAACCTCCTGTATAGTACACAACAAGTGCAGACAACTTAAAATTGCAATGAAACATGTGGTTGCAGAAACATGAGTTCTTCAAATCTAAAATAGGAGTAAATATATGGCCTTACAAAAAAAGCACAATTTTTGGATTGAAGCATGAATAAAAAAACTTCATACCTGAGCGCCTTGATCTCCGCTTGTGCCTGCTCAATTCTCTATCCTTATCTGCACACACATCAAACATATTCCTGTCAATAAATTACAAAAATACCAAATTAGTTATTTCAACTAACATGTTATTTCAATTTTGTGTGGTTGGTTTGTAATTTTTTGATTTGTTGTTTGTTTAATTTTAAAAGAACTATTCAGCTACAAATTAGTTGTTGTTTAAAATTGATTTCATAAAATCTATGTATTATGAAGGTATTAACTAATTTTCTAATATTGGTGACTTTTAAAATTGACCTCATACAATTAATGTTTGTAAAAAGTATTAGCTAATTTCGTAATATTGGCTCCTCATGATGTACACAGTGAGGTAAACATATCCACAGGTTCAACCTGTAAATATTCTTTATGTTAAGTAGCCTAACAGAATGGTCACATAATTGGATCTATTAGCCAATAATTTAACACATAAAAGTAGTTGCCAAGGTTCAAAATTTTAAAGAAGTTCGATGATGCTTACACTCAAATGTTGGTGGCCATCTCGACACCCTGAGTAGAACATGTATTTGTAAGTAAGTGTCTTCAAAGAGATACATCTGTAATTAAGTTAGTTTGATAATCTGAAGAATTGAGATGGAAAACGCACAACTTTAAAAATTTAAGTGGTCTATATTAGTAATCAGTAATTCACAATAAAATCAAAATATTCAATCCATAACACAAAACAACACTAACCAAGGGCCTTCAATCCATAACACAAAGCAGAACCTCAAACACGAAACAACTCTAATTCATGTATAACGGGAAATGATGAGTCTTTTAATGCACTTCTCTTGTTATGGCTTCGAAAAGATACACTTTTGAGTTTTGAGTCCTACTTCATGATAAGAGAATCAATGAAATCCTTACTGAGCCAACCAATCAAAAGCAAATGTTAGAACACTTACCTCATATTGGTATTATAATTTTTTTTAGATTATTAGGTAATAACTTAAAGGAATGTATGGGAGATTAGGTTTATATAAAGATGATTCATAGATTAATTAACCTTACAGGGATTTCATAAATTTCAATGAAACTTTAAAAGATTTGTTAACCATTTTAGAAACAAGAAAAAACTCCTGTTCACAAAATTTTGAGTAATTTAAATTGTTTAAAATTTAAATCTAGAAATCATTATGAGTTATACACTACAAAGAATGATCGTGGTTTTTCACTTGATAACTACTCATCAATTCAATTTAGCCATAATAAAATGAAACCAACAACTTAATAATGGGGCACCACATTTTGGTTAAAACAATAATCATTAAACTTATTAGTGATTTCAAATGCAAAAACAGAAAAACTAAATTAAAAGAAGACCATTAATATCCTGCTGGAATCATAAATCTCACAAATTAGAGAGACGATGCGTGCTTACATCAAGCTCAGAACCATTAGAATCCTGTTGGTTCGTTTGAGCTAGAACAATGGAATCGTTAGCTGATTTATATACTAATTTAGCAAACGAAATATGCATGGTTAAGCATGAATGAACAACAATCCTTTCACCTGCAGTCACTCAAATCACATCATTCGCAAATTCAAACCCAAGCATAACACACGCTATATACCTTTGAAATCAGACTGAGTGGCCGAACCCAAGTACACCTAGGGCGAACATTATCCACAGCAATACAAGCCTCACAATGTAACCCAGAGTTGCAATTGATATTATCTACTAACGTTTATCCTTCCTGCTAGATCCACATTACACACACAGAAACAAAGTCTTCAAAAACATTCAAAATTTAAGTTAAACCAGAACATCACAGGCCAGGCAGCAAAAGATCGACCAGAACATCACATATTTGATAATAAAAAAGTCAAAATTGACCTTAAACCCTAGTCGTCGATGTTGTTGGTGGCGGTACCCTAACGGACACAAAACAAACCGTCAATGTCGGTGGTGGAACCCTACCTTAAAGTGCGGCTGTCGTCTTCAAGGTGTAGTGGGCCTACCACCGTCGGATACGTTTGTCGTTGTTCGTTGGCAACCGTCGTCGTCTGGCTTTGCCTGTTTGTGTCGCCAGGGGTGCCGTTGGAGGTGGTTGCGGGCTAGAGATGCCGGAGGTGGTTGCCGGCGAGAGATGACGGAGGTGGTTGATGGCGAGAGATGAAGGAGGTGGTTGCCGACGACAAATGACGGAGGTGGTTGCGTCGCTTGTCTGTGTGTTTCAAAGAAGAGAGAATGGGGAATGTACATGATTTGAATTTTGAAATTTTGAAACCGGAAGGAGGAGACGTGGTTTGGAGAGTGGATGCCGAGAATGGAAAAGGAAATTTGGGGGAGATGGAAAGCGTTAACCAGACTTTCAATAGGTTTTAGGGTTTAAGAAAATGCTGGAGTGGATTTGTGCTTAAATTGGTTGTACCTCATGCTTGTGAAGTGGTATTTTTCTTAATTTTAAGACTCTTGAATTACATCTCACCAATATTCATTATAAAGTAGTATAGATATAGGGGATGGTTTTATTGGTAACCCACTCCAAATATGGTAACCTTTTAACTAATTTTGATTGGTTCTTTAAATAATGTGTTTTAAAATGAGTGGTCTATATTAAATCTAGAAAAACAAGTTGATGAGATTTATTTAAGGGTATTTTTGATATTTAGTGGGGTGTACTTGATTCCTTTTTTAAAAAAAGTTTACCCTCCAATTTTTTAAACATTCATAACTTTTATATACATTATTATTTTTTATTAAAATTTCACCATTAAATTTGTCACTTTTTTATCTTTAATTCAAGTATAATTTTGTCAAATTTTTTTTAAAATTTTCATAATTTGTACTGATGCAGCGACATTTTACACTGATGTAACGACGTTTTACACTGATGCAACGGCGTTTTACACTGACATAACGAGCTGAATTTTTTTACACTGATGTAATTACACTGATGTAACGAGCTGAATTTTTACAAAGTTTTCGTAATTACACTGATGTAAGGAGCTGGATTTTTTCAAAGTGTTCTTAATTTTTTAAAATTTTAATGAACTAATTTTTGTAATAAAAAATAATTTGTAACGAGATGGAAAGATTTTACGTTGGTGTAATTACAAACGCTCGAAAAAATGAGAGAAAATTACGAACGCTTAAAATAATTTGTAAAACATTTAAAGATGGAAAGATTTTGAAAAAATAAAAAAAATTATTGTATTTATTGCTCGTTACGTTGGTGTAATTACGAACGGTAGAAAAAAATAAAAAAAATTGGCATGACTATAATAGAATTAACGAGAAAAATATAACGAGTTTAATTGTGTAATTTTTATAAAAAAAATAACATAGTATAAAAAAGTTGTAAGTGTATAAAAATCAATGGGGAAACGTTGATTTAAGAAAAGGAAAAATTGATGGATTTGTAAGAGTGTGACACTTGTCACTCTCTTATTAAATTTAACTTTTTTATATTACATGAAATGACCTAGATACCTTTTTTAATTTAAAAGTGTTAGGTGACACATGACATAATCTAATTAAATCTGGAACTTTTTAATCATTGGATTAAAGTTATCAAGTTAACAAAATTATGGTAGGTTTTATTTGAACCATAACATGTATATATAGGGCAAGGATCAAATACAAAAACTTTTTATGAGAACCTTCCCCTATATATATATAGGGATGGTTCCATTGGTAACCCACTCCAAGTGTGGTAATCTTTTAACTAATTTTGATTGTCTCTTTAAATAATGTGTTTTAAAATGAGTGGTTCATATTAAATCTGGAAAAACAAGTGGATGAGATTTATTTAAGGGTATTTTTGACATTTGGTGAGGTGTACTTGATTCCTTTTTTAAAAAAAGTTTACCCCCAATTTTTTAAACCTTCATAACTTTTATATACATTATTATTTTTTTATAAAAATTTCACCATTAAATTTGTCACTTTTTTATCTTTAATTCAAGTATAATTTTGTCAATTTTTTAAAATATTCGTAATTTGCACTGATG
Organism: Mikania micrantha; assembly: GCA_009363875.1. Lineage (NCBI taxonomy): Eukaryota > Viridiplantae > Streptophyta > Magnoliopsida > Asterales > Asteraceae > Mikania > Mikania micrantha. Next base: position 32,378,164 of record CM018681.1, read on the forward strand.
CAGCGACGTTTTACACTGATGCAACGACGTTTTACACTGATGCAACGGCGTTTTGCACTGACGTAACGAGCTGAATTTTTTTACACTAATGTAATTACACTGATGTAAAGAGCTGAATTTTTACAAAGTTTTCGTAATTACACTGATGTAAGGAGCTGGATTTTTTCAAAGTGTTCTTAATTTTTTTAAAATTTTAATGAACTAATTTTTGTAATAAAAAATAATTTGTAACGAGATGGAAAAATTTTACGTTGGTGTAATTAAAAACGCTCGAAAAATGAGAGAAAATTACGAACGCTCAAAATAATTTGTAAAACATTTTAAAGATGGAAAGATTTTGAAAACATAAGAAAAATTATTGTATTTATTGCTCATTGCGTTGGTGTAATTACGAACGTTCGAAAAAAATTCTAAAAAAATTGGCATCACTATAATGGAATTAACGAGAAAAATATAACGAATTTAATGGTGTAATTTTATAAAAAGTAACATAGTATAAAAAAGTTGCAAGTGTATAAAAATCAAGAGGGAAACTTTGGTTTAAAAAAAAGGAAAAATGGATGGATTTGTAAGAGTGTGACACTTGTCACTCTCTTATTAAATCTGACTTTTTTATATTACATGAAATGACTTAAATACCCTTTTTAATTTAAAAGTGTTAGGTGACACATGGCATAATCTAATTAAATCTGGAACTTTTTAATCATTGGATTAAAGTTATTAAGTTAACACAATTATGGTGGGTTTTATTTGAACTATAACATATATATATATAGGGCAAGGATCAAATACAAAATTTTTTTATGAGAACCTTCCCCTATATATATATATATATATATATATAGAGAGAGAGAGAGAGAGAGAGAAAACCAATAAAACCTTAATCTAACCGTCCATTTAAATGATCAATGGTTAAAACTTGTTAGTGGCAGTTTGGTAAATAATGATTTAAGAAATACCATAAATATAACACAAAAGGGCATTTTTGGCCAAACACATAATGGGAGCCGCTTTAGTATGTTAAGGATATATTTGTATCCCTAATTGAAAATTTTTAGTTTCCTATATATTTTGTTGTTCTATCAATCATATTTTTCATTTTTTCTGCTGTCCGTGATCTGTAAATATCCATGTTATATGCAAGTAACCCGATGCACACATACTGTCTTACATCCCAGTTTAGAATAAAAATAAGGAAATGGCGTATCAATTAAAGCTATAAATTAATAAACTGAATCTTTGTACAAAAATTGAAATTTAGAAACCATTATTCTCGGTAACTGAAATAGGCAATACAAAATCTCCTTTGTGATTTAATTTTCTTTGCATGTGCTTAACTTCAAGTTGAAGACGACAGGAGCGGACAATGGAGATGAAAGTCGGAGACGACTATTTTTTTTTATTTGAAAGTATTACGAGTGGCTAGTTATATGTCACACCCCAAGCCAGCGGGGTAGGATCGGGTTTCCCCGATGGGCGGAAGGTTCCCGGGGCGCGATATCATGAGTGATAATCGAAATGATCAGATTGTTTACATTGCACATGATATATAAATGAGAAACTTACTAGAATAAAATAGAATTACAAAGTTAAATTACATCAGTTAAGTTTATAATTTAACAATGTAAATCTACAATAACATCATAAATCTTCAATCTTGTATCTGCACAAGATATACAAGATAACTGTGTATGATGTCCAAAAGTATGCAGGTCCAAAAGCTAGGTCCTATATCTGTAACCTAGTCCAAAATAAACAACTCTTCAGTTCACCTGTTCGTCACCTGAGAAGTCATGCAAAAATAAAGTCAACACATGGTTGGTGAGTTCATTAAGTTTTATAAAATGAATTTGAGTAACCTTAATGACAACCTTAACCTCACCATTAACCATCTATACCATCCAGCTTAGTATGCTTATATATAGGGCATATGTAGGGTCGAACTTACCGCCCGCCCAGCCACCGTCCCGCCACATACCAAACCACATGATATATTGTTCCTGGTGATAATTAAGCATTTCATTTCACTACTTTGATTTCATGACATATGATTTATAGCATTTGATTACCCTGAAAATGTTTACCTTGATCCCCCGAAGTGACAACCTTAACCTCATCAACAACCACCTATGCTATCCAATCAATTATGCTTATATATAGGGCATATGTAGGGGACAAGCCCCAGCCACCGTCCCACCATATACCGAACTGCTTAACATATTGTTATTAATGATAATTAAGCGTTTCACTCCATTCACCTCTGATTTAGATTCTGATTTCTACAATTTGATTTACCTCTGCTCCTCTTGAGTTCATCATAGTTACATGATTTCCCAAAAGTCAGTGATAGAAATAAAATGTTAATATTTAATTAAATAAATAAAACATTCAAATACAACTAAGACATGATGATTGGGCCTTATTTGACTCAATCAATTAGACTTAGTTGTGGGTGGTTGTCCAAGTTGTGACCTCTCACACGTGACCCATGCCAGGCATAACTCACAAGGAGTACACCTGAACTGAGCGGGATTTTAGTGTTTTGCCCTTACAGCTTGACCCAATGGTCTTCTGTACATGCGGGGACTTTAAGGATATCCTGTGATTCTTGATCTCTTTGATTCTCTTGATATGACTTTGATATTGATCCCATTTGATAGTTCATGTTATTGCCCATATAGCCTGACTACAAGAGTCTTCTATACCTGAAGGGGACTTTATATGTGTGTTACACGTGGTCTTGATTCCAAATACAACTGACACCCACTTTAACTCAATATTAATGATTTCATTAGATTGTAATGATTTCATTATTTCAATGATTCACAGACATTTATGATTTCTGATTTCTTGAGTCTCTTGATCTTTAGAATTTCCATGATTCACAATGATAATTGATTCTTGATTATGATTTCTTGTTCTCAGATTCCACACTGAATTAGATTTCCTTTGAATATGATCTTTTGTTCTAGTTCATTTGATTTCACTTTGAATTTAGATTCTTGAATTTGAGCTTGATGGCCTAAGGGTTTATTTAGAGTTTAAATTTAAAGTATTACTCATAAGAGTACTTTAATTAACTTGATAATTTGATCTTTTTAATAATTACCTAGACAGGGGTCTAGGAGTATCAACAACATATATATGTAAAACATAAAATAAATAAAAGCATTTAAATAAACAGTTTAAAATAAAACAGTTTACGCCTACTTCTCAGCCTCGCGTTTTAAAACAAAAATGTTAGAAAAGGGGCAATGAACTCACATGTGATGCTATGTAAATGATCTAACACAAATGCGCGCTCTTGTTGTAGCTTATGTTTCTTCAATTCCTGAGTTATTTTATAAGAATTTGAATATAATAAGTACGCGTCATAGTCGTTGTGCCTAAGGTTGGGTCTTGTTGTGTGTGCAACTAAGTGTCTTAGTACTAAGTGTATCTAAGATCTAATCTATCTTAGTTACCCTTTTATAACCCCAATTCCCATGGTTAGTAACAGTAACTTACTTTTATATTTTTAGAAATTTCGGCAGAGTTTCCTTTGTTTCCTGTTTAAAAATCCAGACAATTACATTGTCTATTTTACAACAAAATCCCAATCAATGATATTACAACTAACTTTTATAATAAAATAAACTTAAAGAAAACCAATAATATTTATAAATAAATTTCAAATTAAACAAGACTTTAGAAATGATTAAATTAACTTTCATAAATTTATAACACCTTCATTTTATGTAAACATCATTATTTGAGTTTAAGTAATCATTTAATGTATGATGGGCTTAATTAAGCCCCATTGGGCCCACTTAGGCCCAATTGATGACCTTTGATTCCTAATTAATTATCCAACTTGTGTTTTGATTCTCATGAGCTTAGAACCATTCTACCCTATTTGTTAAACAATCTTATATGTTCAACATTTAGTTCTACATATGCATGCATGATTAGGGTTTCATCCTTGTTCATGCACACACACATGTATATATGATTGATCCACGTGCACCCATGCATGCACCATATCACAATCCATGCATGAGTTATGTGATCTCCTATGTACACACATACTCTCTAAATCCATACATGTGCTTTATAGGTTCAATTCTCATGAAGGACCTAGATTGATGACAATTTCCTTATTTACTAAGTCTTTAACATTAATCTTGAGTACCCTAGAATCCACGTTAACCTAATTAAACAATATCTAGGTTCGGCCTTCACTTAGAGCAGCGAACCTATTGGTTAAGCCCATAGGTTCGGCTGAATAACCATCACAGCCATTATGGTTCGTCTAAGGACTATGGTTCGCCGATTGAGGGTTCGTCACCACAGGGTTCGGCCCTTAAAGGTTCGGTTATGGTTTCCAGCACTTAGGTTCGTTTCTTTATTAGGGTTCGGCTGAGATGATGGCAACAGGTTCGTGGCATGGTTTGCAGGGTTCGGTACTGCACATCCACAGGTTCGTTGCAGTGCTTGCAGGGTTCGGCTAGGGTGATAGGTTCGTGAGGATTTCCAGGCAAAGCTGGTAAAGGTTCGGCCAAGCTCTCAAGGGTTCGGCCGTATGGCTAACCGCGAACCTGCACCACCTTCAGCTTCCCATCGATCAGAACCTGTTACAACTCAGTTTCTAGGACCACCTAAACATTCACAATGATTTATCTCAACAATCCTAAGTGTTTATAAACGATTAAGGCCTCGAGGACTATGTGGATCGTAAAACACACCCCACAACTGAATTATAAATGGGTTTTTACCTGGATTTTGACGGATGAACGCTCAAACTTCTTGTACTTCTGTGATCTACTCGATGAGATAGTCGCTTTGACACCAAAGATACTCGAATCCGGCTTGAAATTTCTAGAGAGAGAGAGAGTGACGAGAGAGAAGGTAAAAATTGAGTTGGTGATGGTTGGTGATGCATTAAATGTTCTCATTTAATGTATCACCGATACCCGATGTTCGGTCTCGTTCGGTTTCGCGAAAAATGTCGATTCACGTAGTTTTCGCGACGAAACGACACGATTTTAAAAATAGAAATCATTTAATTATTCTAGGTTGTGATTCCTAATAAATTAACTAATATCTTCTATTTATTTTAAATTTAAAATATTAATTCACTGTTTAAATCGAAATGTACGGTCGTCGCGCATATTCGTTCAAATCGTCACCCGTACGAACACGGCGATAACTATACTTTTCAGTCTTGTTTTCTAATTATAGAATATTATTCAGAACGTTAAACTTTCAGATATATTCGTACAGATCGTCACCTATACGAATAACCCGTCGATTTAGCATTCACATAACGATATTCTTGTGTTTTGTTTTATAAGGCCTTACATACGTTTATACATAATAAATCCTAAAAAATAATCACATGATGGTTCTGTGTTGCCAGATAATTATCTGACTCAAGAACCATTGTTCTGAACTTTGTTTTCTGAATTGAATCTGAACTGTGATTTGATAACATGCAATGAAAATGATATACAATTGATAACTGAAATATGTACCTGATTTACTGTTCATGTACTATAGAGATCACTGTTCCGGTGACGGTTCCGGCACTGATGTTACAGTCTCCCCTTGTTAGAGAAATTTCGTCCCAAAATTTAAGAGTTGTTATCGGGTACAGCTTCCTCTTCAAACAATTGGGGATACTTTGACTTCATGTGATCTTCAAGTTCCCAACTAAACTCGGGCCCGCGTCTTGAGTTCCATCGAACCTTTACAATAGGAATACAGCTTCGCCTCAGCTGTTTAACCTTGCGATCCATAATCTCCAAAGGTTCCTCGATAAAATGTAACTGTTCATCCTCGTCAGCAAGGCATTTCTTTAGGTTTGAGACGTGAAACACGTCATGCACACCACTGAGTTCATCAGGTAATCTCAGTCTATACGCCACAGGACCAATACGTTCAATGATTTTGAATGGTCCTACGTATCGTGGTGCTAGTTTGCCTTTCGTTCCAAAGCGTACATCGCCTTTCCATGGGGACACCTTCAACATTACCCGGTCTCCCACTTGGAATTCCAACGGCTTGCGTCGTTTATCGGCGTAGCTCTTTTGTCTGCTCCTTGTAGCTTGTAGTCTTCTTTGAATCTGAGCTATCTTGTCAGTAGTTTCCTGAATAAGTTCTGGCCCAGTTATCCGATTGTCTCCAATTTCAGTCCAACAGATCGGGGATCGACATTTCCGACCATAGAGAGCCTCGAATGGTGCACATCCGATACTGTTGTGATAATTGTTATTGTAGGAGAACTCGATCAGTGGCAAATGGGAGTCCCAATTCCCACCGAAGTCCAATACACAGGTTCTTAACATGTCCTCCAGGGTTTGAATAGTACGTTCGCTTTGACCATCCGTTTGTGGGTGGTAAGCTGTACTCAGATTTAACTGCGTCCCTAGAGATTTCTGCAATGATTGCCAGAACCTTGATGTGAATCTGCTGTCTCGATCTGAAATAATAGACAATGGCACACCGTGGCGTACCACTATCTCGTTGATATATAATCTTGCCAGTTTATCCATGGTGAAGTTCTCACGCATGGGCAAGAAATGAGCAGATTTTGTTAAACGATCAATGATTACCCAAATTGTATCATGACCATTGGAAGTGCGGGGTAGCTTGGTAATGAAATCCATAGCTATTTGTTCCCACTTCCAGAGTGGAATCTCAGGCTGTTCCAGTAAACCAGACGGTCTCTGGCGTTCCGCCTTTACCTTCGCACAGGTAAGACATTGACCGACGTACTCGGCTATGTCTTTCTTCATTCCAGGCCACCAATAAAATCCTCGCAGGTCTTGGTACATTTTATCAGCACCTGGATGAACAGAGTATTTAGTCTTGTGTGCTTCATCGAAGATAAGTTTTCTCAACTCATCTACCGCCGGTATCCATATACGTTCCCGGTAGTAGATCATTCCATCAGGTTTCGTGTCGAACTGTTTCTCTGCTCCGCAATCAAGTTCATTCTTCAAATTACCTCGTTCAAGTGCTTCCTGTTGTGCTTGAATAATCTTGTCACTTAAACTAGTCTGCACGGTTATCCCCATTGCTCTAACACGTAGGGGTTTGACCCGTTCCTTCCGGCTCAAGGCGTCAGCTACAACGTTCGCCTTTCCCGGATGGTACTTGATCACACAGTCGTAATCATTCAGAAGTTCAACCCAACAGCGTTGTCGCATGTTGAGCTCCTTCTGATCAAAGATGTGCTGCAGACTTTTGTGATCAGTGAATATGGTACACTTGGTGCCATATAAGTAATGTCTCCAAATCTTCAAGGCGAAGATTACTGCTCCCAGTTCAAGATCATGAGTAGTGTAGTTCTTCTCATGAACTTTTAACTGTCTTGAAGCATAAGCAATAACCTTGTCACGCTGCATTAGTACACAGCCTAGTCCCTAATGGGAGGCATCACAGTATACAACAAAGTCATCACAGCCTTCTGGGAGAGATAGAATTGGAGCATCACATAGTTTCTGTTTCAAGGTCTGAAAAGCATCTTCTTGTTTCTGCTCCCAGACAAACGGTTCACTTTTCTGAGATGAACCTTCTATAATAACCTGCCAATCCCAGAAAAGACCGTATCTACGTTGGTGTCTTCGAAGTATCCCAGTTCTTTATCGCCTCGATCTTGGCAGGATCTACGTGTATTCCCTCGCTGTTGACCACATGGCCCAGAAATTGGACTTCTCTAAGCCAAAATTCACATTTAGAGAATTTAGCATAGAGTTGTTCTTTCTTCAACAACTCCAAGATCTTTCTAAGGTGTTGCTCATGATCTGCTTTGCTCTTCGAATAAATCAGTATGTCATCAATAAAGACAATAACAAACTGATCTAGATACGGCTTGCACACTCGGTTCATGAGATCCATGAAAACCGCTGGTGCATTTGTCAATCCGAAAGGCATCAACATAAATTCGTAATGCCCGTATCTGGTTCGGAAGGCCGTTTTCGGTATATCTTCGTCTTGAACTCTAAGCTGATGATATCCAGATCGCAAGTCAATCTTTGAGAAGTATTGAGCTCCTTGCAGTTGGTCAAATAAATCATCAATCCTCGGTAATAGATACTGATTCTTGATGGTTAGTTTGTTCAGTTCCCTGTAATCTATGCACATTCTGAAGGATTCGTCTTTCTTCTTCACGAATAAGACCGGAGCTCCCCAAGGTGAGTAGCTCGGTCTGATGAAACCCTTGTCAAGTAGCTCCTGTAACTGATTAGACAATCCCTGCATCTCTGAAGGTGCTAACCTGTAAGGAGATTTAGCAACAGGAGTTGCTCCAGGAATTAAGTCAATACGGAACTCTACCGGTCGCGCAGGAGGCAAACCAGGTAGGTCTTCAGGAAATACTTCAGGATATTCTTTCACCACAGGTACATCTTGAATCCTTTTCTTGTCCTTCTCCTTTTCTACCACATGAGCCAAGAATGCAACGCACCGCTTCTGTGAACACTTACGCGCTTTTATACATGAGATAATTTTGACACTACATTTTGCTTGATCCCCTTTAACTTCCAGTACTCGATCACTCGGAAATGGAATTCGAAGCAGCTTCTCAGAACAGATGACTTCTACTATATTAGAGGAAAGCCAATCCATTCCAACAATGATGTCAAAACTACCTAACTCCATCGGTATCAAATCGATGGTAAATGTATAACCATTCAGTATCAATGGGCAATTTCTATAAACCGTGATAACTGTAATCTGTTTTCCGTTAGCTACCTCTATAATGTAAGGGGAATCTAACTGTTCCTCTATAGAATCTAATTGGCATGCAAAATCGGCAGAGATAAAACTCTGATCCGCACCAGTGTCAAATAGAACAGAAGCATAAAAGTCATGTAAGAGAAACGTACCAGTGACCACATTCGGGTCCTGGCGCGCAGCTGGTGCTCCAATGGCAAAGGCTCGTCCACGAGGAGCTTGAACTGTTGGTTGTGTCTTCTTTGGGCAGTTCTTAGCAAAGTGGCCTTGTTCGCCACAGTTATAGCATCTACCATGGTTCTGATTAGCTGGTGGAGGAAGAGCCAAAGTAGCATTGTTGGCTGCTTGGTTAGGTGTCATCCGGCAGTGTTGGACCCAATGGCCCTTTCTCCCACATCCCGTGCATTCCTTGCAGGGAGTGCTAGCAATATGATGATACTGACACTTGGCACATAGAGGATACGTGCCAGTGTAGGGTTTGCGGTTGGGGTTTTGTGGTGCTGCTGCTACTTGTTGAAGAGGTGTGGCCACCGTGTAGTTCTTGATGGTCTTCTGTTTCTTCTTCGGATGTTGCTGGTGATGTGGCTTCTTTGAAGACTCTTCCTTTCTCTTACCAGTGTCAGCCTCTTTCTTCAAAACTCCAGAGGCAACCATTAAATCAGTGAGTTTTCCAGACAATCTCACTGCAGACTCGACAGTGGTAGGGTTGGCTGAAACAACCATGCCCTGAATGCAGGTGGGGAGTCCACCCACATATCTGTCTATCCTTTTCTCCAAGGTTGGTACCATGTCTGGAACCAAAGCAACTAACTCGTGGTAACGAGTAGTGTAACCCATGTGATCAGCCCCCTTCATCACATGGTTGGATAACTCAACCTCCAGTTTCTGCAGCTCATTCTTGGGGCAGAATTCTGTTCGCAGCAGTGTCTTGAAATCTTCCCATGGCATGGCCATGGCTTCTTCTCTTCCTCGGGCGTTGATCTGACCGTTCCACCAGGTCAGAGCCCGTTTGTTGAATGTTCCAGCTGAGTAACGGACCTTGTGATGTTCGGGACAGCTGCAAAGATCCAGAGTAGCTTCTATCTTCTCAATCCATTGGATTAATCCAACAGCGCCTTCAGACCCACTAAAACTGGTGGTTTACATCCTACAAAAGACTTGTAGGAGTAATGAGATGAACCTCCAGTATTTCCAGTGGCTTCTCCTAATGAGTTGCCAGTGTTGCTGATCTCGTTGCGGAGGCGAAGGAACATCTCCGGTATTGCCTCTTTCATCTGATTTGTCATCTGGCTACTCAGTAACGTCACCAGAGCGATAGTAGCAGGATCCAGAGTCGGTGTTGTGCCCGAACCAGATGGTTGATTAGTCAACGGAGGAGGGGGAGGAGGAGGTGGTGGTGGTGAATCATTTGGAGACGGTGTGGAGGAGTGTGGAGCCAAGTCTCGTGGTGGTAGCTGTATCTAAGGAGGCTGTCTTCTCGGTGGCATTCTGATCATAACCAATAAAGTTATTGGTTAGTGCAATGATCGAATATAGAAGACAGTATGCAAGAAACTCCTAAGTCCTGTTTCTCTATATGCAGGGTCCCTAGGTTATAATCTAGGCCAAACCATTTAAATAAGTGACCTATATTTCTCTATAACCATGGCTCTGATACCAATCTGTCACACCCCAAGCCGGCGGGGTAGGATCGGGTTTCCCCGACGGGCGGAAGGTTCCCAGGGCGCAATATCATGAGTGATAATTGAAATGATCAGATTGTTTACATTGCACATGATATATAAATGAGAAACTTACTAGAATAAAATAGAATTACGAAGTTAAATTTCATCAGTTAAGTTTATAATTTAACAATGTAAATCTACTATAACATCATAAATCATCAATCTTGTATCTGCACAAGATATACAAAATAACTGTGTATGATGTCCAAAAGTATGCAGGTCCAAAAGCTAGGTCCTCTATCTGTAACCTAGTCCAAAATAAACAACTCTTCAGTTCACATGTTCGTCACCTGAGAAGTCATGCAAAAATAAAGTCAACACATGGTTGGTGAGTTCATTAAGTTTTATAAAATGAATTTGAGTAACCTTAATGACAACCTTAACCTCACCATTAACCACCTATACCATCCAGCTTAGTATGCTTATATATAGGGCATATGTAGGGTCGAACTTACCGCCCGCCCAGCCACCGTCCCACCACATACCAAACCACATGATATATTGTTCCTGGTGATAGTTAAGCATTTCATTTCACTACTTTGATTTCATGACCTATGATTTATAGCATTTGATTACCCTGAAAATGTTTACCTTGATCCCCCGAAGTGACAACCTTAACCTCATCAACAACCACCTATGCTATCCAATCAAGTATGCTTATATATAGGGCATATGTAGGGGACAAGCCCGAGCCACCGTCCCAACACATACCGGACTGCTTAACATATTGTTATTAATGATAATTAAGCGTTTCACTCCATTCACCTCTGATTTAGATTCTGATTTCTACAATTTGATTTACCTCTGCTCCTCTTGAGTTCATCATAGTTACATGATTTCCCAAAAGTCAGTGATAGAAATAAAATGTTAATATTTAATTAAATAAATAAAACATTCAAATACAACTAAGACATGATGATTGGGCCTTATTTGACTCAATCAATTAGACTTAGTTGTGGGTGGTTGTCCAAGTTGTGACCTCTCACACGTGACCCATGCCAGGCATAACTCACAAGGAGTACACCAGAACTGAGCGGGATTTTAATGTTTTGCCCTTACAGCTTGACCCAATGGTCTTCTGTACATGCGGGGACTTTAAGGATATCCTGTGATTCTTGATCTCTTTGATTCTCTAGATATGACTTTGATATTGATCCCATTTGATAGTTCATGTTATTACCCGTATAACCTGACTACAAGAGTCTTCTATACCTGAAGGGGACTTTATATGTGTGTTACACGTGGTCTTGATTTCAGATACTCAATATTAATGATTTCATTAGATTGTAACAATTTCATTATTTCAATGATTCACACACATTTATGATTTCTGATTTCTTGAGTCTCTTGATCTTGATCTTTAGAATTTCCATGATTCACAATGATAATTGATTCTTGATTATGATTTCTTGTTCTCAGATTCCACACTGAATTAGATTTCCTTTGAATATGATCTTTCGTTCTAGTTCATTTGATTTCACTTTGAATTTAGATTCTTGAATTTGAGCTTGATGGCCTAAGGGTTTATTTAGAATTTAAATTTAAAGTATTACTCATAAGAGTACTTTAATTAACTTGATAATTTGATCTGTTTAATAATTACCTAGACAGGAGTCTAGGAGTATCAACAACATATATATGTAGAACATATAATAAATAAAAGCATTTAAATAAACAGTTTAAAATAAAAAGTTTACGCATGCTTCTCAGCCCCGCGTTTTAAAACAAAAATGTTAGAAAAGGGGCAATGAACTCACCTGTGATGCTATGTAAATGATCTAACACAAATGCGCGCTCTTGTTGTAGCTTATGTTTCTTCAGTTCCTGAGTTATTTTATAAGAATTTGAATATAATAAGTACGCGTAATAGTCGTTGTGCCTAAGGTTGGGTCTTGTTGTGTGTGCAACTAAGTGTCTTAGTACTAAGTGTATCTAAGATCTAATCTATCTTAGTTACCCTTTTATAACCCAAATTCCCATGGTTAGTTACAGTAACTTACTTTTATATTTTTAGAAATTTCGGCAGAGTTTCCTTTGCTTCCTGTTTAAAAATCCAGACAATTACATTGTCTATTTTACAACAAAATCCCAATCAATGATATTACAACTAACTTTTATAATAAAATAAACTTAAAGAAAACCAATAATATTTATAAATAAATTTCAAATTAAACAAGACTTTAGAAATCATTAAATTAACTTTTATAAATTTATAACACCTTCATTTTATGTAAACATCATTATTTGAGTTTAAGTAATCATTTAATGTATGATGGGCTTAATTAAGCCCCATTGGGCCCACTTAGGCCCAATTGATGACCTTTGATTCCTAATTAATTATCCAACTTGTGTTTTGATTCTCATGAGCTTAGAACCATTCTACCCTATTTGTTAAACAATCTTATATCTTCAACATTTAGTTCTACATATGCATGCATGATTAGGGTTTCATCCTTGTTCATGCACACACACATGTATATATGATTGATCCACGTACACCCATGCATGCACCTTATCACAATCCATGCATGAGTTATGTGATCTCCTATGTACACACATACTCTCTAAATCCATACATGTGCTTTATAGGTTCAATTCTCATGAAGGACCTAGATTGATGACAATTTCCTTATTTACTAAGTCTTTAACATTAGTCTTGAGTTCCCTAGAATCCACGTAAACCTAATTAAACAATATCTAGGTTCGGCCTTCACTTAGAGCAGCGAACCTATTGGTTAAGCCCATAGGTTCAGCTGAATAACCATCACAGCTTTATGGTTCGTCTAAGGACTATGGTTCGCCGGTTGAGGGTTCGTCACAACAGGGTTCGGCCCTTAAAGGTTCGGTTATGGTTTCCAGCACTTAGGTTCGTTTCTTTATTAGGGTTCGGCTGAGATGATGGCAACAGGTTCGTGGCATGGTTTGCAGAGTTCGGTACTGCACATCCACAGGTTCGTTGCAGTGCTTGCAGGGTTCGGCTAGGGTGATAGGTTCGTGAGGATTTCCAAGCAAAGCTGGTAAAGGTTCGGCCAAGCTCTCAAGGGTTCGGCCGTATGGCTAACCGCGAACCTACACCACCTTTTGCTTCCCATCGATCAGAACCTGTTACAACTCAGTTTCTAGGACCACCTAAACATTCACAATGATTTATCTCAACAATCCTAAGTGTTTATAAACGATTAAGGCCTCGAGGACTATGTGGATCGTAAAACACACCCCACAACCGAATTATAAACGGGTTTTTACCTGGATTTTGACGGATGAACGCTCAATCTTCTTGTACTTCTGTGATCTACTCGATGAGATGGTCGCTTTGACACCAAATATACTCGAATCCGGCTTGAAATGAGCTCCCAATTGTAGAGAGAAGTTGGAATTTCTAGAGAGAGAGAGAGAGCTAGAGAGAGAGTGACGAGAGAGAAGGTAAAAGTTGAGTTGGTGATGGTTGGTGAGTCATTAAATGTTCTCATTTAATGTATCACCGATACCCGATGTTCGGTCTCGTTCGGTTTCGCGAAAAATGTCGATTCACGTAGTTTTCGCGACAAAACGACACGATTTTAAAAATAGAAATCATTTAATTATTCTAGGTTGTGATTCCTAATAAATTAACTAATATCTTCTATTTAATTTTAAATTTAAAATATTAATTCACTGTTTAAATCGAAATGTACGGTCATCGCGCGTATTCGTTCGAATCGTCACCCGTACGAACACGGCGATAACTATATTTTTCAGTCTTGTTTTCTAATTATAGAATATCATTCAGAATGTTAAACTTTCAGATATATTCGTACAGATCGTCACGTATACGAATAACCCGTCGATTTAGCATTCACATAACGATATTCCTGTGTTTTGTTCTATAAGGCCTCACATACGTTTATACATAATAAATCCTAACAAATAATCACATGATGGTTCTGTGTTGCCAGATAATTATCTGACTCAAGAACCATTGTTCTGAACTTTGTTTTCTGAATTGAATTTGAACTGTGATTTGATAACATGCATTGAAAATGATATACAATTGATAACTGAAATATGTACCTGATTTACTGTTCATGTACTGTAGAGATCACTGTTCCGGTGACGGTTCCGGCACTGATGTTACATTATATAACACATGAGTATCAATCATTCGTATTCTTATTATTTTTTTTTAAGAAATGAACTTAAAAGATGTTTGATTTAGGGATTTTGATTACAAACCCTAAAAAATAATCTGTGATGATCATGCAATACTTAAATGGTCATACCTTTAAAAAAAATTTAGTAATTATGTTAATTTACAACGAGGATGATTTTAGATTAGTATAATGGTCATTAATTCAAGTTCTTCATTTTTCAATCAACCCCTTTATTTTTTTCTTGATGGTTCAGCAAACTCTTCTTTTTTTAAAGAACCAGAATTAGATTAATATTTATTTGATTATGATATGATGATCATTATATGACAATTGATTTTTATATTCATTTCCGTTATAATTTTAATTCATCTTCATCATTATTAAAAAAACCCAACAAAAATGATTAGTCGTAGTCATATTTAAACTTGCTTACATATATGTAAGCGCATATATAAGTTGATTACGTATGTAAACTTGATTATATTATGTAAGCATTGGCTTACATATATGTAAGCATATATTTACACCACCTAACATATTGTCATGTAAGCATGACTCTCCTTAAGACCATAATATAAAAATTGACTTTATATTCATCTTCATTAAAATTTTAATTAATCTTCATCATTCTTAAAAAATTGCAACAAAACCCTTTAAATAATTATGATGCTGTTCATTTAACACTTAGATCGTTATTCTTTTGAATTTGTAGTTGAATAATTGTTAGATATATGATCGTACTTGATTACATGTTATAGTCAACGCTATGTTTTGGATTCATGAATTATAAACTTATTATCAAACATGTTATTGTTTTTTATTACAACCATATTTACATGTTTGAATTGTTGGATATGTTAGCATACCTTTAGTCAAAAAATCACATTTTTGTCTTGCATAGCCAAGTTACATACATGTACGTAAGTGATATACATATATGTAAAACACATGTTTGGTTGTGTATCATGAGACAATGAACTCTACAATTTGTGTTTACACTAATATAATGTAACCATGGATATTTATTCTAATAATTATTATTTAAAGCTAGATAAACAACTGATATGTTACATGTACTTAACCATAGATTTTTATTCTGATCATTATTATCTAAAGTTAGGCATTGGCATGAAACAAGTAACTTATTAGAATGATAAGTTATATGTATTTAAGTTATATGTAATGACACATGCAAATATGATCACATTGTATAAGCACGTATGTAAATTTTCTAACATATATGCAAGCACTTGCTTACTTATATGTAATCACATATTTACATTAATTGAAAGAACATGATAAACAAGACTCATATTAGAATTGAAATCAATGATGAAGATTATACATATGTAAATAAAAAAACAAATATATAGCTTACTCACCATACATAAATCGAGTTTATATATAACTTGATAAGTTGTTTATATGTTACATCAAGAGTTACATATATGTAACACTGCATGTAAGCAGATATTAAAGACTAACAAAAGCAACCACTATGGAGGAGATTTGAGGACTGAGATTTATCAAACCACATGCCACTGATGGTTTTGATGATGCCTAAAGTGTAATTTTTAGTTTTACCATGTGTTCTCTAAATCATCTTTCTTTTTTGACAACTAAAATGGGACAGCTTTAACATTGTATCTTCTCGCATATCCTGATTGAGATGAAACTTGTCATGTTAATTTTAGGGAACAAAAAAGGTTGAAAATTTAAAAGAAACCAATGTCCAAATAAAACATGTCAATGTCAATATATAAATATTAGTATACAACGTATTGTCAAACACATGTGGATCACATTTTTTCAATAGTATGCTATAAACCAATGTTCAAATAAAATATTGACATAAATTTCAATAACCTCATTCTTTCAAAAATCTGAATTTTATCAATCAAATCTAAATTGTATGATTACATATATGTAATCATATACCTGGTTACATTTATATACTTGATTACATATATGTAATCATATACTTATTTTACATAAACATGATTACATATATGTAATCATATACCTGTTTCATAAATACCTGATTACATGTATGTAATCATACACGTAGTTTCATACATATATGTAATCATATACCTTGTTACATTTATATACTTGATTACATATATGTAATCATAACCGGGCTACATTTATATACCAAATTATAGCGATGACATATTAAAATGTTAAAAATTTGCTTTCGTACAGGTACACCTTGTATTAAGATAACTAAACAAGGTTTTAACACTTCCATTGATCCATTAACAGTTGTTTGTTCAACACCATTTAGCCAAAAACTTGCATATATACAATTTATATAATTATATAATAAATTAATAAGCCACAAAAAGAAAACCTCAAAGATGGAAGACCTGGACATGATCGAAATCATCATCTCCATCAATATCAGCATGAAGGCCACTAGTGAAGCCAGAGAAATAAAACTACACAGTAAATTTCTGAAATGAGGTCCTGTAAATAGAGGTATCATCTTGCCTATGGTAAGCATTGTGTGGGAAATCCTCCAAAAAAATCCCAACTGAAACGAGGTGTAAAATTTGATCACATAAACCAAGATTCTAAAATTTCCCTTCATGATCATTATTGAGTTACATAAATTTAATCATACTAAAGAGGTAGAACTGTCACACCCCGAGCCGGCGGGGTAGGATCGAAGTCCCCGTCGGGCGGAAGGTTCCCGGGGCGCGATATCGGGAGTGATAATCGAAGTGATCAGATTTGTCTACATTGCACATGATATAAATGAGAATGCTAAGTATAATAGAATTACAAAGTTAAATTACAGCAGTAACGTTTATAATTTAACAATGTAAATCTATTGTAAAACATCAATAAATGACTATCTTGTATTTACACAAGATATACAAAATAATTTATATCATGATGTCTTCAAAAGTATGCAGGTCCAAAATACTAGTCTTCTATCTGAAGTCCTAGTCCAAAAGAAATGACTTCCTAATTGACCTGTTCGTCACCTGAGAAGTCATGCAAAAATAAAGGTCAACACATGGTTGGTGAGTTCATATAGTTTAATATTTGAAAATGATTTGAAAACCTTCTTTGGTAAAAACCCTAACCTCATTAACACCACATGTAATATCCACATCGGTATGCTTATATATAGGGCATATGTAAGGGACAAGCCCTAGCCAACATCCCACCACATACTAATATGCATATGACACTGCTGTTAATGACAATTAAGCATTTTTACCCTTAACACAATCCCATAAGTTCTTCTGCTTGTTGTCCCTGTCATTACAATCATTTGAAATCCTTGTTGATTTCACAAGTTCATCACACAATATGATCAACTACACAATTGTATAAACAGTCATAAATGCTTAATTAAACAAGTAAATAAACATTTAATAAAATCTAAGTCCTTATGATTGGGGCCTTTGGTCATACTCGAGTAGACTAGTCTGTCAATCTAGGTACTTAGTAGTTAGGGAATTCTGTAAATATCATCAAACATAAGACCTACAAGTCAATCAGTCTAGCTAGGACTTCTTGAAATATAGGATTTCTGAATTCAATGTGTTGGCAAATGTTATCTCTGATATTTCCCATACTATCCCTTAAAAATGATTTAATGATCGTCTGATTTTGTCACAAGATGTACTTGATGTGTTGATCATAGAATACAAGATTCATTGATCGGTTGTACACTTGATTCATTGTTCAACAAACACTTGGTTTGTAGAACATTGATTGTTGTCTTTGCAAAGATGGTTCTGTTGATGTCTTGATGTCCCACACTTGTTTTGTCAAAATGCTTGATTTGATCCCTTGAATTCACCCACTTGTTTTGTCAAAATGTTGTTTTGATCCCTTGAATTCACCCACTTGATTTGTCAAAATGTTTGTTTTGATCCCTTGAATTCACCCACTTGATTTGTCAAAATGTTTGTTTTGATCCCTTGAATTCACCCACTTGTTTTGTCAAAATGTCTAGTTTGATTTGTTTGAAATGTTTTGACTTATTGAAAAGTTTAGTTTAACTTGATTATTCACTTAATATATAAGTAAATCAGTTAATAAACCTGCATAAAATCTTCCTAGACATGGTCTAGGATAACATTTATATATATGTAAAACATATAAATTTAAAAGCATTAAAGTAAACAATTTAAGTAAACAGTTTACGCATGCTTCTCAGCCCCGCGTTTTAAAACAAAAATGTTAGAAAAGGGGCAATGAACTCACCTGTGTTGCTATGTAATTTGATCTAACACAAAATGCGCGCTCCTGTATGTAAGCTAAGTTTCTTTGGTTCCTGAGTTATTTTATAAGAATTCAAATATAATAAGTACGCGTAGTAGTCGTTGTGCCTAAGGTTTGAGTCTTGTTGTGTGTGCAACTAAGTGTCTTAGTGCTAATTGTATCTATGATCTAATCTATCTTAATTACCCTTCTTATGATCCCACTTCCCATGGTCAGTTATAATATCTTACTTTTATATTTTAGAAAATTTCAGCAGAGTTTCCTTTGTTTTTAGAACAAATCCAGACAATTATGTTGTCTCTTTATGATCAAATCCCAACAATTTAAATCACAATAAGTCTTTAAACCAAACATTACACTTAACTTTTATAACTAAATAACTTAAAAGAAATCAATATCATATATTATTCATATTTCAATTTAAACAAAACTTTAGAATTTATTAAACCAACTTTTATAAATCTATAATGCTTTTATTTTATCAAAATATCATTACATGATTTACGTCATCATTTAATACATGATGGGCTTCACTAAGCCCCATTGGGCCCACTTAGGCCCAATTGAACTTCTTTGATTTCTATTTGGTTTCTAGACTTGAACCTTTGATTCTCGTGATCCCATGAGAATGTTATTTGGTTATGAATCCATCTTATGTCCGGTAACAACTCACGTGGAGTTATTATTGTATGTTAATTATTGTTTTGTTATGGGTATCCCTAACCCATGCACCCACAAAATGTTTATGCATGCATGTAACTTATGGAACCCAATCCTTGTTAGATACTTAGGTGAATGGCCAACAACTCATTTCTTAGCTTGCTAACACTAGTTTTTGTTGATCCTAGATCCATATTAATCCAATTAAACCACCTTTAGGTTCGGGATGGTATCTAGGGCAGCGAACCTATGGTCATAATTCTAAGGTTCGGCTGTTCAAAGTTAGGTTCGTGTAGGGTTTGCTGCTACAAGGTTCGCCCAACACCTTGGTTCGTGGTCATCAGGGTTCGTGTGCAAGGCGTAGATTCGGCTGATGTAGGGTTCGGCTTTAACATAAAGGTTCGTTTGCCCATGGTTCGTCACCCTATGGTTCGGTTAGCAAGTAAAGGTTCGCCATGCATGCAGGTTCGTCTTCTAGGGTTCGTCCAAGGAGGGTTCGTGGGTAATAGGTTCGGCGATCAGTTGGGGGCAGGGTTCGTTGCAGAAAGGAGCAGGGTTCGTTGCAAGCTACACAGGGTTCGGCTCCCAGAAGGTTGCAGGGTTCGGCTGCATTGTGGGTTCGCGTAGGGTTCGGCCAGCGAACCTGCATCACCAACCAGCTCCTTAGCCCCACGAACCTGTAACTTCTTCCCTTCTCTAGTTCCAATCTGTTACAACTCGATTTCTGGAACATCCTAGGTGCTAAATATGATTTATTCCAAGGTTATCTAGTGCCCAAACTCGATTATAATCGCGAAACCTCAAGATTCGTGAAAACCCTATAAAACCGAATTTAAAAATGGTTATTTACCTTAGATCTTGTGGATAGAACCTCGAAATGCTTGTACTTCTGGAATCTACACAATGAGAGGATCATAGTGGCACAGAAATGACTTGAATCCGACTTGAATCGAGTGAGATCTTCTAGAGAGAAGTTGGAGAAACGGTTTCTAGAGAGAGAAAGTTGGTGGACGAAAATGAGGTGAAGTGTGGGTCTTGGTGGTGGTGGTTGGAGTCTTAATGACTCATTAAATGTTTAGGAAAAACACCCGGTTGTTCGGTCTCGTTCGGTTTCGCGTAACGTGTCGGTTTCGCGTGGTTTTCGCGGTAAAACGATACGATTATAAAATAGAATTTATTTAATTATTCCAGGTTGTGATTCCTAATAAATTTACTAATATCTTCTCATTTATCTAAAATTTAAAATATTAATAACTGTTTAAATCGAAATGTACGGTCGTCGCGCGTATTCGTTCGGATTGTCACCCGTACGAACACGACGATAACTATACGTTTCAATCTTGTTTTCTAATTATAGAATATCATTCAGAACGTTAAACTTCCAGATATATTCGTACAGATCGTCACCTATACGAATAACCCGTAAATTTAGCATTCACATAACGATATTCATGTGTTTTGTTCTGTAAGGCCTCACATACGTTTATACATAATAAATCCTAAGCAAATAATCACATAATGGTTCTGTGTTGCCAGATAATTATCCGACTCAAGAACCGTTGTTCTGAACTTGTTTCTGTTAAATGTGTCTGAAACTGTTCTATGACAACTCACCATGATAATGATAAATGATATGAATATGAAAATTACTGAAATGTGTATGATTCATACCTGTTTTACTGTTCCTGTACTGTAGAGATCACTGTTCCGGTTGCGGTTCCGGCACTGATGTTACAGTCTCCCCTTGTTAGAGAAATTTCGTCCCGAAATTTAAGTGTTGTTATCGGGTACAGCTTCCTCTTCAAACAGTTGAGGATACTTTAACTTCATGTGATCTTCACGTTCCCAAGTGAACTCGGGCCCGCGTTTTGAATTCCATCGAACCTTTACAATAGGAATACGGCTTCGCCTCAGTTGTTTAACCTTGCGATCCATAATCTCTAAAGGTTCTTCAATGAAATGTAACTGTTCATCGACTTGAATCTCTTCGATTGGAATGACGAGAGACTCGTCAGCAAGGCATTTCTTTAAGTTTGAGACGTGAAACACATCATGCACACCACTGAGTTCATCTGGTAACCTCAGTCGATAGGCTACAGGACCTATACGTTCGATGATCTCGAACGGTCCCACGTATCGTGGTGCTAATTTGCCTTTCTTTCCAAAGCGTACAACGCCTTTCCATGGGGATACCTTCAACATTACACGATCTCCCACTTGGAATTCCAACGGCTTGCGCCGTTTGTCGGCGTAGCTCTTTTGTCTGCTCCTTGTTGCTTGTAGTCTTCTTTGAATCTGAGCTATCTTGTCAGTGGTTTCTTGGATAAGTTCTGGTCCAGTTATTCGGTTGTCTCCAATTTCAGTCCAACAAATCGGTGATCGACATTTCCGGCCATAAAGAGCCTCGAATGGTGCACATCCGATACTGCTGTGGTAACTGTTATTGTAGGAGAACTCGATCAGTGGCAAATGGGAATCCCAATTCCCACCGAAGTCTAGAACACAGGTTCTCAACATGTCCTCCAGGGTTTGAATAGTACGTTCGCTTTGGCCATCCGTTTGTGGGTGGTAAGCTGTACTCAGATTCAACTGTGTCCCTAGAGATTTCTGTAATGATTGCCAGAACCTTGATGTGAATCTGCTATCTCGATCAGAAATAATAGACAATGGCACACCGTGGCGTACCACTATCTCGTTGATGTATAATCTTGCCAGTTTATCCATGGTGAAGTTCTCACGCATGGGCAAGAAATGAGCAGATTTGGTTAGACGATCAATGATCACCCAGATTGTATCATGACCGCTGGAAGTGCGGGGTAGCTTGGTAATGAAATCCATAGCTATTTGTTCCCACTTCCAGAGCGGAATCTCAGGCTGTTCCAATAGACCAGACGGTCTCTGGTGTTCCGCCTTTACCTTCGCACACGTAAGACACTGTCCGACATACTCGGCTATGTCTTTCTTCATTCCCGGCCACCAATAAAATCCACGCAAGTCTTGGTACATCTTATCAGCGCCTGGATGAACAGAGTATTTGGTCTTGTGTGCTTCATCGAAGATAAGTTTTCTCAATTCATCTACCGCAGGAATCCATACTCGATCCTTATAGTAGATGATTCCATCAGGCTTCGTGTCAAACTGTTTCTCCGCTCCGCAATCAAGTTCCTTCTTCAAATTGCCTCGGTCAAGTGCTTCTTGTTGTGCTTGGATAATCTTGTCACTTAAACTGGTCTGCACGGTTATCCCCATCGCCCTAACACGTAGGGGTTTGACCCGTTCTTTCCGGCTCAAGGCATCGGCTACAACGTTCGCCTTTCCCGGATGGTATTTGATCACACAATCATAATCATTCAGAAGTTCAACCCAACGGCGCTGTCGCATGTTGAGCTCCTTCTGATCAAAGATGTGCTGCAGACTTTTGTGATCAGTGAATATGGTACACTTGGTGCCATATAAGTAATGTCTCCAAATTTTCAAGGCGAAGATTACTGCTCCTAGTTCAAGATCATGAGTAGTGTAATTCCTCTCATGAATCTTTAACTGTCTTGATGCATAGGCTATGACTTTATCCCGTTGCATTAACACACAACCGAGTCCCTGATGGGAAGCATCGCAGTATACTACAAAGTCATCACAGCCCTCTGGGAGAGATAGAATTGGAGCATCACATAGTTTCTGTTTCAATGTCTGAAAAGCATCTTCCTGTTTCTGCTCCCAGACAAACGGTTCGCTTTTCTGGGTTAGCTTAGTGAGAGGCAAAGCTATCTTAGAAAAGTTTGAGATAAACCTTCTATAATAACCCGCCAATCCCAGAAAAGACCGTATCTCCGTCGGTGTCTTTGGGGTGTCCCAATTCGTTATCGCTTCGATCTTGGCGGGGTCTACATGAATTCCCTCGCTGTTGACCACATGACCCAGGAATTGAACTTCTCTTAGCCAGAATTCGCATTTGGAGAATTTGGCATAGAGTTTCTTTTCCTTCAGCAGCTCCAAGATCTTTCTAAGGTGTTGCTCATGTTCTGTTTTGGTCTTGGAATAAATCAGTATGTCATCAATGAAAACGATGACAAACTGATCCAAGTACGGCTTGCACACTCGGTTCATGAGATCCATGAAAACCGCTGGTGCATTTGTCAATCCGAAAGGCATCACCATAAATTCATAATGCCCATACCTTGTTCGGAAGGCCGTTTTCGGTATGTCTTCATCTTGAACTCTCAACTGATGATATCCGGACCGCAAGTCAATCTTGGAGAAATATTGAGCTCCTTGCAGTTGGTCAAACAAATCATCAATCCTCGGTAATGGATACCGATTCTTGATGGTTAGTTTGTTCAGTTCACGGTAATCTATGCACATTCTGAACGATCCGTCTTTCTTTTTCACGAACAAGACCGGAGCTCCCCAAGGTGAGTAGCTCGGTCTGATGAAACCCTTGTCAAGTAGCTCCTGTAACTGATTAGACAATTCCTGCATCTCTGAAGGTGCTAACCTGTAAGGAGATTTAGCAACAGGAGTTGCTCCAGGAATTAAGTCAATATGAAACTCTACTGGTCGCACAGGTGGCAAACCAGGTAGGTCTTCGGGGAATACTTCAGGATATTCTTTTACTACTGGTACATCTTGAATCTTCTTCTTGTCTTTCTCCTTTTTCACCACATGAGCCAGGAATGCTATGCACCGCTTCTGTAGACACTTACGCGCCTTTATGCAAGAAATGATTTTGACACTTCGCTTTGCTTGATCCCCTTTAACTTCCAATACACGATCACTCGGCAATGGAATTCGAAGCAGCTTCTCAGAACAGATGACTTCCACTCGGTTAGATGAGAGCCAATCCATTCCAACAATGATGTCAAAACTACCCAGCTCCATCGGTATCAAATCGATGGTAAATGTAAAATCATTTAGTGTCAATGGGCAGTCCTTATAAACTGTACTAACTGTGATCTGTTTCCCGTTAGCTACTTCTATAATGTAAGGGGAGTCTAACTGTTCCTCTATGGAATCTAGTTGGCATGCAAAGTCGGTAGAGATAAAACTCTGATCCGCACCAGTATCAAATAAGACAGATGCATACAAGTCATGTAAGAGAAACGTACCAGTGACCACATTTGGGTCCTGGCGTGCAGCTGGTGCTCCGATAGCAAAGGCTCGTCCACGGGGTGCTTGAACTGCTGGTTGAATCTTCTTTGGGCAGTTCTTCGCAAAGTGGCCTTGTTCGCCACAATTATAGCATCCACCATTGTTCTGATTTGCTGGTGGAGGAAGAGCCAAAGCAGCATTGTTGACTGCTTGGTTAGGTGTCATCCTACAGTATTGGACCCAATGGCCCTTTCTTCCACATCCCGTGCAATGTTTACACGGAGCGTCAGCAGGGTGATGATACTGACACTTGACACACAGAGGATATGTGCCAGTGTAGGGTTTGCGGTTGGGGTTTTGTGGTGTTACTGCTATTTGTTGAAGAGGTGTGGCCACCGCGTAGTTCTTGATAGTCTTTTGTTTCTTCTTCTGATGTTGCTGATGATGAGGTTTCTTTGAGGACTCTTCCTTGCGTTTGCCAGTGTCAGTCTCTTTCTTTAAAACTCCAGAGGCAACCATCAAATCAGTGAGTTTGCCAGACAATCTCACTGCTGATTCAACAGTATAGGGTTGGCTGAAACAACCATACCCTGAATGCAGGCGGGAAGTCCACCCACATATCGGTCTATCCTTTTCTCCAAAGTTGGTACCATGTCTGGCACCAAAGCAACTAACTCGTGGTAACGAGTAGTGTAACCCATGTGATCAGCCCCCTTCATCACATGGTTAGATAATTCGACCTCCAGTTTCTGCAGCTCATTCTTAGGGCAGAATTCCGTTCGCAGCAGTGTCTTGAAGTCTTCCCATGGCATGCCCATAGCTTCTTCTCTTCCTCGGGCGTTGATCTGACCGTTCCACCAGGTCAGTGCCCTCTTGTTGAATGTTCCAGATGAGTAGCGGACTTTGTGGTGTTCGGGGCAGCTACAGAGATCCAAGGTTGTCTCGATCTTCTCAATCCATTGGATTAATCCAACGGCGCCTTCAGACCCACTGAAACTGGGTGGCTTACATCCTACGAAGGACTTGTAGGAGTAGTGAGATGAATCTCCAGTGTTTCCACTGGCTTCCCCTGATGTGTTGCCAGTATTGAGGATCTCATTACGAAGACGAAGGAACATCTCCGGTATAGCTTCTTTCATCTGATTCGTCATCTGGCTACTCAGTAACGTCACCAGAGCGATAGTAGCAGGATCCATGGTCGGTACTGTGCCCGAACCAGATGCTTGAGTAATCAATGGAGGAGGGGGAGGAGGAGGTGGAGGAGGTGGTGGTGGAGAGTCATTCGGAGACGGTGTGGAGGAGTGTGGAGCCAAGTCTTGTGGTGGTAGCTGTATCAAGGGAGGTTGTCTTCGTGGAGGCATTCTGATCATAACCAATAAAGTCATCGGTTAGTGCAATGATCGAATACAGAAGACAATATGCAAATAAGTCTTAAGTCCTATGTTCTCTATATGCAGGGTCCCTAGGTTATAGTCTAGGCCAAACCATTTAAATAAGTGACCTATATTTCTCTATAACCATGGCTCTGATACCAATCTGTCACACCCCGAGCCGGCGGGGTAGGATCGAAGTCCCCGTCGGGCGGAAGGTTCCCGGGGCGCGATATCGGGAGTGATAATCGAAGTGATCAGATTTGTCTACATTGCACATGATATAAATGAGAATGCTAAGTATAATAGAATTACAAAGTTAAATTACAGCAGTAACGTTTATAATTTAACAATGTAAATCTATTGTAAAACATCAATAAATGACTATCTTGTATTTACACAAGATATACAAAATAATTTATATCATGATGTCTTCAAAAGTATGCAGGTCCAAAATACTAGTCTTCTATCTGAAGTCCTAGTCCAAAAGAAATGACTTCCTAATTGACCTGTTCGTCACCTGAGAAGTCATGCAAAAATAAAGGTCAACACATGGTTGGTGAGTTCATATAGTTTAATATTTGAAAATGATTTGAAAACCTTCTTTGGTAAAAACCCTAACCTCATTAACACCACATGTAATATCCACATCGGTATGCTTATATATAGGGCATATGTAAGGGACAAGCCCTAGCCAACATCCCACCACATACTAATATGCATATGACACTGCTGTTAATGACAATTAAGCATTTTTACCCTTAACACAATCCCATAAGTTCTTCTGCTTGTTGTCCCTGTCATTACAATCATTTGAAATCCTTGTTGATTTCACAAGTTCATCACACAATATGATCAACTACACAATTGTATAAACAGTCATAAATGCTTAATTAAACAAGTAAATAAACATTTAATAAAATCTAAGTCCTTATGATTGGGGCCTTTGGTCATACTCGAGTAGACTAGTCTGTCAATCTAGGTACTTAGTAGTTAGGGAATTCTGTAAATATCATCAAACATAAGACCTACAAGTCAATCAGTCTAGCTAGGACTTCTTGAAATATAGGATTTCTGAATTCAATGTGTTGGCACATGTTATCTCTGATATTTCCCATACTATCCCTTAAAAATGATTTAATGATCGTCTGATTTTGTCACAAGATGTACTTGATGTGTTGATCATAGAATACAAGATTCATTGATCGGTTGTACACTTGATTCATTGTTCAACAAACACTTGGTTTGTAGAACATTGATTGTTGTCTTTGCAAAGATGGTTCTGTTGATGTCTTGATGTCCCACACTTGTTTTGTCAAAATGCTTGATTTGATCCCTTGAATTCACCCACTTGTTTTGTCAAAATGTTGTTTTGATCCCTTGAATTCACCCACTTGATTTGTCAAAATGTTTGTTTTGATCCCTTGAATTCACCCACTTGATTTGTCAAAATGTTTGTTTTGATCCCTTGAATTCACCCACTTGTTTTGTCAAAATGTCTAGTTTGATTTGTTTGAAATGTTTTGACTTATTGAAAAGTTTAGTTTAACTTGATTATTCACTTAATATATAAGTAAATCAGTTAATAAACCTGCATAAAATCTTCCTAGACATGGTCTAGGATAACATTTATATATATGTAAAACATATAAATTTAAAAGCATTAAAGTAAACAATTTAAGTAAACAGTTTACGCATGCTTCTCAGCCCCGCGTTTTAAAACAAAAATGTTAGAAAAGGGGCAATGAACTCACCTGTGTTGCTATGTAATTTGATCTAACACAAAATGCGCGCTCCTGTATGTAAGCTAAGTTTCTTTGGTTCCTGAGTTATTTTATAAGAATTCAAATATAATAAGTACGCGTAGTAGTCGTTGTGCCTAAGGTTTGAGTCTTGTTGTGTGTGCAACTAAGTGTCTTAGTGCTAATTGTATCTATGATCTAATCTATCTTAATTACCCTTCTTATGATCCCACTTCCCATGGTCAGTTATAATATCTTACTTTTATATTTTAGAAAATTTCAGCAGAGTTTCCTTTGTTTTTAGAACAAATCCAGACAATTATGTTGTCTCTTTATGATCAAATCCCAACAATTTAAATCACAATAAGTCTTTAAACCAAACATTACACTTAACTTTTATAACTAAATAACTTAAAAGAAATCAATATCATATATTATTCATATTTCAATTTAAACAAAACTTTAGAATTTATTAAACCAACTTTTATAAATCTATAATGCTTTTATTTTATCAAAATATCATTACATGATTTACGTCATCATTTAATACATGATGGGCTTCACTAAGCCCCATTGGGCCCACTTAGGCCCAATTGAACTTCTTTGATTTCTATTTGGTTTCTAGACTTGAACCTTTGTATCTCGTGATCCCATGAGAATGTTATTTGGTTATGAATCCATCTTATGTCCGGTAACAACTCACGTGGAGTTATTATTGTATGTTAATTATTGTTTTGTTATGGGTATCCCTAACCCATGCACCCACAAAATGTTTATGCATGCATGTAACTTATGGAACCCAATCCTTGTTAGATACTTAGGTGAATGGCCAACAACTCATTTCTTAGCTTGCTAACACTAGTTTTTGTTGATCCTAGATCCATATTAATCCAATTAAACCACCTTTAGGTTCGGGATGGTATCTAGGGCAGCGAACCTATGGTCATAATTCTAAGGTTCGGCTGTTCAAAGTTAGGTTCGTGTAGGGTTTGCTGCTACAAGGTTCGCCCAACACCTTGGTTCGTGGTCATCAGGGTTCGTGTGCAAGGCGTAGATTCGGCTGATGTAGGGTTCGGCTTTAACATAAAGGTTCGTTTGCCCATGGTTCGTCACCCTATGGTTCGGTTAGCAAGTAAAGGTTCGCCATGCATGCAGGTTCGTCTTCTAGGGTTCGTCCAAGGAGGGTTCGTGGGTAATAGGTTCGGCGATCAGTTGGGGGCAGGGTTCGTTGCAGAAAGGAGCAGGGTTCGTTGCAGGCTACACAGGGTTCGGCTCCCAGAAGGTTGCAGGGTTCGGCTGCATTGTGGGTTCGCGTAGGGTTCGGCCAGCGAACCTGCATCACCAACCAGCTCCTTAGCCCCACGAACCTGTAACTTCTTCCCTTCTCTAGTTCCAATCTGTTACAACTCGATTTCTGGAACATCCTAGGTGCTAAATATGATTTATTCCAAGGTTATCTAGTGCCCAAACTCGATTATAATCGCGAAACCTCAAGATTCGTGAAAACCCTATAAAACCGAATTTAAAAATGGTTATTTACCTTAGATCTTGTGGATAGAACCTCGAAATGCTTGTACTTCTGGAATCTACACAATGAGAGGATCGTAGTGGCACAGAAATGACTTGAATCCGACTTGAATCGAGTGAGATCTTCTAGAGAGAAGTTGGAGAAACGGTTTCTAGAGAGAGAAAGTTGGTGGACGAAAATGAGGTGAAGTGTGGGTCTTGGTGGTGGTGGTTGGAGTCTTAATGACTCATTAAATGTTTAGGAAAAACACCCGGTTGTTCGATCTCGTTCGGTTTCGCGTAACGTGTCGGTTTCGCGTGGTTTTCGCGGTAAAACGATACGATTATAAAATAGAATTTATTTAATTATTCCAGGTTGTGATTCCTAATAAATTTACTAATATCTTCTCATTTATCTAAAATTTAAAATATTAATAACTGTTTAAATCGAAATGTACGGTCGTCGCGCGTATTCGTTCGGATCGTCACCCGTACGAACACGACGATAACTATACGTTTCAATCTTGTTTTCTAATTATAGAATATCATTCAGAACGTTAAACTTCCAGATATATTCGTACAGATCGTCACCTATACGAATAACCCGTAAATTTAGCATTCACATAACGATATTCATGTGTTTTGTTCTGTAAGGCCTCACATACGTTTATACATAATAAATCCTAAGCAAATAATCACATAATGGTTCTGTGTTG
Source organism: Mikania micrantha (assembly GCA_009363875.1). Classification (NCBI taxonomy): domain Eukaryota; kingdom Viridiplantae; phylum Streptophyta; class Magnoliopsida; order Asterales; family Asteraceae; genus Mikania; species Mikania micrantha. The sequence goes on from CM018681.1 coordinate 32,408,060, forward strand.
CCAGATAATTATCCGACTCAAGAACCGTTGTTCTGAACTTGTTTCTGTTAAATGTGTCTGAAACTGTTCTATGACAACTCACCATGATAATGATAAATGATATGAATATGAAAATTACTGAAATGTGTATGATTCATACCTGTTTTACTGTTCCTGTACTGTAGAGATCACTGTTCCGGTTGCGGTTCCGGCACTGATGTTACAATAACCATGTTACCAGAAGGTGGGGGTATCACCGGATCTGGGAAGAAAAGGGGTAGAAGAAGGAAAGGGGAAGAAATAAAGAGACGTGTAGGGATGGGTTACCAGGCGACAATTTGTGGTGGACGATGACGGTTTGTGGTGGAAGTCGTCCATCTCCGATCTTCCTCCTCCTTCAACCACCATCTTTAGTCTTCTTCCTCCTTCTATGGCTTCTGCTTCCATCGTTAGTAAGAGAATAAAATGAGAGATTTATGACCATTATACTATCAAGATGGAGCTTTGAGCAAAAATCAAAGAAGAATCGTGGAAGAACAAAGTCGTAGTTGCTGGTTGTCTTTGATGTCGCATTCCATGATATCGGTTCTTCAATATCAGTAAAAATTGCTGAATGATTCCTGAAAAAAATTCAAAATTCGTTATGATGCTTTAACATATTGAATCGAATGGTTTCAACTGATAAGATTAATCAAAATTGTCAATTGAATCGATTGATTTCAATTGATAGGATTCATCAAAATCGTCAATTGAATCTACTGATTTCAATTCATACGATTCATCAAAATCGTCAATTGTTAACGGCAAAATACGAACCAAAATTTCAGTTTTAGAACCGTGATACTAATTGATTCAATCTCTGGTCGTGATGTTGTGTTAACTCGTGATGTTGTGTTAACTCGTGATGTTGATTAGAATAGTTCATACGTATTTGATTTTGATAAAATCAAAATCAGTTAAGTATTTTGAGAAAATTTGGTATGGATAATTAATCAAATATACATTCTAAAAATAATTAGACATAATTTTACTAAAATAACCTTTTTATTTAAATTAATAAAATATTAAAGAAATGATCTCATTGGTCAAAAACAGTTTTCTTGAAATTTGGTAGTTTTCTTATAAACATTGCTATATATATATATATATCATTTGGTTAAGGATCGAGAGCATGAAGATTTAAATAACAAACAATATAGCAATATGGCAGAAACATAAATTAAACAACTCATATTTAAATAATACCTTGATTTATTTTCTTGAATATCTGAATTACAAATGATTTCCTTACAATTGGATGGAGCAATAATAACTTGAAAATCTAAAGATTTTGAACATTGGGTGGTTGATAATACAAGTTTTTGAGGAGAGGGTTTTTTCATACATTTAATTCTAAGTAAATTTTCGAATGCTTTACAATGCAATCGAGGCTTTAATTTATAGAGCCTCCAACCCTATCTAGTTGAACATCGTCAGCCTTATCCAATTGAACATTGTCATCTTTATCCGAATTGAATTGGAAAAGAATTCAACATTGTCGGCAAAGTAAATTGTCTTCTTTATATCTCCTTTATTAAAGTTGGCAGAGTAGCTGGCCATTTTGACATAAAGTTCAACTTGAAAATCTCATCTCTGACAAATTGTTGCAGCTACTTTAATAAAAGTTGTCACATCTTGAAAATCTTATCTTCTTGACAATAATTGAGATTAACCCATATTAAAAACGGATCAACCCATGGATAACTTATATGGGTCCAATATCTTCATACGGATCTTGAGAATCTTGTAAATCTTCTTCATTGGTAGAACGCTTTGACCCCGAAGGAGATTGCTTAATCTCATTAATAATTTTCTGCATTTCTTCAGGGGTAGAACAAGACTGTAGTCGAATTATATAGTCTTGATCTTGAAAAGAATTTAGATTTTGAATAATAGGAGTCTTTACAGATCTTTCATATTGACTGGATATAGACATATAATATTTTTGCACAGAAGCAATATTGGCTTTTTCAATTGAAAATTTATTCCACCATTTACTCCTATAATGTCTTAGGAGAAGAGGAGGAGATATATCTTGTTTAACTTGATAATGATAAGTCCAAGAAAAAATCCAAGGAATTTGAAATACAGTCATAAATTGAAGAGTGTATTCAAAATCAGGGATTCCATCTTGCTTAAAATAGTCTATAAACTTATTATAGGCCTCAAGAATTTGTTTAGGAAAAGCATTTGGAATGATTCCAATATACTTAAACCATTTAACAAACCATCTTGGATAATTGTTTGAGAATTGTTCATCATAGTATATAAACCAGGAATGATTAAAATTTCTAAATAAAAGAGCCTTTTCCCAAGCTTCTTGATAATCGTAATAATTATATTGAGAATATGAATTGAAATTTGAAAGAGTTTTTTGAACGAATGGTTTAGATTTCCATTCTTCAAGACTTATAATCTTTTTAATTTTTATTTTGGAATAGTCAATTTTTGATGGGATTTGAGGATTGAGAATATGTTGAATATCAACAGAACCGGTATCAACTAATATAGCCTGGTAATAATCAATATTCTTTTGATCAGAATCATAAAAATGACAATTTCTTGGATATAAATAATCTATAAGGGTTAAAAAGCTTTGAGAAACTTTTTCTTCTTCGATAGGTTCTAAAATCTTGATAATTTTATGATGAGGATTTATAGAATATAAACTAGAATCTGTTGTAGGAGATATATTAGGGCGAATAATTGATTGGGGTAGAATTCTAGTTGTTTGAACAATAGAAGAATATGGTGGTCTGGAAGATATAGGAACAGGTGAAGATGGTCTAAATCTTGGAAATGGAGATAATGGAGTAAAACTATTGTGAATAGGTAATGGAGAACTTGAAGAAGAACTTGCTGATAATGATGGCTTTGATTTAGATAAAACAATCTTTTTTGTATCCTTGCTCATATTCCCTGTAAAAATTCTCTTGATAAAAAGTCTGGTAAAGAATTATTTTCTCCTTTTATGAATTCAATTTGAAAATCAAAATTGCTTAATAATGCCTGCCATCTTGCAAATATCTGTTTTGAAATTAAATTTTTTATATCCTTCTCTAAAATATGTTTTGCAGACAAACAATCAATTCTTAATAAAAAAGGTTTCATATATAAATCATCTTCAAATTTTTTAATACATAATACAATACTTAAAATTTCCTTTTTTATAGTTGAATAATTCTTTTGAGTATCATTCCATGATCCTGAATAATATCTAACTAATTGTTCTTTATTATTTTCTAAAGATTGCTTTAATATTCCTCCGAATCCTAAATCACTTGCATCAGTTTCAACAATTAACTTAGCATTAGGATGTGGAATATTTAAACATGGTAATTGTTTTATTTTAGTTTTAATTTGTTTTATAATATTTGTATGTTCCTGTGTCCATGGCTCAGGATTCTTTTTTAATCTTTTATATAAAGGTTTACATATAATTCCTAAATCCTTAAAGAAATCATGTATATAGTTCAGACATCCTAAAAATCTCTGTAATTGTTTCTTATCTTTAATTTCATCAGGAAACTTATTAGTAAATTCTAAACTTCTATCTATAGGTATAATAGTATTTTGCTTAATATTATGACCTAAAAATCTTATCTCAGTTTTAAATAGATTTATCTTAGTAGGAGATACTACTAGTCCATTCTTATGAATTATATCATAAAATATATTTAAATGCTTAAAATGTTGTTCTAAAGACTTAGAATAAATTAAAACATCATCAATATAAATTATTGAAAAATTTCCTATAGGAATAATTATGTCATTCATAATATTTTGAAATTCGGAAGGAGCATTTTTTAATCCGAAGGGCATTACATTCCATTCGTAATGTCCAAAGGGAACATTAAATCCTGTTTTATATTTATCTTCCTCGGCTATTTGGATTTGCCAAAATCCAGATTTCATATCAAACTTAGAAAATACCTTTGCTTCATATATCTTTTTTAATAAATCCCTTTTATTTGGTATAGGATATCTTATCCATTCTAATACTTTATTTAAAGGTTTATAATTTATAACTAATCTTGGAGCACCTCTTTCAATTCCAGCGCTATTATTTACATAGAATGCAGAACATGACCAAGGAGACTTAGAAGATCTAATTAAACCTTTATCTAATAAATCTTTTATTTCTTTTTTACAATGTTCTTCTAATTCTTGATTCATATGTATAGCTTTAGATTTTGTTGGTATATCTTTTTCATTAAAATCTTTTATATATGGTAACTTTACAATATGTTGTTTTCTTTGCCAAAAGGCATTAGGAATATTTGCACAAACATTTTTTATAAATTTTTCTTCAATTTTCTTAATTTTATTAATAATTATTTTATCATTTAATTGTTCTTTTATTCTTTCATTATTTATTTCATTTATTAAGAATTTCTTTTGTTTTTCTTTTATATTTATAATATTTATTTGTTTAGATAAAACAGGTTCAGAAAATTCAAATATAATTTCTTTATTTAAAACTTTAGTACTTATTCCATTACTATTTATAGTAAATGGATATAATTGAGTTATAAAAGGTGTTCCTAATATAATTTGAGAGGTTAAATTTTTTACTAATATTAATTGGGTTTTAAAACAGTAATTTTCTTTACATATATGAACATTTGATAGTTTATAATTTATTATAAGCCTTGAACCACTGGCAGTAGATAGTCTATATGAAGTTTTTTCATAATATTGTGTAGGTATAATTCCTTCTTGAATACAATTCATATCAGCTCCACTATCAATTAAAGCTGTTAAAGTGATTCTAAATTCGTTATTAACAATTATATTTACTTTAGTATACCACTTTTGAAAATTTAGTTCTTTTAATATATTAATTTCATTAGTCTCATTACCTTTAATTATTATACTTCCGTCATTAGTTTCTTTTTCTTTTCCTTTTTCAATATTTTTAATCTGTACCTTAATTATTTTAATATCTTCTTTTATATTTTTTAATTCTTCTTGTAATTCTTGCATAGTTATAGGTTTTTCTGGTTTTTTAAATTTTTTATAAATATCTTCTAAATTATATATTTCAGTAGTATCTTCTATTGTTTCTGATTTTTTATTAAAATTTTCTTTTAATTTTTCTAAATATAATTGTTTTAAATTCAAATCTTCAGTGTTTTCTAAAAGCTTTAGTAATATTAGATTTTCTTCATTATTTATCATATTTATAGATCCATCAATGTTACATAAACATGGACCAATGCATCCACATTCTTCATCATTATTACTGCTAGTATTATCGCTATCAGAAATATAATTTATATCATTACTATCATAATCCGAAAATTCTTCATCACTAATTTTAGTATCTAAAATTTTATTTATCTGTTCTTTTAATTCATCTGATATATTTAATTCATTTATCTTTCTTTTTGAATAACAATTTTTTGAGGTATGTCCTCTTTTACCACAAGTATAACAAGTTACTATTTTTCTTTTGTAAAACTTTTGTTTTTTATTTTTAT